>JBBMOC010000013.1:6413328-6682591 GCA_037975185.1 Centropyge bicolor
AATTATGAAGCAAATCTGAGATGGTGCAAAAAATTCACCTAAAAAAATCACATACTATACATCAGCCTTTTTTACTGGTCCACATGCATGTGAAGGCTTAATATCTCTGAAAGTAGTGGAGATATTGGCCTGAAATTTTGTACAGCAGCTATTAGTAACAAGGACATTACAATAAAAAATTATGAAGCAAATCTGAGATGGTGCAAAAAATTCACCTAAAAAAATCACATACTATAGGGGAGACTAGTTGTCACACTTTTTACACTCATATATATATATCTTGGAATCAAAACATCATATTTAAAAAAGACCAAAGTCTCAGGTATATATTTTGTATTCATGTCATTTTCATATCTTGTATCAGTGCAGAGTTATAAGCAATCTAATGGAGATTGTCACCATGTGACAAGTTGCCCCACCAACGGGTAAGTTGTCACACTATGTGGGGTAAGATGTCACATTGGATTTTGCAACCAATAAAATAAGGACAAAATTATTGTTATTTTTTTAAATTGAAAGTGAATAAATGACAATAATTTACTTTTATTACTAATGAAATAACATGAAATATTATGCAACATGCATTATGAAACTGACACTTAAACTGGTCCTGGAACAAAAGAACATCTCACTAGTCAGACTCCACATCTGAGTTGCAGACCAGGCACAGGGACTCATCTTCTTAGGGGTGATCTGAGAAATAAGATGGCGCAAATTCTGTCTCCAAGAACACATCCCTGTTGTAAGGCTGAATCCCTGTTGTCACATGTGACAACTTACCCCCAAATGACTGTGACAAGTTGCCCCAAACGACCATGTTTGCTAATGCTAGCCCTATCTTAAAGCTAGCTTAAATCAGAACAATGACTAAGGTCTGACTGGATGCCTTAATATCCACTTTAACAACTCCACATGTATAACTGCAAGGATTTTTATCTGAATGAAGCTTATTTAAAAAAATATAGAGTCAAATTTTTTTACTTTGAGTGGTTTTTAATTGGTGCTCATTGGTGTTGTCCTCATCTCACTCAGTCCATGAGACCTGACCATGCAAAGGAAGAAAACTAGTATTCCAAGTTTTAGTTGTGCCTCCTGGTGGAGAAGATAATTGCAATGTGACAACTTACCCGTGTGACAACTTGCCCCGGTCTCCCCTATACCATGACATTTTTTTGGGTGAATTTTTTGCATGTTTCAAATTGACCTTAAAACTACTCAGAACCTGTCAACGTTTCATTCTGAGCATGAAATTGTTGCTTTTGAGACTGTCAAAAAACCTTTTTTTTGGACAAGTTGACCCCAAAGCGACAAAAACGCTGATGTATATACCATGACATGTTTTTGGGTGAATTTTTTGCATGTTTCAAATTGACCTTAAAACTACTCAGAACCTGTCAACGTTTCATTCTGAGCATGAAATTGTTGCTTTTGAGACTGTCAAAAAAACTTTTTTTTGGACAAGTTGACCCCAAAGCGAAAAAAACGCTGATGACATTTTTTTGGGTGAATTTTTTGCACGTATCAAATTGACCTTAAAACTACTCAGAACCAGTCAACGTTTCACTCTGAGCATGAAATTGTTGTTTTTGAGAGTGTCAACAAACCTTTTTTTTATGGACAAGTTGACCCCAAAGCGAAAAAAACGCTGAAGTATACTATGACATTTTTTTGGGTGAATTTTTTGCACGTATCAAATTGACCTTAAAACTACTCAGAACCAGTCAACGTTTTACTCTGAGCATGAAATTGTTGTTTTTGAGAGTGTCAACAAACCTTTTTTTTATGGACAAGTTGACCCCAAAGCGAAAAAAACGCTGACGTATACTATGACATTTTTTTGGGTGAATTTTTTGCATGTTTCAAATTGACCTTAAAACTACTCAGAACCAGTCAACGTTTCATTCTGAGCATGAAATTGTTGTTTTTGAGAGTGTCAAAAAAACGTTTTTTCTTGGACAAGTTGACCCCAAAGCGAAAAAAAAAACAAACAAAAAAAAAACGCTGATGTATACTATGACATTTTTTTGGGTGAATTTTTTGCATGTTTCAAATTGACCTTAAAACTACTCAGAACCAGGCAACGTTTCATTCTGAGCATGAAATTGTTGTTTTTGGGAGCCTAAAAAAAAAAAACACGTTTTTTTTTTTTTTTTTTAATTTAAATATATTAAAAAAAAGAGTGCAACAGTGTTCTCCACCCACACAGGAGCAATCTTAATAATAATATTTAATCGTAACTATTTTAGTAATATTTTATCTTAGCTATCTTAATCATCTTTAAAGTTTTGTGTTTTGTTTCGTGTCTCTTCAGATGACGGCAGATTGCGGTCCTCTGCACCCACAGGAGCAGCCGGGCAGGACGATCTCCCTGGATGTCTCCAGTGACTGTTACCTCCTCTTTGAAGACAAGAAGTTTGTGGTCAAGGCCTTTAGGTTGTTTCACCGCATCCCGTCCTTTGGTTTTTGCATTCAGGAGCGCGATCGACCAGGAAAACTGAAGACTGAACTCCTAAAGGAACTAGGTAAGTTCATCTTTTCATATTTCTTTTTCCCATTTTATATTTATTCTACAGAAATGTGAAGAGAGAGAGAGAAAAAAGTATGAATTCACATGTTTGCAGTTCCAGTTACATATTGTGGGTGATTCCACAGCTAAGTGCCCCAGGTCTAGTGTCTCTATTTGGACATTTCACACATAAAAGCACATGTTTTATTAAGAAAACAAGAGAAATGCAGATAACAGGATATGATCTGAGGGCAGATGGCCAAAAATGATTAAAAAAATTAAAAAAAATCATTTATGACAATATAATTTAGAATTTTAGCCCTTAGAGAAAATTTGTATTTGTGTATTAATGCATGGTAACTCAATGAAAAGTGAAATTTTATGTTTTTTTTTTGTTTTTTTTTACATCGTCTTTGTTGTAACTGAAATGATGAAAGAAATTATTTATAGATCTTGTATGGCACTAACATACTTGAATTTAGTCTGATTTACACAGAGTTCAACTCAACACTGGGACACACATTTACTCTGTACTTAAGTACTTAAGCGCATTTTGGGGTACTTTTACTTTACTTGAATATTTCCATTTTATGCTACTTTCTACTGGGGCTCAGCTACATTTTAGAAATATTGTATTTTTTACTTCACTACATTTATCAAGGAACTGTAGTTACAAGTTACTTTTAAAATTTATTTTATTCTTAAATTTTTAAGATTTTTTTATACAAAATGTGAACTATTGTTTCAGATTAAACTACCAAAAATATGCGTTTCGAGTACTTTTACTTCTTCTACTATAAATAGAGAAGTACAGTAGTATTGTTGCCAATACTTCTGTACATTTAATTAAGTTATATTTTTCAATGCAGCATTTTTATACTCATTGCTTATCGCTAAATCTACTTAAGTAAATTATACCTTCACTTCTTCCATCCCTGCTAACTAAAGCCATTATGAAGCTATTTCAGAAAAAAAAAAAAAGTCTTCCAAATGGACATTGGTCTAATTTTGTATCCTACAGGCCTGAAGCCGGGGCCACTTTATGGGCGGCTGAAAGCTGGAGAGTCCGTTACTCTTGACAGCGGCCGTGTTGTTCTGCCCAGTGAGGTGCTGGAAGAAGCCGTTCCTGGGAGGAAAGTCTGCATTTTAGGGGACTGCAGCTCAGTTCTCGGGGAAGGACCGCTGTCGCTGTGCAGCGGGGCAGACATTCTGGTTCACGAGGCCACCCTGGGGAACGAGCACAGAGAAAAGGCAGTGGACCACGGACACAGCACACCTGAAATGGCGGCGGCGGTGGCTCGGGCTTGCTGTGTGCGGAGGCTGGTGCTCTACCACTTCAGTCAGAGGTACAAACCCTGCTCCCTGCAGAAGGAAGGGGACGAGGACGACGTCTCAGAGCTCAAGAGACAGGCTGAAGACGCTCTGCAGGACAGTGGTATAGAAGTGATTCTAGCTGAGGACTTTCTGACTCTGCCCATTCCTTTGAAAAGATGAGCTACTTTTTTTAGTTTTTTTATTGTCAGAAGTAGATCTGAGCTCTGAAAACTGGATATTATTCTTTATCGGATATTAAAAACTGCAAAAATATAAACAAGCATGTAAAGAGGGAACCTTTAACATGTCTGTTTTCTTTATTCAGTTTGTGCTGCACTTTAATGGAGATGATTATCATTAAACCCTGAATTAATTAAATGGAAGTAAATTGGCAAAACATCAGCTGAAGGTCGACTCAGTGGCTCTAAAGCTCTGGACTGTCTTCATTCGCATGTGAAGTTTGCTCTGAGGTTCCATGTGCACTTCGATAAATCCTCGTTCATTATGGCAAGTTGAGCTTGACAGTTCACTTTTGACCTTAGAAAGTTGACAATACAGCCTTAGCTCAAGGGCCACTTACTTGGTTGTTCAGGCTTTCAACCGAATCGGTCTTCATCAGCAAATGTGTTGTCAAGCTTATCTTTTTTAGCTAACATGGGCGAGATGTACAAATTGGAAAGTTTGAACATCTGTGATTCCATGACAGCTGAGCAAACTCCCTCTGCTGATGAAGACTATGTATTGCACTTGAAATCTCCACAACAAGCAAGTAAGTGGACCTTTAGCTGAGAATTTTTAACTGCGGTTTCTGTAACTGTTAAGCGAAATGACAAGTGAAAGAAAGTTTAACAGCCTTAATTATACCTAAGTGTACTAATTAGTAATTTTTCAAATGGGACTGAAACGTAAAAATTTCAAATCCAATTTAGTAGAAATTGTCTGCTTAACCACATCATAGGTTTCAGTCTTACTGGTATTTTCTTTCAGTTTGTAATAACACTTAATTCTGAACAAAAATCTTTTGCTATGAATCAGTAAATTCAGTTTGTGTTAAAGAACATGCGATCATCTCCGAACCTTTTCCAGAGCTTTATTTCTGGATCTGTACACAAGGTATTAAAGTACAACAGAAAATACAAAATAATGTTTAACAAAAGAAAAAAAAAACCCAACTCAATGTTTATGTACAATTCTTATAAACAATAAAGATAGCTTCTTGACCATTTCTCATAGTGAAGTTTTTGATTGTCTATATTTCTGGATATACATTTTTAAGTTTTGTAGGTTTTTATTCACAAAGGTGTTTCTGTTATCATCAAAGGACTCGAGTTTTCTTTTTCAAAACCACAACTGCTATAATTTTTTTCCTTTTTAAACTTCAAAACACAATACAAAATATAAAATAAATTTGTTTAGTGCTTGCTTGCACACACAAGTCTCATACCAGAGATATCAATAAAATATCACATTTTCGAGAGTTCACAGGGTGGTGAAAAACCTACTTCTACTACTTAATGGCCTTTACATTCTGACAGTTTTTCTGAGTCTTTGTACAAACCACAGGTGAAATAAATATCACTGCACTGCTAAAGCTAGAAGAGCTTGGAGGACCTACTGCATTATGCACATTGCATTAAAAGAGAAACTAGCTCTCCACATACTTAGAGCAGCAGCCATCCCTTTACCATCGAGACAAATATAGACAACGACATGTAGAAAGATTTTTTCGAGGAAAGAAGGATGAGCGTCTTTTACACATGGCTGCAAGTTTTGCAAATTTGCAACACTGAGTAATTTCAATACGTCTTTAGGTAAAGCCGTTTCAGTGGTACACTTGAGAAACAGACACAGCTGGCATGCGTGGTTTCAGCTGGGTCGTGGGGGGGTGGGGGGTGGGGGTCTGGGTATCATGACTTTCCAAAGAGAGAAAAGAAAATTCAAACACCAAGTCAACCAATAAAATGCAAAACCCAAAATATCTGTACATATCTACAAATTATTGCCTTTTGACAAGGAATCAAATTAAAACCTTTGTATTAACACAGATTCACAAGTGTAAGAGGTCAGTTTATAGACTTTTTAAAGGCTATTTGCTAATTATTTACATGAAACGCAACGTGAATATCCTCTGATGCTGGGCTTGGAAACTGAATTACTTGATCAAACTTAATGGTTTATAGGCATAAATCCTGTCTGTACACACAATGGTGAATTACAAGAGCTATGGACATGACAAACATGATGTACCCCTGAAACAAACTAATTATTCATAGCACAATGCATAGATAAATTAAGTAAACACTACTACTGCATCCAATCAACTGACGATGACCCGCTAAACATTTTACAACTCACAATAATGGACTTCAGTCAAGATAAAACGGCTCCATTTCTGCTACTAGACTCCAAGAAATCGTCGACCAGATTATACAAGGTATTCTCTAGTCAGTACAGGTTAGGCCGAGGTTAAATACAAAAACAGAGTGGCTTTAAATAAAGAGATAATACTGCTTGCAGGTTTACCCAAGCTTGCTAAGTGGTCTGAAATGGCATTACTTAATTTATGAGCATATTCGAACATAATTTTACTACAACTAAAGGACATATACACCTAAGCTTGCCTAATAGTAGCATGAGTAGCATTAGTTCAAATGATGGAACAAAAATCTTGCAAAAAGGTTAAAGTATATGCAATAAATACATACTATACGGTGTCTGATAACGTTTAAATGACTATTAACCCAACAAATATCTTTGCATCGCAATATTGCTGTTATGATGGTTGTCTGACCGTTAAACCTCCAAAAGAAAAAAAAATCCAATATTCAACAAGATAACTCCCATTATGTTATTCTACAAAGGTATACTTTGTCACCTGTTTAAAAAAACATAATAGGAAAAACTATGAACCTGGGACTATAATTATTTGAGTTTGACTTTAAAAAAAAAAAGAAAAAAAAGAAAAAAAGAACTGTTGCAAACATTCAAATGTTCCAGTTTGGCAACTCTGAACAGTTTAAAAGTAAACAAGCAGATAAACTACAGACAAGCTTCCACAGGAGAAGATAAAAGAGAAAACCAAACGAGAAGGCCTTAGCAGCTGAAGCCGCGACACTTCCTGGTCTCCAAGCTAATCTCCATGCTAGTGTTGCTCTTCATACAATGTCTAGCCAGGCTAATCGGGGGCAAATAAAACCACTTGCACCAGCCTGGTTACTAAAAAGTACCTGTAAACCAATCACTAATTAAAAAAAAAAAAAAGTACCACTTCAAACAACAAAGTCAAGCAACTCAATACTAACACTAGAGGCAAAAACTAAGCCATTTTTGGCAGCTGGAAAAGAATGGCAGGATAACGTATTGTAGCTTTGAGGATGTTGTGTGTAGATGTGAGGGAGGAAGATACACAACTCTCCGACTGCAGCCTCTGGGCCCCACTGTACATGGACGTTAACACATCTCAAGACCGCAAACAAAAATAAAATAAATGGCTATATAAACTCTTGAGAGAAATCAAGATTTTAGTTCTATATGATAGACATCACTGATGTCATATTACACAAAAATGAAAACAAAAAATTATATCCATATACATATATATAGATATATATATATATAATAGAATTTAAACAAATTGGATTCTCCAGTGAGGTCAGTCTTATGTACAAGCAGGATAAGGGGTCTCAAAAGGGAAGAACAAGGGAAGAAGATGAGGAAGATCACTCTGACTGAAGTGCCGCAGTGTGCTGTGTGTGGTGCCGTGCATGTGCTCCCAGAAACCCATTGGGCTCACCGCTGCCGGCCAAGCTCCCGAAGTCTGTGACAGACACTGCCATTTTGGCGCCTGTGATTCGGTGGTGATGCGCCGCTGTCCGTCGCGCTTCGAAGTCCACCCCAAGGTTACCCACAGACACGTCATTGATAAAGGAGTCAGGCAGGGCCATCTTGAGTCTCTTGGAGGGCCGCTCGCAGTCCTTGTTGACACACACTCCTCCTAGCTGGCCCAGGTCAGAGTGGTAAAAGCCGGCGTCGAGCATGTTGAGGCAGTCAGAGTCTGCGCCATTAGAAGGGAACCCAAGGGATTCGTCGTGGTTCAGGGACCCACGATGGAGACTTTCCAGCGGAGGAAAGCTATAGGAGTCCAGGCAACTAACCTCTGCAGGGCTGCACACGGTGGCTACACTGTTACTCAAAGCTGCAAGGAGACAGGAAATTCAATCAGTGAAATGACTAGAAGCAACAAGACACTTTGATCAAAAATGTGTTGATCGAGGGGGCAAAAATTACCTGACATTAAGGAGGAAAATCATTAATACAACAGTCATCTTAAATGTTATCAAGCATTTCTTATTCTCAAGATTTTTCATCACTGCAGAACTACATCCCAGTACTGACCTGTGAGGTCGCTGGCAGTGATGGAGTTGAGCAGGCTGAGCTGTTGGTCTGTGGTGCTCTCCAGCCTTCCTCCTCCACCCGCTCCCGAACACACGGAGGAGGAACTGTCTACTGCCAGTCCCTCAGCTTCGTCCACCAGCCTGTCCATCAGGTCACTGGTTACAAAGAAATTCATTTAATTTTCAAGCTTCTTCCAAAGCATTTTCATTTCAGAGCACATTGTACTAAACATCAGCAAAAACACAAGAGCAATGCAGAGGGATGTACTGAATCCTGCCACTTACGTTACACCAGGATAGCTGCTGTACTTTTTCTTCCCAAACCGATTTTGCTGCACGAAGAAGTCGAAGCGCTCCGACTTTTTCCACATGTAGTAAAACGCCACACATTCTGCTACTGTTCGTGTTGTGACCTGAGGGGGGAGGGAAAAAAGTCATGAACAGGGATGAAAAACATTCATAGCTTATATGTGTAGCTTTTCACTTGTGCAGAAGGGAAATAAAAGACTCACTTTGTGTTTCTGAATGAGGTGAAAATTCTTGTCATACATCTGTAGTGCGTGTTCAAAGTTCTTGCATTCCTCTTCTGACCATGGAGGTGATTTGTCTGAAATGAAACCAAAAATACATTAATACATTTTTGGTGCGAAGTCAAGCATGTATACATGTGTAAACCAAGGGAGAGACCCACCAAAAATGGAAACACACATTTGAATCTTTGTGAAACGTGCGTTTTGTTCAGAAGAAATGTGTTGATTAAATTTAATTTTGAGGTAACTATGTTTGACTTTTATGGTGTTAGATTAGGCTGTTTTTTGGTTTGTTTGTGAAAAAGCCAATTTTGTGATGTGATACGTGCACATTTGGATGATCTAAAAAGGTAAGCCAATAATAACGAAAGCATAAAAGAACCTCTTTGAGTAATGTTAGATCATGTGCTCAGACTATCACAAGGCACTTGCGGGAGAAGGATTGTATTGGCTTTGAGTGAGGCAATGTTTGACCAATTATGTATCTGATTAAGGAATGTAAATAAATGCGATTCAAATCAGAATAGGAATAATCTTAATCTCAGTCTCTATTATTAAATTAAATTGGGATCATACAGATATCACACACATGTGCCAAGATGGTTTTTAAAACTGTGTAATAAAACTCTTTCTACCTCCACTAAAACGCTTGTCTGACTTTCTCCATCCGTCTGTTCATGTGCAACTAACAAGTCTTTCCAGAGTAACAGCTAAATGGGCAAAATGTTTACTGCGGACATTCATGATCTGACAGAAGGAAACTACAACCCTGATTTCAAAAAAAGTTGGACCACTGTAAAAGGTAAATAAAGCAATTGACCAATATTCAACTGAATCCAGTACAAAGACAAGATATTTACTGTTCTAACTGATAAATTTTGTTTTTTATGTAAATATACACTAATTCTGAATTAGACGCCATCAACACATTTGTAAAAAGTAGACACAGGGGCATGTTTATCCCTGTGTTACATCACCTTTGCTTTTAACAACACTCAGTTTTAAAAGAAATGTTTGGAAACTGGACGTTTTGCTGTTAGAGTTTGAATTTGTAGATGCAGCGAAGAATTGTGTTTACCGTCAACAGTTTTCCCAAGCATCCCCACGCCCATGTGGTAATATCCGTTATAAAATCATGTAGGTTATTAATGCAGTGCCGCCTTAGTTATCGAAGGTCACATGATCAATGATATTATGGATCGTGGATGGTGAAGTCCCTAAAATCCTTGAAATTGTGCATTGAGAAACGCTGTTCTTAAACTGTTGGGACTACTTGCCCACACAGTTTTTCACCAAGTGATGAACCTTGCCCCATCATTGTTTGTGAACGACTGAGCCTTTCCAAGATGCCCCTTTGATACCCAATCATGATACTATCACCTGTTACCAATGAACCCGTTTACCCGTGGAATGATCCAAACAGGTGTTTTTTCATTCCACAACTTTCAGTCTTTTGTCTCACATACATGACATGTCAACACATGCCACACTGCCAAATTCAGAATAAGCCTATGTTTACAAATATCAATGAAATTAAAGAAGTCAAACATTAAGTATATTGTCTTTGTACTGTACTTTGGGGAAAACCCCATAACGTTCACTCAGGTCAGCGTAATGTACCCATACATCTATCCAGTACTATGTTGACTGTAACTAATTTCTAGTGGAGCAGATTTTTAGGTCATTTTTTGTTTCCAAGGCCTTTGGAGAAAACCTTTCAGCTGTCACTGAAAATGCTTTACTCTGAGCATCGATAGTCTGGCTGCCACAACAAACCTCTGACACAACATCAATAATAATACCAGAGAATCTTATTGGGCAATTTTACCATGTCAATTATGTAAAGTGCCAAACCTCTAAGTTATGTTTGACAGAACGAGCAATTTGAATGCAAGGTTTTGCAACATTTAAGAATTTATTTTGACAAAGCTGACAGTCCACAATGTTTCCTTTGCTTACCTTTTGAGGACTTTACACGGCTGCAGTATCTTTCTAGTGCTTCACGGGTGTTGTAGTTGCACTTGACAAGCTCACGCAAAGCCTGTGTGGAAAGAGTGTAGAGTTCAAGACTAGAATAATAATAACAATAATAATAATAATAGTACAGGACATGGTCAATAAAAGTCAATGAATAATAATGTAGACTACATACGTTCACATACATTGCTAATACCATGTTGATCATTGTGTTACAACATAAAAAGATTGATATACAAAGACATGACTGACCTGTTCATTGTCTCGAACATGCATCCCTGGTTTGTCACATCCTGTCTTTTCATCTGTTGTTCGTGACAACACTTCAGACAGGAAACTCCTAACCTTGTTTTCTGACAATGTACCTGGGCTCCATAATAGCTCGTCTTCATCTTCGTAAACTGCATAACAAAGAACATTAAAGTAAAATTAGTCATCTTGTGTGTATGATCTTGTCTTTATCATATGGACAGAAACACTGTAAGTCATCACATTAAAGCACATGTCAGGCACACAAAAACAACAGTCACCTTTCTCCCCATCCTTGTAGTGACAGAGGCAAGATGGAACCTCTGCTTGGTACTGTGTTCCCACCATTATTTCCTGTGATAAAAATCAAAGAAAAGTCAATACAGGGCATATTTAGTGAACTATTGTTGATATTCAACTGAAAGCATGAAGTCAACTTCTCCTCTTTTAATGTGTTTCAAAATGAAACATGTCATTTACCTTTCTAGAGTCCTCTGGGCTTGGGCCATCTTCATCGCACTCTGACTCTTTATCACCGTCAGAGATAGTGTTGGCTGAGGAAATAAATAACAACAAATAAATATCTTGACATACATTGAAATACACTTCCTGTTTGCTACAGCCTGATGACTTGGTAGTCTAATAGGTAATCAAACCTCCTCTAATATACTTGATACATAACTTCACCTAAACCATAATGGCCATAATGCACAAAGACAAATGTTAGGGTGTGAAATGCTAAAACTATTAACCAAATAAACAGAGTGAATTAGCAACGAACTGTGATGGGAAAAAGCACAATATTCTGACATTTAATAGAACAAACAGTTCAAGGATTATTTAAAACAATAATCAGAAGATAAATCGATAATGAAAATAACTGTTTTTTTTAGTTAGTGCATGACATTGTATTGCATTACACAAAAAACTTTGATCCTGCAAAACAACAGACAGGGAGGAGTTTTTTAGTACAGTAACCTGACACTTACATCGAAGTGTTCTTGGGAAGAAATCGGTAGCCTCATGGGAGGTGACAGAAGGGGTCAGATCATCAGCTGAGGACTGGGTCTCCTCCTCATAGTCCCCAGACAGCAAGTCTTTAGCTATTTCCTCCTAGAAAGAAAGAAGAATATCCATTAAAGGTGAAGAATGATCAACAGAATATCTGATTAAAAGATTCAAAATAATTACACTTATTTATGATTATTTTTCCCAAAAGTATTTATTGATTATATTACACCACCACACAGTAGTCATTATTTACCTTGTCCAAAGTCATGTCAGGCAGCTCATCAGTCAGGTCTCCAGAGGAGCTGTCTATACTAGAGCCTGCAGAGGCCTCGTAGCGATAGATGGCCAATAGTTCCTCCAAAGGCATGTTCCCCTCCTGATAGAAAAAAAATGGGGAAAGACAAACATAGCATATCATAAATGAATTAAAGCTATTATGCAATTTCCTTATATTAGCTACACTACAATAAAGCATTAAAAAAAACACACACATTAAAAAAAAGTATGTATTCCATTTAGCTGTGGATCTGTATATATACACACACACAAGTACTTTTTCAAAATGTCAATTAAAGCCAGTTAGTGAACTTAGTAATGATACACTCTAGTTCACTGCCACACCAAGAGGGAATTTCAAAACAAAATTAGCCAAATTGTAAATGCACTCAAATTTAGTTGCTCTTTATTAATTGTAGCATCTGTAGTTATAAATCAGACAGCTTCCCCTTATCATCATAAAGGGCACAATACTAAGCTTTTTTCGAGTTACAACACAATGTCAATATTTGCAACCCTAAGAAGCATTAAGAAGATAATGCCCTCCAGTTTCTGCATTGACAATACATACAAATCCTTTATTTGCCAGTGTACGTTTGACTATTTAAAAAATTGAAAATCTGTGAAATTGTTACATTTTACACAGGTAAATCCTCTTTTATGTGATTTTGTGCTTTAATTAGTTTACCTTTTCCAGATCCGCAATCTCAGAGCGGAAATTCCCTCCTCCCTCCAGAGACTCTTCCTCCTCCAGAGTCCTCTCGTCATCATACTCATGAACTAACATTTCTGCCGTTGGGTCAAAGTCATGGTCCTCTGACGATAAAGAGCCAACTGAGTCGGAGAAAGAAGGAAAAAAAAATCAGAAGAGTGGCAGTCTTGTCACACTAATGAGCTTTTTATGAACTCTGAAAATTAATCAGATGATAATCACTTTGAAAAACACCACATTTTGTGTATTTCAAAATTTGAAAAAAGTATATACAAACATGCATATATTCATATTCCTGTCATGCAAAATTGGTTCATTAAAGTACAGCTAAATATAAGTAAGTACATCCTCAACCACAGAGACTGATGGGCAATTTGAGACAGAGGTATTCTTACCTGGACTTGAACTCCCTAGGGAAGCCTGCAAAAGAGTAAAACCAGAACACCAATGAGTACAATAGTAAAAACATGGGTTCAACTATGATGCTGGCGCTTTAGTGCAAAACATACAAACAAGCTGAGAAAGAAAAAAAATGCCTTTATGGTCTGTATTATGACCACCAAACACAACCGGGTAGGAAAGCTGCATTTACCGCTAACCTTACCTGAAATAGGTGGCTAACACAGCGTTAGCCGCGTTTGAACGCTACACGCAGAGAGGACAACTGTGAGCCAAATGTAATTTTAAAACCCTGTGAAGAAAACGATGCCTTTCCTGCGAGACATTCGAAGTAAAATAGAGAAATACATCCAGGAGAACACTGGCATTTACGCAGTGTCGGCTCCTGTAACAGTTAGCTAACCAGCAAGCTAACCTTAAAGCCTAATGTTAACGTTAAGCATCGAAAAAAAATGTAAACACTAATTTCGTTTGCGCGGCACCGCAATCGACAGAGTCGGATGATTTTTACAATGCCACCGATTCGGCCTACGTAGAGAAAAATAAATTTCCATTCAAAACAAATGCAATAAAGTCTGTTATTTCCTTTAACCAGCGAGCTAACGTTAAATTTACGTATCAATTTACACAGCCGCTACACCGAAGCAGCTGAGAGAGCGAAGGCGCAGCGGCCTTGTAGTGAAGGATCAGTCCGGACATTCAAGCATATTTTACGGGAATAAAACTGACGATTAGGGCACGAAACACGCTACATGGACGGCAAAAAACATTCTTTCTTCAATCGATAGCGTACAAATGAAAAATACAGCACACAAAATTTAAAAATATCGATTTAAGATCGATTGCTTCTCCCCTGTTTTCCCTCTTACCTCCGCCATATTGGTACCTTTAGCTAATGGGCTCGTTCTGGCGCAAGTACCCGGATCAGAGCTCCCAGCCAATCAGAGCTCCAGGTGACCGCTGTAGTCGTGACGCCGTTCAAACCGACCACTGATCAGACTAACGGGGATAATTTATACACCGTCAATCTACAGTATGAAGAGATTAAAAAACATAAATACAGACATCAAATATCCAAAATATATCCGATATCTAATCAATAACACGGCGCTGAGCATGTTGATACCTCACACAATGACATTTTTACCAGAACATTCCTGGACTGGTGTCGAACAGCTGATTTCTTGTTCTCAGCTTTACTATTGAGGCTCTGTGTTTTCACCATTAACATGATTGTCAGCATAGTCATGCAAGATCTTTTAATTGTGGTCGTAATGGTTTCAGATGAAACCAGTGAGGTTTCAGTTATATTATTCTTCAGGATAGATTTAGCATTTGTTGCATCATTTTGTTTATTTACCTTTTATTCTAGCATATAGCCTGTAGACATACTATACTATACTATACTATACTATACTATACTATACTATACTATTAATACTTAACACTTGGGTGAAAAGAAATGAAATGACAAATCACCTACACTATGTATTGGGTCAAAATGTCACAAGAACTATATTTATTTTCCGTTGTTTTTTTTCAGTGATGTTTATCTTCTCTTTTCTCTTCCTCTCAAATTATCTTTTATTTTAGAGAAGAGTCTATTTCATATTGTATCATTCACACCTGAATTGAATTAAAAATGTAGATGACAAACAAATGCACCTGTGAAACTGCATTCAGCTTATCACCCTTGCCATATTGTTGTAACAGCAGTTTCTTTCTATTCTGTTTTAATGTCAACACTTTTTTTTAGTTTAGTTACAAAATGAACTATTAGTTTGATGACTAGCATGGGAATACATATATTGCATTTTTTTCGTGCGCAATTAAAAACTTTTATCATTTTTGGCTATGTGACGACATTTACTGCTGATAATTTTTGCTTGAAACATTGTCAGCTCACAGAATTATTTTTGTCCATATACTTCACTAGTGAGCCACTGTGAACACTTCATGAAAAAACAAAATAATTGAACTGTCCCTTTAAAGGCAAGGGTCTGATATACCAAATAATGAGTTTGACTAAAACAATGATGTGCCGTAATTTTTTTCAGAAATAAATGTGAAAAGTATTGATTTCTTTTTTTAATGTACTGGCCAGCAGAGGGCAAAAGTACCCCTTAAAAGTCTTGCTGCTCTGTTTATACCACTGAGTTTCTTTCCCACTCCTTCCTCCTTCCTGTTTTGGATGACTGTGAAACCCATCATATATCATCATATTGTAGCATGTGAAAACCAGTCAAATGTTTGGGTGGGAAAAAAATCATTCTGCAATCTTACAAACCAGCAATAGACAATTTTAATTATATTACTGTCTGTTTAATTGTTTACACCAGGTCTTGAAATAGTTCAACAGTGTTACATTGTGGACAGCAGAAGTTGGAAGATGCTTAAAGGTTAGTCCGAGTTCAAGGTGAATCCTAGAGGGGCTCTGCAGATGTTTGTGCACATGATGCTGATGATAAACTGCTTCCTGGCTCACTCAGATACAAGACGAGAGGTGGGGGGGTTCTTCCTGCAGCACAACTGAAAGTGTGTTTTTGCTGTGATGAGTGATTACATTTGATTTGAATTTGTGCTATCGATGACGTATGTCTGACAGACAGGTGTAGGGATCATAATTGTGGTTTGTCATTAAAAAATCCAGTTTGCAGCTACATATTCTGTCCAAAATAAAGAGAGAGCTGTACCTAGAAGGGATCACATAGAAATGTTACTTATTGGGCCTTACAGTGCAATATTCCCATTAGAAGTAGAAGACGGTCTGATGGCTTGATTGTGCATTTTTTCAGCATTAAGTTGTAATGATGACTTAAGTTGCTTTTGCTTTGTTCAACTAAAAAGCTCATACTCACATGTCTAATCAACATCCAAATTCAAGCACACCAATGCATGCATTAACATACACATGCAGAAACATTGCAGGTGGTACTATTGAATCCATACGCTCTTCTTGCATAAATATATCTTTTATCTTGTGACGCAGACTAGTCTAAATATATAACTATCAGCCATTCTGATTCATGGTTTGCAGTTGATGGCTGTCCAACGCTTCAGTTAAACTATAGCAAAGAGTCAGAGGCTGTTGTTGTTTACATGCTGCTCACATTGAATTGAATTTGTCATTGGGATCCTTTTTTTTTTCCTAAACTTGTCGTAGCAAGTAAACACTTCTGTCTTTGCAAAACAGTCTCCCCCGTAGGGTGTAAGGAGGACAGCATGGGTTTCGTGTTGAGGATTCTACAAACAAATGAGTCACTGTGTTCAGGCAATTCAGGAGCAAATCTCTCTACTGGCCACATCTGTTAAATTCTAGACCATAATAAGGACCCAATGTTGGACCAGATAAAGGTAGACTTTTATTATCCAAGTTGAACGACCCCAATGAAAATACAGCATCTCATTCTTCTGCTTATTCTATAAAGTGGTTGTCGTGTTGGCGCCCTTTTACTGTTTGTGTTTCCCTGTGCGCAGCTGGCCGTGTTTGCATATACAAGTAGTTAAAAAGGAGCCCTTACTATCGGTCTCTCGTCTGTTCTCTGCGGCTCATTTTTGATCACCACAACCATTTGAAAGCCCATTTTGAAGCCTCCTTTAACAGAACAATGCAGTCAGGAAGATGTGGGCCCTCAACTAATGAGTGAAATTGTCAGGTCAACAAGTTATCCTGTGACGTACTTTATGGAGAGACGGGTGACAAAGGGTCAGAATCCATTGTTATGGTGTAAAAAGGATGTGGCTGATTAACGCCGGCCCACACCTACACTGGTTTTGTTATTGTCCAGCACCTGCCCACTCAGCTGATGTGCTATTAGAGGGACTAGGGGCAGAAAAAGCTTTGTAATACTAATAACATCCTCATAATTATCAATTATGTTTCAGGCCAAATGGACACATCAGCTGCATATTAATTGACTAGAAATTGTACGATACGTCAGTGGAGGATTTCACACTGAGTGAACTACTGAGTCACACTGATAGAAATACTTTTGCTGAAAAACACTTTCTGTACAGAGGTTTTCACTGTGTGTGTTTATGCACAATAGGACCAGATGTTCATGATATAAAAGTCCAAATAACTAAATATATTAGATGATAATTTTATAATAACAACCACACTAACAATTTTAATCATGTTAAAATTTTTAAATAAATATGTCCATATTCCAGCAAGCAAAAGCAAAAACTGTTCAGCACAAAATCTATTAAAGAGCTCTATAAATAAACAAAGAGTAAACCACATGTGTCAGATATTTAGATTCTTGCCCCATACTGTGCTATTATGGAGTCAATTAGTATTGTCAAGCAATTCACTGCATAGTTTACATCCACAATTTGCAACAGCTGATTTAGAAAGTATACAAACCACCAGGTGGCAATGCGTGACAGCTTTGTGTTCTTCATGACTCAGCGTTAACATTTTCCATTTCCTCTGTGCTCCAAACACCACCCTCAGTCAGGCTTCAACAATGACTGCACGAACACACACTGTCAGTTGTGTTGATGTTCTTGGTTGTTAATTACGTAAAAGTCCAACATGTGCACAGACTCAGATTTTCATGTGTTTATCCCCACGCGTGGATCACTAAACAGTCAGCAGCTGTGGAGCACGTCCGGTGGTGTCAGCAAGCCTTTCTGAAGGACTTAGTCAGTTTCAAGTTTATAGTACCGATGAGTAATAGAAACAACCTGTTGTATGTTCTGCAATTTCCAAAAAGCCGAGAAAATTGTTTATATTTATATTACAATAAATTACATGTAGTGGCCAGGGATGTAAGTAAACAATTGGCAGCTGAAAAAGTAAATTCAGCTCCACCAACAATCCTTTTTTGTGACAATAGATGTAGTTTCAGTTCATTGTTGATGAGCGACAAATACAATCTGCTATGATGAATGTAGCATCTGCAAAATTCTTTTAAAAGGAAGAATGAATGACTTGCATTAAAGGTCTTTTCAATAAAACATTAAATTACATCATCAAACCATTACCAGATCTTTGATAATGCAGGTTATAGCACAAACCTCAGCAAAGAGCGCATTACAGTGAAGACGTCTAAAAGGAAGGTCATGTTTATAGCCAGCTCTTTGTTGCACAGACTCCTCACATTCAACTCAGACATTATGTGGATACTGATAGATATCTGAGAAATCCACCCATGGTCACTGGAAAGAGAAAAATGAGCTATGCTGTGTTTCATAACATACTTAGTGTACTGTAATGCTTTAGCAAATGTACTGTGCTGTACATGTTGATTCATTTGTGAGGTGCAATCATGGTAATTGTCCCTTACTCATAACATCCCTAAGTGTGTTACAGTCAGAAAATAGGTGATGACTGTGGAGTCCAGAGGCTTCTAAGGCACAAACATTTCTTGCTCCTCTCATTGGTCGTTGTGTAATTCTCCATGAAGGTGATTCTATGGAAATGACGTTAGATGAAATTTTGAAGTAGAAGGTTTTGAAGTACTTTAAACAGAATGTTGCTACAAATGTGAGTCAGTGATGCCAATACTTTGCTCAATACAGTTCCATTTTAAGATGCATGCAATTGAATAATGCATTTGCAGACATGCTGCTCGATGAAAAAGTGAAAAATCTCAAAGTAGGTGCATAGAGGTAATCAGTAAACTTTCAGCAGGATTGGTCACCATGGTGCACTCAGAAGCAGTACCATATAGAATTCCTCCTATTCTGCCAAGTCCTTGCTACCTAAACTCAAAATACTCAAAGTGGGCTCTAATGTTGTTCGTTTATTTTAATGCATTAGTATCTGTGAGAAATTGATTGGGGAAATAATCTTTTACAACATGGTGTGTTTTCAGTGCACAGTTGGAAAATAGCAGTAAGTTTGAAAAGACAGAATACCCAGAAGACAAGCATTATAAAGTCTTCCACAGGCTCCCTAATTGATTTTTTTAAGACTTATTTTGGAATTTAATGACTATTCCCCTGGATAGATTTCCAGCCATTGGTAACAGTGGGGTTGTTAAGTGCTTTGTTCTTTTATTGTGCATTTTGTTTTTGTTGTTTAATGCAGGCGGGATGTCCTCCAAGTACCGTTGGAAGATATTGCCAACACATATTTTGTCTTCAATATAAATGGGCCTATACTACTCTCATCAAGTGTAAGAGAGCGTGTTGGGTTAAACATGGTGTTATAAATGGGATTAATTATCTGGGCTCATAGATTTTAAAGGAATTCGATGTTGCTTCCATTGTATACTTTCAGAAGGTAGCTGATCTAGCAGCTGCAGGCCTCGGCCTCCATTATTGGACTGTCAGCTCAGGGTCATCAGGGGTGGATGGTACATAACCTGAAAACACACTGTGTGTCTGGATTGAACTTACAATAACAACCTTAAGAGAGAAATATGATTATGTATCTTGCTAATGGCTGCTGGGTGCAGACATATTCCTGTTATTATTATTATTAATATGAACTCAAGCAACCACAGCAAATTTGTGAAAATGGGGACTTTTCATTCAACCTTAAGTACACTAACCCGGAGTGTAGCATGGTGGAGAGGTTAGTCATTAAATCAGTCCATAAAGCAGCCATGACTGTGTTAATGCAGCTATTATGAGCTGGTACACGAACCTCTCTGGTCTGCTGGAGATCTGTCATGTCTCCTCAGGTGATGCTGGGGTTGGTAAGTTCGAGAGCATGCAATAATCAAGAGTCTGAGTATTAGCTCCTTCTCTCCCCGGCCCCATACTGAGAGAGAAAGAGAGGGAAATAAACAGCAGATCTTTGTCTGATCTAAAAGCACTGACGACTTGTAAAATGTGTTTTAATCCATCTCACTCCACTGTTTATCAGTGCACAGCCAGTGATGGAAATGTTGTACAAATCCTGTAGTAAAAACTTGGCAGTTCAGTCTGTGCTCTGTTCATTTCTCTAAATGAAACAGTGTGCAGCGAGAGCTCACTTCAAGGCGGAGTAACAGTGAGTGGGCACTGCAATTTCCTCTCTTTCTGTAGTCAGACGCAGTATCTACTTGTGTAGGTGTTTGTATATATCCGTAACTTGCGTCATGCTGCGCGCTCACATATTTTATGTGAGATTAGCTCTTAGAATGAGCTGCTTTAACAGCAGCTGTGGAAATGCCCATATATGTGAAAATGACGCAAAGTAAACGTTTGAAAGTTGTTTCCGAAGAGTTTACAACCGGAAGAAATAAAAACAAACTAACTTCGGATTGTATACAGTAGGCATGGGCTTTGGCCTATTTAACTTCTGAAATCGAAAAAAATGAAGATCAAGATGTGTTAGTTTTAGTAGCAACACACCTATATGATGCCTCTTTACTCATATCTCGTGTCCTTTTGAGAGTATTCCTTCAAATGCATCTCTGCCAAAGCTCCATAACACGACAGGCTACCAGTAAAGGCCTGTGAGCCTGCAGTCGTATCACTCAAAAAGTACTTAACACGGGTGACAATTCTCAGAAGCACTTATCACGGCAGCAGCGGCGAAGGTCTTTAGCAGTTCAGGCAGGATGTTCTGCTCTAAAGCTCCTTTGATTCGAGCATTGTGCAGAATATGCAAAGTGATGAGCAACGTACCAAATGTGAAGGATAGAGGAAACAGCTGTGTTCTCGTGGATAAGAGGCTCGTCATGACGAGACATGTGGGTGATGGTGTCTCCATGGTAACCTAATATCCTACCACGAGAACAGTTTGTGAGGAGATGAGAACAGAAGACGGAGAGGCTGAAAACTTGGGAGATTCTCACTTCTTTGAGGACACATGAATTCAGATGTCACACATCCAACTCCCATCCCTACAGAGACATTCTTACGGTTGCCAAATTACAAAAGAGGGCTGTCGCTCTTCGCCACCTACACATTGGCTCCCAAAGTGATATAAGAGATTGTGGTTTTTTATAATGAGTTCATACAATAGTTAGGCCATCAAAATTAGACAATCATCTCTTGTTGAAGGACGATGTCAGTTTTCTGACGAGTTAAATGATTTGAATTATCAACTGTCATGGCGCTATAGAACTACTGGATGAACAGGGCTTTACTTTTGTGATAACCCACCTACAAATCCAACAATGTCACTATGTTTGGATTCATTAAAAAGAAAAAGCCATGCTGGTGCACAAAACACTGCAGAGGATGTTTTCATTCATGTTTGCTCAAAGTTTTTAAACTGAGCCGGAAACTTGTGTAGATGAAGAGGACTAACTCTCTAACTCTAACTATTTACTCAATGCACTTTTTAAAAACACTTTAACACTCAAAGTTGTACAAAGCAATATTTTTATATTAACAAAGGAGAAAATGTTTATGCATGTTGTAGTGATAACACTACAGAGAATAAATCCATTGCTCCTTCCCCAGACCCTGCATACTTTTGAATTTTTATGCATGCAAATAACCACAAAAAGTACCTGACACCAAATCAAATTGGGGCAGAACTGTCTTTGAATAGACACAAAATTCAGGTGCCAGACAGTACAAATACAAGTACATGGACAAGTACAAGTCCCCTCAGTCTCTGAGATCCTTAGCATTATCTCGGCCTACATGCCAAAACATTTGTTGGCTTGACCTGAGCCTATGCAGAACACTGTGTGTGGGGGGGCTAGATAATGCTACCTTCCAACAATGCTTAGCTTTGCCAGATAGCACTGGCTAGCTAATATGTAATTAACATTAGACAGAAGTACAGCAACAGTAGGTAAGTGCTCATTCATGCTGAATCTGACTAACCATGAAGCTTGTATGGTGCTGTCAGTCATATTAATGATAAGAGGCTGCGTGTGTGTGTGCAGTCAAAGATCATATGTAGTAAGCCCCCCTGCAGCATCTGCGGTGCAGGTGCAGCACAGTAGTTTTAAGGTAAAAGACGTGTTTGAAGTGGATTTCCTGCATCTTTCAAAATTTTATTTTGGTAAATAAATTCTTTCATTTCAGTTCCCGCTCTCATGCATCTTCCTGTCTTCCTGATTATCCACACCTGTGCCTCACCTGCCCCCGATCAACCCTGTAAAGTCTCCCGATTTCCCTGCTGTCTTTGTTCATCCTTGTGAGTTCATCTCTTTGTTTGCTCTGTTCGAACTGATCACCTGTGTATGACAGACTGCTTTCCCAGTAAAGACTTTGCTTTTGCACTTTACCTCATATCCTGTGTCTCTGTGCTTGAGTCTCTGACCTGCCCAGAAACATTACATGGCCAATGAAGTGCTCTGAGGTGAATGGGGGCACTTCAGGGACCGATCATCACTTCAGGGGCGAATTGGCCATCTGTGACAAGGCTGATGCAAGTAAAGGGCAGATATTAGAGACACGCTGTGCAGGCCCTCACCTCTTTGTTCTCATGTCCCTTCACATCAGAATGTGTTCTTCCCAGCAAGTACACATACTTCCAAAAAGGCTGATTTTGTTCAGTTTGCTGTTGCTTCACCAAACACAGATATTGGCATCCAGAGTCATCAAATGTTTTCATCAGTTTGCTGTTCTATTCAATCAATGTGTGTTCATGCACAGCGTGTTCTCATTACAAACTCTTAATTTCTGTTTGGGACTGGCTGTCACTTCTCTCACATTGCTCATCGGCAATATAGAGCACAGAAATGAAAGGTTGCATAAATAAACATATTGCAGCAATTAAAATCCATGACTGGGATGAACTTCCCATAACTGTGCATGAAATATAAGTCTTTCCTCATAAAGCTTCTTTACATTTGTACTGTAGGGTATTAGATCATGATATAAAACTGCTGTGATGTTCTGTAATTCTGGTGAAAAAAAAAAAACACACCATGAAACTGATTCAGGATGGAGTTATGCAAGTCCTAAAAGAACATTAGCATCTAATTTTAGGCCAACAATTAGTTCTGGCAGAGTGTAACTTTTGATGTTATGGCCATCTGGCTCTGGCTCTTTATGTAAGTTAAGTTCTGATGAAAGGATGAAAGCCAAACTGTTAGAGGACCTTTGCTTAAAAATAAACTTAGATGATCATTATAGCTCACTCACACTAATAGTTTCTTATATTTCTGGCAGTTGAACTGATATAAATTGTGATGCTTGATGAATTTGAAAAAAGTGATGAATTTGACTTTAAAGGAACCAGAAATAATTTTCACTATCTTCACAGTGGCACATTTCCATTACATTCTGCATTCAAATCGCGCTTATCTATGCCGAGGGGGCTGCCTTTCATCATTATCTCCTCTGTGCTGAATAGGAGGCCAGTTATGTAAAGAGAAAGTTCAGACATATTCACAGGTGTGTGTCTGGAAGTGAAAGCCGTCTGTGAACCGCGATAAGGGGAGGAAAAAGTATCTATAACTATTTCCTCACCTGGAAAATTGTATCCCCTCGGCTGAGACGGTGCGGCTGTGTTTTGTGGTGTTTCATTATTTTTGCTCACATAGATGCTTGATGGGGGAAGATTCTGCCATGCGTGCGTCAGATTGTTAGATGATAGAATCTCTCTGCTCCCTTGTCAATCTTTGAGGAGTTTCAGACTACAAAGAGGAAGAGACAATGAAGAAATATTCTACCAGGACAATAACTCCAAATGCTTGAGAATATAACCAGTCGAGTATGTCTTAACTCTTTAGTCTGTAGTGAATCAAGAGAAACTCAAGAGAGACACAAAGAGCAAATACAGCCAGAATTATAATTCTATTTTTACAAGCGGCAACTCCTTGATAACTCTCAACGATGGAGTGTTTGAAGTTAGACACAAAAATCAAAACGTGCGCCCTTCCCCTGTGTTTTCTAATCCTGCCTTTATCACACCTCTATTTTTGAGGGCATTATCAGGAGGCCGTAGGTGGTTGGGTTGGAAAAGGAAAAAAAAAAAGTGTACGGAAATCTCTGGTGGAGTAGCATTTAGTGGTACATTACGTAATAGCCGAGTTCTCTAAGCTGTGCGGTAAGTTGGCCTACATATTTCTATTGTCTAAAATTCCTCACTCCATCCATCTCTTCCTCTACTCCATCACTAATGCACCGCTGGAAATAAAGAGCTATAATTATGCTTAAAATAAAGCACTCGATTTCTATCACTCTTTCCCAGTTACTAATAATGTCCGTTATTTGAGAACAAGGCTCCCCAGAAGAGTGGCAGATGTGAAAAACAGTTCCTTATCCACAAAGGACGCAAAAGAGGCACAAAACAGATTATTATATCTCTAAGACGCTAAAAATAGTTCCTGTGTGACATCCTGAAAACAAAGACGTGGCTGTAAACTTCCACCTTCCCTGCTATTCTGATCAGTTTTGAAACGTGAGAATGCTCATGACAAAAGTCCTGCTGGCAGAGAGCCTGGATTCTCTGTGACAAAAAGTGGTTGGGAGAGGAAACTGTCAACAAATGTAGGTGATTTTTTTCTGTCGGCTGCATTATTTTGTTAATTACTGTACTAGTTACTTTAATTAGTTTTTTGTGCCATTTTGCTCGAATGTGACCTTATATGCATACATGTACACAGTAGTTTAGACATTTCATCCTGTGCAATTTATCCTAATAAAGAAAGAGTAGCTGTTTATTACCTTTACACTAAATGCATTCCATATAATTGAGTGAACATGTTTTCAACATTTCAGAAAACACCTTGAAACTGGTCTGAAAAAGAGCTTTAACTCATGTTCAAACATGTGCTGTCTCACATTCGCATATACCTGCCATGGAAACTGCTTCTTTGAATTCTGCACAAAGGCCATCGGAGGGAAGTTGCTCCAAAACGTGGTTCCTGAGCGCTAATGGGACGTGCTCCGCTCACCTCACTGCCCTCCGACTCACAAGCGCTCCGCTCCCTAACCTGGGTGGTGCTGACTTTCACAGCATTGTTCCAGGCCTTCCATACTCCGCCATTTTGTTTCCTGTGGATGAACAGGAAGTCCTGCCTGCAGCTGTTCCCAGCACTGTGAACTAAAAAGCTTTTGCAGGCACACACACACACACACACACACACACACACACACACACACACACACACACACACACATACACACACACACACACACACAGTGTATAGTATACACACATCCTCTTCCTTCGTGCTTCCCCTCAGCCTGAGCTCAGGATGCCCCTCTCTGATGTGAAGATGACCCCAGGGATGATGGGATGAAGCCAAAAGCACGTCTGGCTTTCCTTTCCAAGACAAAACCCCTGCCTGTATGTAAGATTCACGTGTGCAAAAGGATTCCTGAAAGGATATTGCAACATTCAGGTAATTTTGTACAGGCTCAAACAAGAGACATATTTGTGGTTAAAGTAACAGAATAAGTGTGACATGAAACACATTCTTGAGTAATCTGATGTCCTTTCAGGGTTTGCAGGATTTTATACTGTAGGTTGTGTGTGTGTGTGTGTTTTTTTGGTTCCATCAATGCTGAGTTTATCCAGCACCTTATTCTCAAAATCACTGCTATTATTTATTTTGCAGTCTGTTGTTCCAATACTCATCATGTGGGAATGTAAGTGAACCTGTGAATCTCACCCACAGCACGGAGGAAAGATCCTCACGTGAATGCAATCATACAACCGTGAGAAAATCCCTACTGACCCCATCCCTACTGAGGGGCTGATGCCCTCATGTCTGTGTGTTGAAAAGCTTCTTGATAATGAATGTTGACATTATTTAGGCATCAAGAATTACATCATAGATAATACAATTGGTGACACATCTTATCTGCACCGGTTATTGTTTCTGCGCAGTGATCCTGATAATCCCTGGGCCTTTCAGCGCATTTTAAGTCAACTGAATAACCAGTGTGCAAGCACTCCCAGGGTTGTGAAGACATGCAGCACACACAACACATGCACATTATCTGAGGCTGGTGAATGATTATCTACAGTAATCTATTGATTTCTTTAACAGAACATCAGCTTGTTCAATTTGTGTTTAACAGGACTATTATCTGCTTAAGGGTCACGCTCAAGGCCTGGCCACACCAGAAAATGGGATGGTGAAAATAATAAGTGTGAAATATTGCTTCTTCGCAGTTAGTCGGTCAGGGCAGCATTAGTCAGTCACAAGAGGCCGACAGTCTCTCTGCTGTGTTTACTCCCACTTGGAATTTTCGTCAGTGTTGTCCACAAGTTTGTGCAATAAAAAGTTACTGAAGAGGTACAGGAGCTGTATAAACCCTCTGGAGAAAGCAAACAGGAAAGAACAGAAGACAAGACACACACACGTGTACATATATATATGTATATATATATATACACACTATATGTTAAGTATTTGTTATTCATGCTGACGTGCAGAAACCAAAGAGGGATCTGTGTGAGTGTGTGACGAGGTGCTGCACCTGATGAGCTGAGATTCGGGGTAAGAACTTCACACCTTCTGCTGTTTNAAATATCTGCAGGGCTGATGAGGGAGAGTGGGAACAGGTGAGCAGGTGGGCGAGGAAGGTCAGGCGATAGAAGGACTGGAGGGAAACGGGCTGTTGCAGGGCAGGAGGGAGTGGCTGGATGTGGGAGTGAGACGACTGAGACGGGATAAAAAGTCAGAGGGCATCCAGTTGATAGGACGAGAATGGCAATGACTGTGTTTGAGCACGTGGAAATGCGGCTGAAAGGAGGGACGGAGATGCTGATTGTGACAGAAACACTTGAAGTCATTGGGGTTCTTCTATTAACCAAAACACAGATGCAGAGGTCTTTTTCAGTTCTTTATACTGTGTGTTGCAAAGCTGTGTAACTATATAGAGCACAATGTAAACACACTCACCAGCTACCACTTGCCTAAATTCACCCACTTCCATCTGAGAATTGCACTGAATAGAGGCCAAATAGATCTTCTCTAAAAGTGAAGAATAAGACACATTTATGAAATGACTCACTCCCATTAGTATCACAAAAGACAAATGGAGCTTTTTTTTGCAGATGGTCTAAGCAAAAGGCCAGTGCCAGAACAGCTGGAATTGAAAGGGTTTCCGGACACTTGAGCAGACTGAATGCTTGATACGCCACCCTGCTTTCAATCTGCTGCAGATTATCACCCATGTAACAAATACTTGAGCACAAATCAGTTAGAGATGCTCCGTTTGCTGGAGCCTAGTGGAACTAATTTCCATGATTGAATGTCATATCAATAATTTCACTGTAATTGGTCCTCACTTGGCCCACTTTTCCCAAGGTCACAGGCAGCTGAAGCTTATTCCTGAATGCACTGATTGGGAGGCAGGAAAATACCCTGGACATCTCATCAGTCCATCAGGCTGAACTTACACCTTCTCATTTACCTATGGGCAACTTAGACTGCAGTCCATCTGATTTGGAGTGTGGGAGGAAAAACTGAAAGATTTGGAGGGAACCCATGGAAACACGAGGAGAAGCATGAGATATTTTCACATTTGATTTTTTTTTTTTTTTTTTTTTTTTTACATAATTTTAATGATCCCCGTTGGAAATTTCAGTAGGAGTTTTGATGTTAATTAACGCTGGCATTATTCTGTCCTTGAAGCACATGTGTGATTACTCATGGACTAAGAAAAAGCTGCAGAAAATAAATTTTTCTGTGTTGGCAATTGGATGACGGTATGATGTAATGCATAAAGAGTGTTTTCCATGTAACTATATGTAGAAAATTAAACTGAACATTGGTCTGTGGGCTTAATCACTAATTATAACAATCACTCACTTCCTGCTCCCCTCTGCCCACATTACAAGCACCTTAATTAAGCAGAAACCCTCTGGAAACGTGACTGGAAAAAAAAACCTTTTTCCTTAGATTAAATATTTAAATTGCTACAAAGATCTCCCCCCTAAGAAAAGAACATAATGGTTTAGTACAGTTTCCAAATTAGCCAGCCCTCACTGGCAGTATTAGATGATGAGCAATACCAGTGACTAATGTAATCAAATGAGTCTTAGAGTGTTTTTCTTTTCTCTTTCATATCTGAGAAAAAAAAATTGCCTCAAGATATTTAATATTCCTAACATAACACACCTTGCAAAAAGACACTGAAACGCATCATCTTTATGATACTCACCAAAAGAATGTAACTTAATCTCTCACATTCCTGCAATTAATTACACTTCCCCTCCATATCCTTTGCTTTACACTCTGGAGGAGCTGGTTTCCTCTCCACAACCATCCATATGCTTCCTTTAAGGAAGGATGCCATCACACCTCCTCCACCCTGAAGGTTCCACCCTTTCCTCACTTTAAACCCAGTCACGTTCAACCATGTCCAAGTCCAGATAGGTGTGCAGTAATAATGTCCTGTTTCAAACATTAAGTCCTAATCACATCTCAGGGTGGAGTACAAAAGGGTGTATATGTATGTTATAGGTGTGTACCTCTACATTTTTTGTGTGCATGGATACTGCATGTGTTTTGGGTGTGCAAGGGACAGAGGAAAGAACAAACCACAGAATTATTAAAAACATATTACCTCAGAGACAAAGTGGCATTTTAATATTGCTACAGGCTACCTCAAATTATCTTATCAATATTTTATGCAATACAGCCTGAAATTTTACGCCGCATCACTAAGCTGTAACAGTCCAGAGACCAGGACATGTCGTCTAAGAGATTGAGTCTGTGCATTGGCGTGCAGTGATTCCACCCGTGAAACAATATCTTGTTTATTGACAGACAAGACCAAACTTCATATTGCAGACAGTTCATAGTAAACATATTTCAGTTAAAATGAGGACAATGTGGGAAGATGTCTTTTTTTCACAGTCCCTAAAGGAGGCTGGAGGAGTCTCATAGTTGCAATAACAGCAGTTGAGCACGGGGGGCACCATCCACCCACACAGGACATCTATATCTGTGGATTCGTTTGTGACTCACTAAGAAAAAAACGACGGCTCTCTGACTAAGGGGGGAAGAGGAGGAAGAGTGTGAAATGTTGGTCGGCTCTGGCACAGAGAGGAGAGGATAACTTGTTCGAGAGCAAGCAACCTCAGTGAATCATCGTTGGGATCCCATGAACACGCAGGGTGGCGAAGCCTCCCCCTTAGCAGCTCCAGAGGAAGCCTCTCCCACAGGGTGAACGGCCGAGATCCAGGAAACTTCCTCCTGCAGGGGGAACATTTACCTCCGGACATCAGGATTTGAAAAAGGTGTGGATGAAGTTGGGGTCACCGATGTCAAGCAACAGCGGGATCCCTGATTGTTGTAAATCACCTAAAGGCTGTGGCCCGTTGCCAGTTCAGAGTCATTAAAATTGAATGCAGGGAGCTTTGTCTGCCCAGAGTATCAGTGGCTCACCAGCGAAAAGTCATTTGAATTTTAATGGAAAAACACTGGTCTAAAATCCCACCTTCAAGCAAGAAAACCAATGCACACACACACATTTCTCCAATTTTTCAAGAGCTACATAACTACATTTCTGGCATATTTTAAACATTGCTCCATATTGTCTGTGAGGCTTATTCTGATTTTTCACACTTGTGTGGGAATGTCCCTGAGAATGTGCCTTGGCTTACACAACCACCATATGTGTGAATGCGTAGTTTTCACACACCTGTGCATGTCTGTGTAGCAAGCCAGAATTTGTAAAGCCCTTTATGTCATCACCAGTAGCTAAATATGACAGCAGATGAAATCAGTGGGAGAGGAGAGACATCTAAAAACATCGAGGACACATGTACTTGAGAACTGAACGGGAACATACAGCAGGAAACAGCAACACAGAGGGTAATGCTATAAAAATACTGATATGTCCAAGAAAATACAATAAAATTATAAATGTTCTGCAAAATTATTCCACTTTTCAACAAAAATACCAGTCAGCTTTGGGAATGAGCCTCAGGTGTTACAGGTTCACCAGAATTACATTTCAATGAATAAGAGAAGGAACAGTCACCTTTGAATTGCGTGATGATTGTCTCACTCTTTTGGCATGGATACCATCAGTGGTGTCACATTCCTAAGTGTGAACTTGTTCCAATGTTGAACTGCATTTTTTAACAGGAAGTACGCCACCTTATCTGATTCATAAGTTGCACCCAACATGACTCCATGCTCGCAGGCCAAAGTACAGCTTCACATTTTTATATCAGAGCTTACAGTAGGATTTGGAGAGGATGGGACACAGTATAGGAAGCAGTGAGGAACAATCAAGTGTGTTGATATAAATGTAACACACACCTCAAAGTAGGAGTCAAACTAGATTTAAATGCTGTTTGTTTGTCATTGCTAAGACATTGTTCTGCATCACAACAGAGAGGTTTGTTATCCCTGTTTCCTCTGCAAGGCACAATTACCATTCAGAATATGCAGGAGGGATGTGAGCATATGAGGGCATCTGCCACTAAGCTCTTATATGACAGCACTAACTTTATGATCCTAAAGCAGAATTAGGTAGGGCACTGCTGAGGTTCAACAATGAGTATGTGGTGTGGTTAAAGGAATTTCAGGAAATGCACTATTTGGACTATCAAACACACAGTCAGATAAGATATCAGTTTGATCTTGCAGCACAGAGATTGGTCTGGGATGTGATTAGCCTATCTCAAAGCAGCAAAATGCTTCCAATAACTCCAAAGCTGCCTTATTTACAAGTTGTATCCTGTGCATTTGCAACATGTAGCGGAAGTAGAACACATACATTCTGGTTCAAGGAGCATTTAGCTTATACTTTGTGGTGAATATTTTGACTAACCACAATTAGGCCTCATAACTGAATCATGTCAGTTCTTGTTCTGTCCTTAATGTAAGGTCACAGCCTTTGTGCAACCCCTCTATAAATCTCAGTGGAAGAATTGCCTGAGAAATACCGAAAGTATTCTCCTGGACGGTAGGTTAGATGGAAGAAACGGCCCTGCTGTAGCTGATTGAAATTCAGGGTTGAGGGGATTACATCTATGCCAGAATGCAGTATGTGGAGGCTTGACTACATCTTGTATAGGTATAAAGAAGTAAGTACAAATCTGTGCCAGATTCACATTTACTCCACCTTTGGGCAACTCAAAGTCTGCAACACGAGAGCATGCAAATCCCACACAAGGACCTGACTGCAAAGCAGAGACTAATAATTTTACAGTCTGTCAGTCAATCCCCAAATACTGCTGCTACCACAAAAATTAGGATGGAGGCATGTCAGGACAGTTGCTGAATTACAAATCCTTCTGTGACTCTCACTTCCCTCAGGCTCTCTGAGGTCTGATTCACATATCTCTGCAACAACTGAGGTCAAAAAGTCCCGAAACAAAACAGGATGAGGATTTGTTGAATCGACTCTCTGTTTGGAAATGGTTTTTCTCATGAAGGCTATTTTGGAAAATAAAGCTGCACACAGCTAAGCCAGATGTCAACCAACACATGACCTTTTTTTAAACTATATTTTGCTCTGGATCATCTCCATCCATTCTTCATATTCACAACTCCCTCTGATAAATACTTGACCTACAGGATACAGGAGCATCCAAAACTTAAAGATATACTATACAGGATTTTTTGGTAGCTGTTTGTAAACACATAATTCAAAGTTGGCCCCTCCACCTCGGCTCAATTAGCAAGAGAGAGAGCAGCAGTGGTGGAGCTAGACAGAGAATGAAAAGAGGGAGGGGTGTTAGCAAGAATGCATAATTTTGTGTGAATGCAGCCGAGGTGTGAGTTCCATCCTGTGCGCTGTTGATGTGTTGTAGCTCAACCCCACCCTCGGTCAAACAGACACACAGACCTGCAGCTCTTTATACATCCATGGCACAGAGGAGGAGAGAAACAAGGGCAGCGATGTCACCTGCCTGCTATGTTTTAGATCCCGACCTCACACCCTGAACGCTGTTATTGGCTCAGGGCTACACACCCACTGCCCAACAGTCGACACCCAGAAACATCCAAAACAGAGCAAAATAACAAGAAAGAACAAAATACAGGCAGAGGGCAGGGCCTCTGTAGATGCACACACTTCTAGTGGATCATAAGTGGTGATTAGGAGGGATTATTTTTTGCATGAGTCTATACATCGATATAAAAATCCTGTATCTTTACATGCTAAAAATTAATGGGTTGAAGGCTGTGGTTCACTGCAATGTTTTCTATCAACACACACCAGCGTGTTTCCCTGCTGTTTACTAGATACAATCTAAGGTACACGTCATCCAGTGTGTCAATGCTCAATGGTGTTGCAGTGTTAAGGCCGGAAAACAATGGATGAGGTAACGCTTAGAGGCAAAAAAAAATTGACTTACTTCTGGGCATGTTTTGAACACAGGGAAGGGGGCTGGGGTGGTTAAAAGAGGAGAGGAAGGGGAGGACCTTCCAGGCCTTGGTTCCCACTGACTGTGTGCAGCTGGAGGAGCAAAACAATAATGTGAACAAACAGTGAAAGGAATAAACAAGGACACTCCCTTGGGAAAGTCCCTGTGGTACCTGCAGGATAATATGACAGCCTGTTTTTCAGCAGAACCATGACAGAAACTGTCGTGACATCAGAAATCATGAACATCACTGTCAACATTTCTATTAAAGAGCACAGGTTGCTGGATGGCCAGTAGCCATTTTTACCATTAGATGGATTGCCATGGAACTTTGTGGAGACATTCATTCAGTCAGTCGGATGAATCTCAATGACTTTGGTGATCCCTTGACATTTCCTCAAGCAGCATCACGAGTTTGATATTTGGAAGGATTACTATTGCCATAAAATGTAGTACATTCGTGCTCCCTGAGAATGAATTGTAATAACTTTGGTTATGCCTTAACTTTCTATCATCAAAGCATCATCCTCAGCTCTAAATCTTAAATTGTGGAATACTTTTGCTTTTTACTGAAATACTTGCAAAAAATACTTGCTGACATTCCCATCATCCTCAGCTGTACGCTGTATTGAGCACTAATTAGCAAATGGTGACATGCTAACAACTAATCACTTGATTCCACCAGGCAAGGCTCTATGTCCTCACGTGTGCAACTCAGTTTACAGGCATACCCCATTGTGTACATTAGCATGTTAGTATTGTCATTAAGAGCATGCTAACACATTAGCATTTAGATCAAAGCACCGCTGTGCTTTCAATAAGTCAATACTCATAAAGCCACTTGCATGGCTGGAGACATATGTTAGACACATAGTGGACTACATTCACACAATTGTCAGACAGGATCAATGCTACATTATGGCATCTTCTATTCCATATGTGATATATGTGCAGTTTCTGTGTGTTTTACATTATTAAAAAAAATCCTGTCTAACCATGATGAATATCCCTACTTATGTGCAATAATGAAGTATTCCGAGATACGTCCTGACCCAGTCAATCATATGTGTCATTGAAATCACCAGCAGCTGAGGTAAAGCTTATTAAAAGTCATTGTTCTCAGTAGCCAGTTCAGCTTCCGGTGTGCTCTGAGTCATCAAGTGGTAACTATCATGGAGATGGAGAGAGAGAGAGAGGGAGAGAGAGAGAGAGAGGGAGGGAGAGAGAGGTAGAAAGAGAGAGTGAGAGAGGGGAGGGGAGAGGGTGCAATGTTCTTGGCCAGCACTGGAGTGTGGTTATTTTCACTTTGTCACAACCTGTTATTGTTCTATTCTTTACGACAGGGGCAGGGAACCTTTTTCCTAACATCCTTCAAGGGCCATAACAAATTATTGAACACATACAGTTTATCACACTAGCCTCTAATGCAATGAACTGCTCCTCTTTGGGGAGGCCTCTGATGTCAGATGGAAGTGGTGATGTTGCTACTTGCAGCTGGTTTTCCAGGTTTGGGTCAGTTAGTCTTGAGCAGAAAGCTAGTTTTCTTTTCCACCACTGTAGCACGTCCCCACGAACCTCCCACACTGGCTTGAAGTTTTCTTTAATAAAATAACCATTTAGCCATTTGTCTTGGAAATGGTGACACTGTGCATCTACTTTTCTTTTCTTGCAGTCGTCATGATGCATGTCATCAATGACACATCCCCGCCACATGCGTATTGTCTTCACCCTGACTGTGGCCTGCATGGGCATACAGCTGGAAGGAACCATCCAGAAGGACATGTTAGTCTCGTATATTATGTTATTTTCTTTTATCGCAGACAAAAACATGTCTAGGGATTTTTTTTCTTGAATTTACAAATTACCTCATAGGCCTGATCAAGCTGTCTCAAGGGCTGCATATGATCTGCAGGCCAGAAGTCCCCCCACCCCCGTTTAGAGTCTATTGAGCATAATCATGGGCCGTAACTGGTTTAAACTGTCAGCACAGATTGCTTTAATTTCATTCACAGCATGCAAAAATTAAATTACAAAACATTGATGCTCTCTAACACCTAGATGCAATATGGAATCAGCCTTGTGGTGATCGAAGAGCCAGTGTGAGAGGACAAAATGAGTTTTGTTAGGCATGGAGATACAGTATATAAAACCTGCTGTATCAGGATGCTCTTGCATTCAGGCTTCTTAAAATTATTGCAAAAACGTTAACATACCTTGCATCATCTCTCATTTGCATGTTAAATTCAATACCTAGTGACTGCAGCTGCCAGCATCTGAATGTAATGCTTCATAGACAAAACACAGCGGTTCTTAAGACTCTTTGCTCTGTATCCTACAGAAGATTACACACAGCACATTACCATGCTATCATAAACTAATTTCTTTGATTAATGGGTCAGCTTGTTGGCTTGTAAATATTTGTCTCCTACCATGCCTGATGCAGCCAGCATTATCCAGGCCTGCTCCCCATCATGTTTACCCACGCACTACAGAGAAAGAGCCGCCTCTGTACCCACAACACATCATCTGGCTCCCACCTCTGTTTACTGAGCTACACGTGTCCTCATTAAAACACAGAGTGCAGTGAGCTAGACAACACACGGGGACTTGTTGTCCTGAACCCTGTGGTTTGTGGAGAAAAGGTCACCACATCAGAAAGTTCCCGGTTCAATTAAGGACCACTCACAGTCAACCACACACCAGTTTGCCGGCAAAGACACATGTTTATACAAGTTGTAGGAAGTTGTCTCTTAAACAATAACCGTTTGCCAGTGGTACTCAAGATGCTGGAACAAGTCCACTTGGATGTATTGGGGAAAAAAAAGATTTGATTCTCCCTACAAAGAAAGGTCAGTCTTCAGTGTCCTGTATTGTGACTATGCACAAATTGCATGCAGCAGAAAGGTTTGCAGACGACAGACAAAGAACAAAGATGGAGGAGAGAGGGAGAAGACAAAGAACAGAGTGGGTGACCTTTAGTAGACAGACTGTAGATTGGAAAGAGAAGCACAATCTTTTCAAGCTCTCTGAAGTCTCAGAGAGGATTCTGGGCAGCTTAACTGGTTGTAATTACATGTTACTCCATCTGGATGAGAGGACAGAGCAGGCAGCAAGGGCAGGGGGTGGGAGCCACTGGCACTGTGTTTGTGCAAATTCAGTATAGGAGAGAAAAAGGACTCAAGTCTGCAATCAAAGGACAATGCTCCTTTTGAATTGAGAATGTTATATGATTATTATTCCAGGAACAGACTTAAGTTGAAGTTCAGTTCAGGTGAAATTTTGTCAGTGCTTCATATTTCATGAACCAATCACATGCTTTTCATGTAAACTAACCATCAGATTGATATAACGAAAGCAATATTTTAGCCTGCGATGTAACTGAGAGAAAGAGGCAGGACCTGAAATACAGTACTTCAGCAAAAGTACTTTGTTTCTTTTGACCTCTTTGTGAATGTATAAGCATGTGTGAGCGTATCTGTGTGTGGGTGCAAAAGAAAGAAAGAGCGAGGGATAAGGACATAGTGTGGATGTGAGTGTAGCATGCATCTGTGAATCTGCACTCCGTTTGTGCATATGTGTATGTGTACATGTCACAGTGTGTGTCAACCAATGTAACGGCCGCATGGGGGCAAAGGTGGCTGGTGTTGTTTGGCGGTTGAACGTGATGACTTTTGACAAAGTGTCTGTGTGTGTGTGTTTGTGTGTGGCTGTAGGGACCAAGGCTTCAGTGGAGCAGACAGTGATTGCAAACTTCTTAGACTGAACTTTACCCCCAGCATTAACACAGGCTTTGCACAAACATGTAAACACGAGCAACCGCTTTCAAAAGAAATTGTTCATTTTCTGTGCAGCATTAAAGCAGTAGAGATGTTTGGATAGGAGGATGTTACTGTGACATGTTTACAACAGCAAGTAATAAGCAAAAAGACATAAATGTATTACTTTTGTGATGAACACATAAACAACCACTATTTGGCATGTAAAAGGTTCCACAAACAAAATGATCATAATTATAATCAAATTTTAATAATCATTATCATTGGTTTTATGCTTTTACCATTTTAATATAATTTCATAAACTAATTACATCATCATAAGTATCAGTCTGTCATTGGCTGTCCCTATCATCCTGTATTTCAATATCATTGTTACTATCATAATATTAACTTCAATAATTTCATTTTATGAAATGTTTCTATTATTTGTGGATTATATTATCCTCCTGCCATTCTTGACATGATTTTCAGATCATTATTCCCAACACCTTTATTTAAATTACATGACCTAATTACACCATCATCATAATCAGGGGTTTACATAACAGGTAGGCAGGTATGCATGTGTGACAAAAATCTGAAATGCGTAAAATCAGTTACAAAACATTGCCTTTGCATACCATACAAGAGGACATCACAAAAACCGAGCATGGTCTCTGTCCAACAATGGAGAGTTTACCTCCGACTTCCTTGGGTTGATTAAGTTAGGTGCTGACTGAACTGCGCAGACCATAACCGATGGACTTGTGAAGCTCTTCCATGACGCAGGTTTGGATAAGTGGATGAAGTCAATGAAGTTACAAAGTAAACTACAGCAACTGGTCCACTTTCCACCTTGCAGCAGACACCACACTGTGAGAGGATAGATGAGCTTAAAGCAAGCAGGAAAATTCTTGGCAGCATCCTCTGTTATGACTTGGTCCAAATACCAGTGATCCTGATTGTTGCGCCAACAAGGTGATTCAGTTGTTGCTAACACTGTCTTTGAGCATAACAGCATGTGAGAGGGGATTCTCCATCTTAACATGATTTTTAAAAAAGTACAGATCTTGTCTGTCACTTACTCATCTATCGGCCCTGATGCACATTCACGTGTCAGAGCTGACCACGGAGACATTTGACCCAAAGTCGCTTGTTTGGGTGCATCTTCCTCACCTACCAAGCAGGAAACTGAATACTAAAAAAAAAAGTTATATGCACTCTTGATCATAATCATCATCTTCTTCATCATAGCACAGTCTGACCAGTCTTTCTCACCTGCACAGTCTGTTATCGCTGTCTTCATCATATTACATTTCCACGGCGCTTTTATGCAAGGACTTGATGTGATTTCATTTCATTTCAGCATTGAAATGCTGCAGTGCCAGCACCAGCAGTGACTCATGTAAGCAAGGGAGGCTGCAGTTGACAGGAGTGACCTTAAGAATAAACAGCTCCTTGCTACATCATCTGTGTGTGTGTGTGTCACCATAGATACAGCGACAGGAACCAAGCCAAACCTGAGTTATGATGATTGAGAGCAAACACACTGCAATGTGACTTACATTGGTAAGAGTTTGTCATGGTAACAAGCTTTGCATTAATGCACGGTGACAGCACGGCATTGTTTGATAAAGTTTTAGGTGAGACTTATGACTGAAAAACTTTTTGCCTAATAAACACCGTGGATGGGGCAGCTGTGACAAGTGAGATGGGATTTCCAGGTAATGTTGCCCTCTGGGTTCTCAGAGTTTTCTCTTTGCTGGTAATTGAATTCCCTGACTGTTATAAATGCAAACTTTTAAAGAGTTTTACACTGGAAAACAACCTTTTTTGCCTTGTATATCTGAGACAAGTACTTGTTATTTCTCTGGATAAATGAAATTGCAGCCTGTCAGTATCAGAGAGCAAATTTTCTTTTTAATATTCAACAAGCATACGAGAACAAATCCATTATAGCAGAAACAGAGACACCAGGCTCTCCATTGACAATAGCCCTGATTGACCATAACAGACTATTCTCAAGTTGGGAAATTCTTCTGTTTCAGCATCAGGTTATCCAGGTGTTGTGCAGGAATAGTAATAGCCAGTAAATATGTAAATCAACACTAGAAGAGAGAAATGTATATCAACAGAAAAATAAACACGACAAATAACAAAATAAGTTCAAATAGCTCAATACAGAATATAAGAAATATCTTAGGATACTCCATAAATTTAATGAGATATAAAGTATATCTATAGATTACACAATAATACAGTAAAATATAAAGCATAACCATCAGATAACCAACTATATACACTGACAGCGCACAAAGTTGTTTTGTTAAATTTGGTTGAGACAGATACTGCAGAGCTGAGATTTCTCTGTTAGACAAAGGTGAGGTGTTACTGAGGTGTTATTGAGAGTAATTGGCTGTTGGCAGGAAAGATTTTCGTCTAGCGGTCCTTGTGACGGTGAAGCTGAACCAGTCTGTTCCGCCGTCTGTCCAGTAGGTGGTGGAGATGGTGGTCAGGATTAGCCATAATGAATAACAGTTTGTTCAGTGTCCTCCTGTCCAACAAAATGTCAAAGGTGTCTGGTTTACTGCCAATTACATACCCTTCATGATCAATTTATTAAGTCTGTAGGTGTTGCTGGCTCCGATGCTGCTGTCCCAGCAGAATACAGTGAAGTACAGTACACTGGCTCCAATAGACTGATTTCCAACTTCTTGCTGCTCACACTGAAGGATTTCTGCTTCTTCAAGAAATTAAATCTGCTCATTCTTATATACAACCTCGTGCTGATCTTCCAGTTCAGTCTTTTGTTCATGTGGACGCCCAGGTAGTCCTCCACCATGTCAATAACCTCCCCCTGAATACAATGTATGGGTTGTGAAGTCGTCCTCTTCCCTCTGAGGTTAGTCAGCAATTCTCTGGCCACATTCACAAGTGGATGATTTCTTTCAGCCCACTCCACAAAGTCGTCCATCAGCGCTCTGCACTCCTCCTACAGCCCATCACTTATACATCCAACCACTGCAGTCATAAGAAAACTTCTACAAAGTCTCATGATCTAGAGTTGTACTGAAGATCTGTGGTGTAGACAGTGAACAGGATGGGGGGAAACACAGTCCTCTGTGGAGCTCCTGCATTACTCACCACCATCTCAGACAGAGACAACACCGACTAGTCAGACAAACTGAGGTCCTCCTGTCAGGTAGTCGGCAATCCTGGAGATGGTGGACGTGTGTGCCCTCATGAATTGCAGCTTCTCTCTCTGTAGAAGTGGTGATGTCAAATCCTTTGGAGAAATCAACTTGTGTGATTCTCAGTGCATCAGGTTCCACATGGAGTTTGCTGCAGCAGGTACACGATGGTGACTGCAAAGGGTTCACTGATGATTTCACCTGTGGTCTAACGTGGGCCACGACCATCCTCTGCAGCACCTTACTGGTTAATAATATCCTCTTAGATTAGATTACTGACGAGGCCTACCAGGCACAGGCCCAAAAGCCCAAGGGTTCATGGGGCCCCAAAGCCAAAGCCTCTGTCTGAAGTGACTGTTATGAACAGTTCTTTTTCACATTATTCGCTTTTGATCCTTAAACACTGAGTATCTGCTGATACCCAGTCTGATCTAATTATTTGATCATACTTTTGTTCATTTTCCCTGCAGCTGCACTGTGCACACTTGGGCTACAGCAACCCGACAATAAAATGAGCAAAGTAATTCAAATATGTTTGACAACACAATAGCTCCGGGGGGTGCTGTACATGCCTTAGGCCAGGGCCCCATTGTCTCATAACGCAGCCATGCCTTTTAACATTCCCTGATGTATTAGTTTCAGCTGTGTGTGAGCAAACATTCACTGGAAGCACCTGATAGACATTTACACCAAAAAGCATCATTTTGGTATCACAATTTAAAAGAGAACAGACAGAGCTACAGTGAGGCCGGCCTCCAATAATGATGAATAACTAAAGCTGCAACCCGTGTAGTTCAAGGGGGTCAGTGGTTAATATGAATTTGAATTTCAAAGCTTCAGCTGGACCTTGGGAAAGACCTCAACAAACAGATCAAGAGGAAGAGCTTTTTTTCTAGTGTTCCTTTAGGGTTGCATAATGTGTGCCACAGCAATGTAACCTGGGGGGCAGTGATTGTCGCAGGAGTTGCTATGCAACTCAGACAAACGCCAGAAAGTGTGTACCATGCAGCACAAATCCAATCACAGGCATTTTAATTGAAAACGGAAAGGCTGTATTTGGTAATAGGGCCTAAAATGTCTGGGCAGCCGGAGAATGAATCACCAAAAAATGTACTGTACCCATCCCTGACATGAAAATGTCACACCATGCAAACTCCCCGCATGAGAATGAAGGTAATGTTTGGAATCAGTGAACAATAGAAAGTACCTGCTTTGGTATTCGGAGAATGCAGCTCAACAACTTCACGCTGCAGCGATTAGCGTTTCAGCGACATCCTGAAAATGAATGGCATACAAATGCTCCTTCAGTATCACGTGACATCAGTCGTGACCATGATGTCATATTCTTTCCTTTGCTATGCAGCCATCCTTGCTACTTATCCTATTGAGAATACCTTGAAGAGTTGATCGCTTTGTTCTGGTATTGAATTGTAAACCTGAATTGCATTCAGTGGTCGCCTGCAGAGAGCAAATGGAGGAGACACTGTGAAAAGTGAGATGAGAATTTGTATTCAGCACATTACCCCAGGCTGCTTTTCTCTTCCCCTCTGTTCTCGGATGGTATTTAAGTGTCACATGTTTTATAATATTTCTGATATTTTCAAACCTGTTCTGCAACCCCCAACACCTTTTCATTTGCTTTCATAGAAGAAACACATTTAAGGATTCAGTTAAATTTGTCCTTGACACATACTGTAAACCTGCAAACTGAAAGAGGAATCTAATTCAAAACAAAGACAGAAACTGTGTCAACCAACCAGGCTGGCTTCACAGAGAACCATAACCCCCCACTCTATTACTTACACATATCTGATTCTGTGTGATGTAGTACCTGGCTCATAAAGTCCATAACAGCCACGCTGTAATAGCTGACTGTAATATTTGTCTGACGTCGCAGAAAAGACGTGGTCTTTGTGAGCACCTCTCACGACTATACGTCACGTTGCTGCATGATGCTCTGATAATTCCTGCACTCACTCATATTTGGCATTTTATCTGTTTTATGATTCATGCGTCACCTCCGTGACCCCTACACATCTCGTTTCTTCAATCCCTTTCGGCTTTTAAGGATTTCTTTTTGGCACACAGTCTTTGATGCCCCTCCCTGTGTTTTTCCTCTCACACTGGCTTCCTCTTCCTCTCTTCATCACTGTGTCTCCTCTATCTCTCTCCCTCTCTCTCTGCCTCCTGAGCACATTAGTATTCTGTTCAGTTCCAGTCGGTCTAAGCAGGGAGGCTCTCGCTGTCTTCTCCTCTGGTTTGAACCCACTGGAGTGAGGCGCCCCAGCATGGCACAGTGCTTCATTCATCAGTGTATAATTACTCAAAAAGACATACACACACAAGCTCAACCATAAAGCCAAATCTCTACCCATCTCTGTATCTCAACTGCACCCCCCCCCCATCATCCCACTATCTCTCCCCCTCTCCCGTGTGGTGTTAAGTAGTGCTGCTGCACTGAGCTGCCCCTGAGTGCAGTCGGCGCTGACAGATTTCATTAGAGCTGTAATGCAGCCTGTCTCGGTGTCTGGCTTGATAAGTCCTGCAGGACAACACAGACCCAAGACATCACGACACGGCACAGCACACAACACTGCGTCCAACAGCACGACACAACACAGCATGACAAAGCAAAAAAAAAAAAAAAAGGAAAATAAAGGGAAAACACAGCATGACACATCATCTTGAAAATCACCTTGAAATTACAACGCAGCCAATCACAACAGCTTTCCTCGCTGGAAATGAATGATGCGTTGGCAACATACAAGGACTCCAGTCAAACTATTCCACTGTGATTTTCATGCTGCATCCACATGTACTATAAACACTGCATCCTGCAAGATTGGGCTGCACTGCAACTGTCTTTTCTCACTGAATATCTGGTGTATCTTAGTAACCCAGATGGCATTTGTAAAGACATTCAAATGTTCAGTGGAGCAGAATATGCTAATTCTCACTTCAATGCCAACTCAAGCAAGGCAGGATGCTTCAGTTCCGGCTTGGGAAACGTGAAAATTTCAGTGCTGCTGCAGGAGCCCAGCCTCTGTGTATTCTCACTCTCTCGCAGTCAGGCCGTTGACGGCAGACAAGGGCGGCCCTGAGAAACGAAAGCAGAGATCTGACCCTCAGGCCATGACTGTGAAGAGTATCAAAGGTTTGATGTTGTCACTGAGATCTGTTGTAGGCCTTGACAGTGTGTGGACATGCAGTACAAACAAGGAACACACACACACATGCACACACACACACACTACTCTGTTCTTGTTGTCCTGTGAGGCACTGGTTCACAGGCCAAGGCTCACTTTTTCAGATGTCAGATCTGTCACCACGCAAACTGTGTGATCTCAGCCAGCTACATATCACTTCCAGCACAGTCCTCATACGTAACTTGTGAGTTGCCTGCTGCTCAGATGAGTATTGTCAGCTGAATCATTCTGACTTTGGAGCATTACAGTGGAGAAATGCATTAAAATTGTAATCCTTAAGATTTCAGTCCTGGCTGATTTGGCAACCCACGGGGCTGCTGATGGTAACAGCAAGTGCAATTTAATACTGCATGCCCCGAAATGTGAAGCCAACACACTCAAGTTATTTTAATAAAGAAATTCTGTCTTTTTTCCCCTATTGTGCCATGAGCAACCACAATCAGCTATTATGCTGCACATGGCACGAGCAGTTTCCCCCAGGGCACAGTAAAGTTGTTTACCTTGTTGAGAAGTGTGCAGCCTGTTGCCTCCAACTCTATATCTAAAGCCGAGTTCAAATCAACAGTAGCACTGCATGAAAAATACTGCCTTTATCATTTGAATGAAGCCAGTCTGCAGGGCGGTTTTCAGTCTGAATCCCAGCTATCAGCTCACACAGTTGCTCCCTCTTGTTCCATTCCTCCCTGCAAATGTCTAAAACTGGTCCATTGTCAAGAAAAGCCAAAAATGTCCTATTTTGTAGACACATTTTTGATGTGTAATGCTAATGCAGTGTCGACCATGATGGAAAAACATTGTATTTCCTGTTCCTGCTTCACTATAAAAGCCACCCTACAAGCAGGAGCAGGAAATGCTGGGTTTGCATTAGCAGTGATCTGATGCAGCTCTGGTAGGTGAGAGACCGGTAAACAGTGAAAGGTGAATGGAAAAAATACAGCGAAGAGAAGAAAGTACAGAAAATAAATACATTGAAATGCTAATGTTGAAAACAGTGTCCTTAAATAACAGCAAGAACTGGGTTTGATTTCTTGAAAACCTTAAGTGTTGTAGCTTTCACCCGTTTTTTTTTTTGAAGGGCATCATTTTACTTTTTTTCTGTACAAACAGGGTCATTGTCAGACTCACCACAGCACTTATCCTTTACTCGCTGGACATCCTTCTGTGCAACCCAGGTGAATCAATAAGATGAACCCGGTAAACTTCACTGCTGAGCTATTCAGTAATGTTCCCTGCATTCAGTATGTATGCCATTGAGTTCAAGTAGGGCTTTTGTGTCTCTATGTGCATGCTGTGCTTGATTATGAAGTTGTCTGGATGCAAAGGTTGATCCATATCGCGCGCGCGCACACACACACACACACACACACAAAGGAAAACTCACATCGCAAGCAGACTCACGACAACTGTCTTCATGAACTGTGTGACCCAAACATCTCCTGTATGAGACTTTCTCTCAAGGCCTGTTCATGAACTTACTTGGTAGAACACAATTGCCTCTTCAGAGACCTCTCTCTCGATTTCTGTCATTTTTTTACCCACCAGAAAATCATTGTATTCCTACAAAGCCTTCCAAAAATTTCGACAGAGGCATTTCAAGCTGTGGTCCTGTGAGAGGTTGGTGATGTTCTAGGAAAAACCAGACATCCAGTTTTTTTTGTGCACAAAGTCTGGGTTGTAAGAAAAAATACAGCAGGTACTGTTGGTTGTCTAGAATTGGAATTTTTACTGTTTTCCTTTATTTATATTAAAGTAGTTAAGCAGTTGGTGCAGCCTCACCTTACAGAGAAGAGTCAGTATTATTCATCCAGATCCTATATTCCCATGCTTTTCAGTCACTAATGAGGACAACAATTTCTGAAACCAGTCTAGTATTGAGCGAGAGTGCTGCAGCCACCAGCCGTGAAATGATCTGCAAGGTAATCCCTCTGGATTGCCTCCCTCTAAAGTTCTTGTTTTTGCCACTAACAGTTTCAGATTTGTTATTCTAAATGACTGACAACATTATGGAAAGGATCCTTAGAGAGAAATAAATCTTTATCATTCGCTTGATCCACTCTGTTTGTCAGTGTGTCCAACAAAGTCTCGCTCGAGGAGAAGTCTTGTTGTGAAGAAAAGTTGAGTTGCCAAAAATCGGTGAAATCGTGGAAGAGTTGGAGAGAGAAGTGAAAGGAAGAGTTTGCCCTATTGGAAAACAAAGAGTGTGGTTAAGTGTTATCTAAAAAATATAATTGACAAACAAGTAAGTTACTTCAAGACTTCAGAGCGAGACCGGGTTAGACAAAAGACCAGATCAATTGAAAGGTAAAGAAAAATGTTTTATTTCTCTGTAGGTTCTTTCCATAATGTCGTCAGGCACAACAACAATATCAGTCTATCAGTAGTAAAATGTACAATGATGAGGTGCAATTGTCTGCAATTGCTGCAGCACTATCACTCAATACTGAAGCAATTACAAAAATCATTATCACCACTGGTCACTTAGACATAAAAACATGAGAAAATAGGGTTGGGGAAAAAAACAAAGTTTCCCTTTAATTCTTATTTCTTTGCCTGCTATAAATGAGTGAGTCAGCCTTGGTATTGTTGGTATGCCATTGAGCAACTTATGACTGGTATGAACAAGCAAAAGGCATTCAAAGCAATAATGATGCCACAGGCGACACAATGAAATGTGGATGTGTGTTCGCCTCTGTTTTGCTTCACAAATAAATCTGCAGCCTGTCTCAAAACCTGGTGTCTGATTCAAAAAATAAAATCAATGAATTCAAAAGCAGTTGTTCTGCTTTTATGAATTGTTGCAGTTAGTCAATAAATTGCATTGAAAGTTCTATTTTTTTTTGTTTTTGATTTGAACCTGCAGTATTTTCCCTCAGCATGAGAATATGTAAAACCTCTGAGCTGCCTGACAAACACTTTAGGAATTCATTCTTGCTTTAATTCTGGCTTTTATTCTTGCACGGCATGTCAGACATGTCTGGACATTTTCTGTAGCTGCAGCTCAAAATTAAGCCTTGACAGAGAAGTCAACTGATCCTGTTACAACACTGAGCTTTACACATGCAACTATCATATCACGAACAACCAGACAACTCCTGGCGTTAGAACTCAGAGTAATAGACTGCCACAAGTGAGACAAACAACCTCAACAATCCAGACTAATGATCTGTTTTTAATGCCACATCTTACACCTTGTTTACAATTTATCTTATTCATATTTTAACTCAGCCGTTCCAGGGAATTAATATTTTATTTGTCATTTTTATAGCCTTGTCAAAATAAGTTATAAATTATTCACAATAAAAGCGACAAACCTGTGAACCACAGTGATACACTGAAACATGTTATCACGTCGATGTGTACCCTCAGCGTCCTCTATTTTTCATTAAGATATTTGAATGTCGTTCCTGGTCACAGCAGGTAGCACAACACTCGAAAAATTAACCTTAGAGCCTGAATAAAACATCAAATAAATCTGTCAGCGAGTGCAACTGCGTCATCAAAGAGAAAGCTTTCATTCGCACTGCACGAGGAGTACAAAATGAATATCGTCATAAAAAGGCATTTTTGATGTGTGCTGCGTCTTCCAGTTTCAGCCTGTGCTTTTAAGATACAGCCTTAAAAGCACAGGCTCCTTCATTACTTTTATCATTTACTCATCCTCTGCATTTCTACGTCTTCCTCTTCCGTGAAGCACTTTGTGACGTCTGCTCTTGAAAGGTGCCCCATAAATAAACACACTTACTTGCAACAATTGTGATGGTGTGTATGTTTCTACAGGCAATTCCGAATTGACGGAAATACACAAATTTGTAATAATGCGTGCACATTATTCCTCACACAAATACAATAAGTACAACATATTTTTCAGTGCTGAGATTTTCTTGGTGACCTTGTGGCATGCTCCAATTTACACCTTAGAGGTGAACTTGTCCGCATAAGTGACTGTTTTCTGCTGTGAGAAAGATTCACTCTAATCATGTTTACTTAACATGTTTGCATTTTCCTGTACACATTAGATAGATGCTGCTTAGTGTTATGCATGTGAGGGATACAGGATTTTAATGTAATGTGTTTAGACTACCGATCAGTTAATGTAATTAAGTTAATGGTAGGGGCTTGTGTTCATTGCTTCCCTGTTATATTTAGTGTATAAGTAGTGGGAACATTGCAGTTTTGGAGCAGAGAACGAGATAAACAACTTTATGTAAATGGCTGCAGTATTCGCCTGTACAGTTCAACCCACAATCCCTGTCCACACCAAAATAATGTCTAATCTTTGGCAAACAAGCCGAAAAAGCCACGCACTGTTTTTGTTATCCTGTTAAAGGCTCGAGTGCACCTGTCGAGGAAAAGCAGAGACAATGGGGTAAAACGAGCTCATCCATCAACTCCTGAGCCCCTCCCATCTCTCTCAGCCTGCTCTCTGTTTCCTGTTGTGCAGGAAGCGTGGCTAAATCCGCTCCACCCACTGGTCGCAGGGTAAACACTGTGTGGGACAGAGAGATAGAGAACAAGGGCGAGCAAGCGAGCGAGCCATGAAAAAATAACCGATTACAACAAAGTGGGGATCAGTGAACTGATGAACTGAAGGCAAAGTTGATTTATTCAACAAAGGGGAAATTAAAAATCAGTGCATCAGAAATCAAACAGCTCTGTTGAACTGTACCAAACAAAGCATGGTCTCTGAAGCTGCACACTTCTATTGTAGGAGACGAGCAATGGCTCATTAACTCATGAGACAATCTGGCAGGAAAAGAACCATTGGGTTAATTTCGGCTGCAGGAAGCCTTGTGCTTAGACAGCCAGCTCTTTCCTGCTGGAAGGAAAGGTGTGATCGCTTACGCACTCACTGATCTGCAGCTGCAGACCCTTTTATGTAGCACCAACAATACACACTTTCAGATAGTGGTGTAAGTGGGGACTATATTATAGGGGTATCACCGCGCATAATTCATACATTAAAGGGTAAGTTGTTAGTCCGGGCTTCCTTATATTTAGTAAATCCTGAATCAATACTTTAAGAATCAGAAATTAGCAATTATGTATGAATATAACAACCGTTTGTGTTTCCACCTTGTGAGCCCTAGTGATAGCAGGGCTGAGATGGAAAAGTGGTTAATAACACAGCTGATAGTAATAGCTGATAATGCCTCTCTTAGATTAGTGGCATATGCCGATTGTTAATGATATGCTACCATTGACAACTGGCTTGCAACTGCTACTGTATTGTACTTATAAATGCTATTTCACTGGAAGATACCACTTCCCACCAGCATATCAGTTCAGATAAGCAACTACTGATTAAGGTTCAGATTGACACGGTGCAACGTATGAATGCTTGCCACTTGAGTTTCAATGGCAGATACAGTCCTTTCCTGACATACTGTATATCGATGGTGTGCCTCTCATGCGATTGTATAAATCTGGTTTTCATGGGAAACAACTGTCTACACATAGTGGTTATCTTCCAGTATAACATTATGGCATGATGTTGACTGATGAGAAGTGGTGCATAACAGCAGCATAACCACAACCGGTATGTATAAGCATCCATATATGCCACAGAGTGACAGATCAACAGCCCTCATTTGACATTTTCACAGCAGGAGACCATAAGTAAATATCAAGCGTGTTTAAGGGACCGACATGTCCCAGACACCCAGAGCATGGGGAGCATGGCAATTACATTTTCTGGTTGTCGTGTGGAGTTTGTAAGTCACCAGTGAATACTTTGTGGATCTTGACAAAGAGGTGCTTCACCTTAATTACAACCAAAGCAGCAACAACACAAGTCATTTTTGTTCCTTACTTATTTGTAAACCATTAATTGATTTCACACTTTATATAAGTATATTTAAAACGCTGCTTTATTGTTGAGTTGTGTTTCATAAGTGGCACTTGAACCGTGCTTATCGGTTAGCTGTCTGCTCGGCTCCCGTCCCATTTCTGGCCAGTCTAAATGATTCAGCATAAACATGAGAAAAAGCTATTGAAGTTGTGTGAGGAGTTTAACAGAGGTCCCACAGCAGAATAATGAGCTGTCATTTCTGCTGATGTCTGACAGAGCCTCGGCAAAGCTGCTCAGAGCTGCACTTTTTGTGAACTTAACATCTCCTCAGTCTATTCCAGGAAACAAAAGAAAGCCTCTTAACACGCTTGGTTAAAGTCCCCTCTGATTCTGTGATGTGTCCCACTGCAGTGAAAATTTGGCAAGCAAATGGCACTCTTGTCATTTGGTTGAATTTACCTATCGGCACTGGGCATCTCAATTTGCCAGCTGTGAGGTCAAGTGCTTTCTGTTTCTTAGGACAATTACAACCATTTCTCAGTAATTGTCTCAAATGTCACATGAAATCATTTATTAACTGAATACTGACAATTTTGGCAAAAGCTTGTTTGATCATAGTCTCTCTCTCTCTCTCTCACATCCTTAGGGAAACAATCATGAACAGAGTGACATACATGCATGCACGCATACAAACAACCATACGCACATTTTGCCCTAATTGGCTTGCTATACAGCTCGCAGTTTTCCCTAGTGCTCTGACAGCTGATTGCTAATATGCTGAAACCACAGGTCCTGCTGCGAGGCTCCTGTGTCAACTCATCGTCATTCCGGTCCTCGACCCAATCACGTCGCTCTCCCGCCAATTTTTTATATCCTAATTCCACAACAGTCATACATTTTCTTTTAGCCACTCGCAGCAAGGGACAAAACACTACTATCAGCTCAACCCCACCTTGTGCAGAGATTCTATTTTCTCCTCTACCGCTATACAGGAAAATGGTGACACTCATGATAATCAAAGAAAACCAGGGCGACTTCAAACTGTGATGAACATGTGTCATAACTCAATGCGAATATGAAGCAGGGGCCATTCAATTAACTTTTAGATTAGCTGATGATTCACAGTTTAATTACTTTACCTGTCTTTGGTTTGCCAATTATTTGAAAAACCTTTTGCTACGAAAGAAATTATCTTTGCAGACATTTTCTTAATATGAATGATAATTAAAAACGTTTGGCCTTAACTTAATCTAACCTTTTCTGTAATGTATATACTGGGGTTTATATCACTCATGTGCATATTTTCCTACACCAACAAACAGTAAGTGAAATCTGGAAGAAGACGTGAACAGTACAAAACCCGGCCGTAATGAAACTTGTTCTTTGCTGTATTCAAGGTTTCAGCCATTTTGTCTTCATGTAACCTACAATATATATGATTTCATTGCACGTGATGATACATACACCTGAAAATCTAATTTTATATAAATAAATAAATATATATGTGACAGGTCACAGCATTCTGTGAGATGCAGCCTCACCCTTGCTTCTACAAATCACAGACTTCGATCAGGTGGATGATGGGGTGTTTACTGCTCTCCTGCAACACACATACAAAACCACAGTGGTGTGGAAAGAGGCAGGAGTCAGTCAGGTCAGCGGTCAGGATAATCTGAACAACATGTGGGAAACATTTAAGCTAGTTTAGCTTTAGCAACAAGTCTGTAAACATAGTTTAACAGTTCAACAACTAACAATAAATGCTCAAACAGTCAGCATAGGCCACAGCAAACACACAACACAGAAAAACATAAACTAGAACACCTGAACATTAAAGAAATTAATTAATTATTCTGGACCATGCAAGAGGACGTCTTACCCAAGTGATGTCCTCTTCCGTCTGTGCTGTACCCAAGCCTACCACTGCGGTAAAAGATGGCGGTGTTGCACCTTTTCTTGCCATAATTTAATAGGCAAAGGTCTACTCTGTCTATATGTATTTAAAAAATTGTTTTGCTGAATAAATAACACAAAAATGGTGTCACTTGCAAATATAACAAATTGAGATATCTGCTTTACTTTACAAATATCATGAACTTACATACAGAGCCCTGTGGGACACCAGAACAATTACTATGAAACTCTACATGTCTATCCAAAGATCTGTAACATTTATGAACTATCCCTCTGACACCATGCACATTTAGTTGGTATAAAAATATGTAAAGGTAAACATGGACATGTTACATTTCCATTATTGTTTTTATTACAATATTTGGGGCTCAGATTCACCTGCTGACTGAAAACTACACCTCTACCTATTTGAAGAGAGTTCACATATCCACATTTTATATAAATATTATAATGCTTATTCTAGGTGAACACATGCAGACATATAATCAATCATGCACACTGACTGAAAATGAGCACTGAGTATTGTCCATGTCACCTTTTGTCAGAGAGACTCCAATGGTGGCGGTGTAGTTTTACAGCTTGTGGGCTCTGACGATACGGTACAATACAGTTACCCAAACATAACACATCTCCCCTGTGTTACATAATCTCTGTGAAGTAAAAGCCTAATGTATTTTTTAAGACATCAGTCCCCTGAGGCCCCCTGGCAGTAAAAAGTCTCCGGCTGAGACTGTGACATAAACACTGATGCTGAAGTCAGTCTTAGTCGTAGAACGTCGTCTAGCCGATGCGTCAGAGGGGAGATTTCACTTATTTTGAGCAACAAAGAGGGAGAGAGAAAGGCGAGAGACATATGTTTGAGATGAACTGTCACACGCCTACAGTTTCGATTTGAGTTTTACTGCCAGCTGGAAAATAATCCCCCTCCTATGAGTGGATGCACACATGTGTGATCTGAGTTTGTGTGCGTCCTGTGACTGTTGAGTAATGACATCATCTTTATGCAGAAATCCAGATGAGAGGCCTCTGCCAGCTTTATCATGTCATCAAACTCTCTGGGTCAAGTGAACGAGGGCTGACTCAAAACCTGGGAATGGACAGAAAGGTAAAAATATACGACAGCATCTTTTAGTGGACTGAATGAAAATATGCACCGTGGCAGCCTTCATCCCCAGGTGTTGAATCAGAGATAACCTAACCCGGCGCATCCTCTACCTGAATTACCCTCTATTCTTAGTATTCTGCTTGAATTTCAGCGACAGCGACAAAATAAGCCAGCGATAATTACAGTGCTCCTTCCGTTGCTTCCTGGATGCTGAAATAACTTTAAGAACTGAAAAAGGCTGTGACGTCTTGTATGTGCGTATGTGTTTTCTATCTACGTATCTCTATGTGTATTCCCATTGAGATCTCGGGGTTGCTGAGACAAATGCATTAGGCTGATCTCTGTCTCAGTAGATAGCTGGCGCCCACCTCATGACTTCAGACACGCGCATCTCTGCGTGGTATCTGGGTATCATTATCTTCCTGCGGTTTTGGACAATGGATCTTCACATTAGGAAACAGAGGAAACAATGAACAACAGCCTCTTCTGCTCAGAGACGCCAGACTACAGATAAAAACACAGCAGTTGCCCAACTACATGAAGCACCTTCCTCATTCTTGATAAGGGAGGTTGGAGGGTTGGACTCTCAGGCGTGTCTGGGCTTGTTCGCACTGTTGCAAAGGCGCTCCTGTTGCGGTGGTTTCCTATGCAGAACGTATTTCTGCCTTCAAAGGGCAGTCAAGGAGAACGTTCTCCACCGCTCTTATCCAATTCTCGCTGAGCTGAGAGAGCTGGATTCGTTCGTGCTGAGGTGCTGTAGAGTGTATCCGACAAAACCTACAGGCTGATAATGAACACAAATCCTCTGTTTTTGAGAATTTTTTTCTTCCTCTTCAGGGCCTCGGGGGGGGGTCCACCACAGCACAGTGAAGGAAGAGAGAGAGATGAGCTGTCTCTCCGAAACTATGTCTCAACACACTCAGTTGTCCAGAAACACCCACCTCTCTCAGCAGAGTCATTCCTGTGTGGATACACAGTAGTTATAAAACCTATACTCAGTGGTGATGAAGTATTCAGATCATGTACTTAGAGAAAAGTAACAACTATAAACCCCCTGACATGTGATAGTACAAGTACAGAAGCATTATGAGCAAAATGTATCACAGTATGAAGAGTTAATCTTTCAGACTTTCAGAATTACGCATATTAAAATATTGGATTATTACAAATTCACAAAGATGTAGGCAGTATGTTAATGTTGTAGCTAGTGGGGGTAGAGTTAAGTGGGAGTACTTTATATACTGCTGGGTTTAATAGACAATGGTGAATTATATTTTAGTAGCTTATATGAAATGAAGTCATATATGACATCATATATTGAGTAACAAGTGAAATTAGTGGAATAGCAGATTAAAAAGTAAAATAATTTTCTCTGAAATATGTAGAGAAAGTACAAGTACTGCAAAATTACACTTGAGTATATGGTAATTTTTTTTTCCTCAAGAGAGACGAGACGGCTCACATCTATAGTTCAGAGTCTTTTGTTTGCATGAGCTGCCTGCCTTTGAACCTGGAGATGAAACACACACACATATGGGAAAACATGGAAACATCGCTGTGACAAGGCTCAGATTTAAATCCACTAAGCCACTGAGCTGCAGTGAACCTGTTTGTGCAAATCTCCGCCGATACAAATGACACTGCAGGTACGTTTAAAAGGTGTTAGTCAAGCCTACGGGTCTACAGGTGGGCTTTTAGCTGACACACACAGAGACGTGCAGACAAAACTTATAATAACAGGCAGTCATCGAATCTCTCTGAAGTGAGGGTGAGTAAAGCTGTTTGTCTGTGTTTGCTGCATTTAGTCGGGGGAGTCACACAGGTGAGCTCAGGAGAGCCTGGCAGTGAACGATGACACCTGCTCCTCAGCACGCACAATGTATCTGGAGGGCAGACAGCAAGGCCTTATATGGATGTTGAAAAGGACCCTGATGAAGCAAAACAAATACCTGTGTGGATACAGTTTAGAAATATGGTTTGGAAAAAGAGTGTATTTGTTGAAAAAAAAAGTCTTAAACCTGGATGATTTCAGTATTTAAATTGTGATTATCTTTCGCCTGAGCTTTTATTTTTGTTGATTGACTAATATCAGTGATATCATGGTCTTTTTCAGCTAGAATAAAATATGATAAGAGCAATATGTTGCATGTGCTTCCCTGGTTGCAGTCTTACGCCACCATTTCCTAGATGTTTTGGCTTGAGACTATTCAAAATCTTAGTGTGGCATGAGTTGTGTACCAGAAAGTGAATATTCCTTCTTATTTGTATTAACATATTTGTATTTCACAAGATTTCAGAAACATCATTTGTGTTGTTTTGATGACTAAATTCGTAACCATGGCGGCAAATCAAATTTCTCTTTGGACCTGTTAATTATGTTGTAAGCTGTTAAATTTATCTTGGGACCCCTTGAGGCAAACAACTGTCTCACACCATGACATCAGACATGACATCAGCTGTATGACATCAGCAAAGCCACCAGCAGGATTGGAACATATTTTTAGTTCATCACTTTATTTAATCAGTGTCTCCTGTGTTATTGTTTTGACTTTCCCTTTTATTTGTCCCATCTGCACCCATCAGCTATATTTAACTTCAGGGATATGTAGGGATGCTTATTAGCTTGTCTTTTCTTGTAGTATTACACTTATTACTCTTATTATTACACTAAGGTTCTTTTAGAGATTACAGTCCACCTCTTACTCTCCTTTCAGCTTTGAACTCATCTGGCTCATTGTTCCCATCTCATCCGTCACAGCAAACAGAGGATATCCAGTAGGATGTGTTCCTGTTCACTTCCCCTGCAAGGAATACAAACAGTGACAACAGCCATTGTCTTGCCGCGTGGTTGACAGTAAACGGCTGACAGTTTGTCAACAGTTATTGTGTCACATTGGACTAGTTGAAGTTTAATTCAATCATTCATTAGTGCCAGGTTGCTGCCCATTATCTTTATAACAACCAGTAAATGTATGATTCTTTAATACAAAGCTTGTAACTCTGAAGCAGGTTATTTCCAGTTCTATCTTGTGAATTTTGCAGCTAAAAACAGACAAAACTTGAATATATAGCAAAAGATGTTATCAGCGTCACACTACCACTGACTTCTCTATTTTTATCACATTTATATAATTAGACTGTTACAGATAGAAACTTATCTTTGGTTGTTTTTGAGGTGCTTGAAGTTAATTGAAGTTGAGGCAAAAACAGTTCAAATAAAAGAAGATGAATGTGATAACAGTGTTTGCATAGCAACATATTTCTGCAAATGTTTTATCTGGGCGGACACTTCCTGTGGGTATCTGGAGAGCAACAACAAGGGGAGAATAATGCTGCTGCGAAATGAAATGAAAGCAACACAGCAGATAAACTTTGGTTCAAGAAAACTGAGATAAGACTGGCCTGAAACGCTTTGACAGCAAATGACCTCAAGTGAAAATGAGAAATTAGACTGTAGACTTAAACTGTTTTCAAAAACTGCAAGAGATCATTTCAAGGTGAGCAGCAATTTATATGTTCAGCACAAAGTCTAGAAATTGAACATCTAAAATCAAGCTGTTCTGTCAAAAAATTAATTATGCTGTAACCTAGATTAATGATTTTTTTTTCTGGCCCGCCAGCAAACGACAGGTCTTGAATGATTCAAATGATGTGTGTGTAAAGCGGAAGAATGTTCTGTTCTGACTAATATAAGCAGTGTTACAAATGTACACTGTGAGATTTCACCCGCTCTATGAAATGGTGTGATCGGAACATTTAAGCAGGGAAGTGTGCACGCAGTACAGGATGACTAACGGAGATCAGCCCAAACGATATGCAGCTGGATGTTTACGTGCGGGCGAGGATGAGAATACCAGTTGCCATGGAAACAGTAGTGTGTGTCTCCCACTCAGCTCAATGGGAGATCAAGTGGAGACTGCCGATCTGTTACCACAGATGATGCATTGATTGGCTCATTGATGGGGCTGTCAGACGAATCCCCAGAAACGTTGCCCTACCACGTTAACCTCATACCAGTCTCCTGGCATTTTACCATTTTGGTTTTTGATGCTGAAGCAGGCAGAGAAATTTCATGAATGAGAGCACCTAGGCGCACAAAGACACTGCCATCAGCATTACAATGAAGACTTTTTTCATTCATTCTTAAAGCAGTTCCGGCTGCATAATAAGAAGTGACTGTTTTTTCATGCATTTGGTGAATACATTCAGCTGCATGCAACAACATGTGATTAAATGGTTCATGGTTCTCATCTATGGTCACATCACAGAGAAGGCAGATATGTGTTTGTCTGCCTTGCAAATCTTTCAGTCGACCATAAATTGCTCTCCCGAGAAAAAAAAAATCTAATTGCAACGTCTCCTTTCTTTCCTCATCACCAGCAGCTGCTTTGAAAATGTTTCCCCGTATGTGTGTCATGAAATGCCAGCGTCATCACAGTTTAAAGCTGACCCTGTGCGGAGGTGCATCTTCCCTCATAAAGCCGAAACTCCTCCATCCGGCACCGCAGTCCATTCGCCCGCCTCTGCATCTGTCCCATGCAGGCTGCGAGGATGGCAATTTGGATAACATTACTTTGGCATTTACCATACGACGGCTTGCTACTGCGGGCTCGGAGAAATGCCAAAGGTGCATAGGTTATGTCACAGACCTTTCAGCTGCAATCTCTGAGCAATCTTTATAGCACCCACTAGTCCAAACTTCTCAAACTCCGTTGAGCAGATGTAATAAATACTTGGTGCTAACTCAGGAAGGTTGATAATATGTAGTCTACAGTTTTATTGGCCCTAAACTTTGTGGGCAAGTTAGGACATTGTGCAATCAACAGTGAACAAATAATGAACAATGATCATGACATATATTTATGTAAACAAAAAAAAGTGTTTAAAAATTTTATTACTGTTGCATAAACACTTCTGTATAAAGCAGTGACATTAGAATGTAAAGGTTGATCATGAACCCAGAGGAACATTAGTAATCCACTTTTAACTTCTTGAGAAAGGCAGCTGCACCTAAATCCAAAGGGAAATGGCATTTGTGTGTGTGTGTGTGTGTGTGTGTGTGTGTGTGTGTGTGTGTGTGTGTGTGTGTGTGTGTGTGTGTGTGTGTAGGATTTGCTTTGTCCATCTCGCTCTACTGTGAGTCACAGGATTGAAACGCTGCTTTGAAGCCTCTGGAGTTTCCTCCCTCTAAAGGCAGGGCTGTATTTAAACACTTGCCACACTTGGCTGATCTTTACTGAATGCCTTGCATGTCCACATTTAGTGATACCAATACAGAACACAGCGAGTCTCAAATATGCTTTGAATCACATGCCAATAATAGTTAGTGTGATGAAATGATGGCCACAATATTTACCACTACCACTAACTTTGTATATATATTTGTATATTAATTAATTCAATGTCCTGATGCTAAAGTAACATATAGGTTTTATTTATTGTACAGATTTTAAAGAGCAGCTTCTGAAGACATGAAAGCTGATCTCTGAAATGGCAGCTGCAAGCGATAAGACAAATAAAGCTTTGATAAGCAGCTAACTCAGACAAGTTGAAACTTTGCGAAGGGGAACTTGAGCATGAGAAACAAACTTCAGAAAGTCGCTATAGCACACCCTCTCATTTGCTGGTATGGATGGAATGCAGTTTCTACTTTGTTGCAGCAAAGAGGAGCTTAAACAGTAATTATCTCCCAACCCAGTGCGTTTCAATGCTCATCTGTAAATCTACTATGCTATAATGACAGGATGGGGAGGTTGATGCTGCAGGATTGTTGGACAAGCTTTGGTTCCCACAGGAATTGCAACCGAAAAGCTAAAAGTCCCAAAGCAGAGACAGGTTTTGCTGTTGTTTCTGCCACTGTAGTGAAGTATGGATTCATGATCTCAACGATTAATTCAATTGATCACTGAGAGGCAGATCTGACCAAGATACTGGACTAACTGAGAGACCCTTTCCAATAAAGGGGCAAGGTTTTTCATATTCAGTATTAAAGGAACTGGAGGTCTATGAATTGGTTACCAATCACTAAATCTGGATTATTTATCAATAATGGAATTTTACATCCCACTAACAGTAAAGCCATTATATTGTATCATAGTGTTAGATTGTTTACTCATGAGTAATGGCTCAAGAAAGCTCAGATGTGTTGGATTTGCAGCGGAAGCTCCTGCAGACTTTTTCCTCAGTTTCTCCTCTTCAGTCTTATCTTTGCCCTTTGTCAGAAGGCTGCCCACACAAAACCATGTGATGTTTTTATTAAAGAAGTCAGCAGGTTGTTAGATGCCCCATTTCGAGGAACCAACATTCTCTGCTGACATGACGGAGGAGGCTGCTGGTGCAGTTATTATTATAGAACTGGTGAACCGAAGTAAAAAAAAAAAAATCATTCCCTCTCTTGTGATGATCAGCCTGTGAGGCTCATCCACTGCACATGACAAGACTCCTGCGACAATCCAGCGGCAATGTGACGTAGGCTGTGTGCAGCGGTTCATCTCAGTTCACTCCAGCTGACACATTGGATTAATGTCTGAATAAAGAAAACCTTCATACATGCATTTAATAAAACATGAAGCTCAGACATTTTACTAATGATTGGAGCTTTGTGCAAATTTTATACAGCTATATTGATTACATTTGCATTTTTCAGTCAGAAGCCTCAAGTAGAGGTTTTAACTATCTATTGCAAAAATTTTAGTTTAGCTCATGTGATGCTCCGAGATGAATCTGAGTGAGATCCACATGGACTGTTTGTGAGTTCACAGAGTCCCCTGACAGAGCCTGAGATATGTGGTTTAAAGAGCAGAAAGCGAGAAATACTCACAACACTTTTGCATCAATTTCAATGCGTATAGATGGAAACCAGGGAGATTAAGTTTTTTAAACTGCTGAAAGACAGCTGCAAGAATGCACTGCTCAGCATTGCTGTCTATAGATAGACTAATATTCATTCAAGATTATGGACCTATATGACTGGAAACATGTAACTTCGGTGCCCATCTGAACTACAGCGAGATACAAGCTACAAGCAAATATCCTGAATGGACAAAAAGAAAATACACAATAAGCCTTGATTAACAAAAGTGGCAAGATTTCCTTTCATGAAGGCTTTGAATTTGACGTCCCTCCCTGTCTTTATTCCTTTACTCTTTGTTGGACATAGTATTGCCAGTACACTTTGATCCGAAAATAAACCAACAGCTATCATAGCAATGATGAAGCAAAGAAAAAGCTTCTATTTTCAGGCAGGAGAAAAAAGACCTTTTAAGAGTGTTGATTACAGGAATCAGACGATGGAGCACGAACAACACTGAGCACATAAGTGGCCACTGCATCTTACGTGGTGACTCATTCTCTACATTAGATATATTTGAACACCTGGAAGGAAACCAAATACCTTGAGAAGCAAACACACACACACACCTTCTTACAAGCTTGAACACACTCAGGAGATGCTTCTTTTCTACAGAATTTGACTTTGCATTGGCAACCTTACAAGTTTGCCTGCTTATGCATTGCTCATCTTTATGGTCGATACTGTAGGCTACAGCAGAGACTGGTCAAAGCTGCAGTCATCCCAGCTTCCTTTACAGTACATCTGTTTTTGTCCACATAGTAGGAGGAGGAGTGCTGACATTTGATATGCAAAGGCCTTCTAATCCCCCAAGTGCGTCCCAGTGTGTGCACAAATCAAAGCGTGTGTTTTTTTTTCTCTTTCTGGCAGAATGTGCCTACTATCACTTTTAATGCCAAACTGACTCACTCTTCTGCCTGCAGAGAACTTTATGATAGAAGCTGAGGTATAAAGATCCCCGTTGTCACTCCAGCTTAGACTCATTCCACAGCTAAGCCTGTCGGCACGCACAAGACTTTTCCCACTGTCAATGTGGCACAACAGAGGAGCAGCTCCGTGTGGGTGATGCTGAAAACCAGCAGTGTCATAAACTTCTAATTTGTAGTGACACTAAGAACATCAAGAGAACTCGCACTCTTAGCTTTCTGAACTCCACGGGGCTTTCTAATTAGTTCACCTACGTGCTATGCTCACAGACACGTAGAACGTTCCCACGAGCCTAATAAAGATGATCGGCTCACATTTGCTGACTCACAGATGAGATCCTCACCAGACCTGATTTTTTTTGCTTACACTAATCATTATAGGAGCTGAATCTATATTGGACTAGGACGTGTTTGAACTCATATAACCTCAGAGAATCTGCCACTTTCCCTCTCGCTCACTTTGAAAGCTCCGGCAGTGTGTTATTAATTTGGTTCAACCCATCCATTCTGATCCTAGATGCTGCACTTCTGTTCAGATGTGAGGACCAGGGGTAAAAAGGCCCTTGAAGGCCAGAAAACTTCACATCAACAACGAAATCTATTTCTGTCTGACTGAAGCATCCATTCCAGGGGCCATTACTGTCAAAACACAGGCACTCAGACCTGGAGGTGTCGTCATGAATAATTCCTGCTCCTTCTTCTTGTAGGCTACTTCCTGCTCTGCTTCTGTCTGTGTGGGTATGTTTATGCATGAGACATTCATTATTGAACTGGAAAGAGCACAGATATTCTGAGTGAACATCTAAAGGGATGACTCAAACATCCACGTTCAGCTTCCATCATTACGTAAGCTGGGAAGGTGAAGAGGTGCTACTCGTGTGGAGAGCAGTCAATCAGCAGCGGAAGACACGTGTTACAGTTGTAGAGAGTGTGTCAGGAGTTAAGTTCTGACTTTCAGCGAAGGAGAAGCTGTGCGACGTGTCTTTTACGCAGCCTTCGCCGATTTCCGACTCTCACCAAATTGGTCAGTGGATGCTTGTTTCCATGGTTGCAGTCAGTGAAAGGATGTCCAAGAATGATTGTAGCCACTTTGCCTCAACAGCTCTGATGCAATCGCTGACACAATATGACCAAGTCTGTCATTTTATCAGTCTGTCGCTCCTTCTAGCTGCACGTCACTATTTGGTCGTCTTTCCTTCTGAATTTCTGAACCACACAGCTGGTTTTTCTGCTGATCAGTGTCCTTATTTGTATGCAAGGTAATGTGCGCCTGTGTATGAGACAAGGTCAGTCGCATTGTGCAGTCGCTCGTCTTTGCCATCCTTCATTTATCACTGTAGAAGAAAACTATACAAAGTCGGCGACGGCAGCGGTGGGGGGGAGGCCGCCTTGAACCACAAACAAGAGAATAAACAACTTCACTGTAAACATGCCCTCTATCATGTATCCATCTCTCTCTATGTGCCCATTTCCTGCTGCAAACACAAGTCTCTCTCTCTCAACACAACCCATCGAGGCAGATGGCCGCCCACTGAGAGTGAAGTTCTGCTTGAGGTTTCTTCCTTTTTCAAAGGTCCTCACCACTGTCTCCAAGTGCTTACTTATGATGGGAATTGTTGGGTCTTTGTAAATAACATTAAAAGTTTGCTCTAGTCTGACTCTATCTGAAAAGTGCCGTGAGCTTTTGTTGAGAGTTGGCACTATATAAATAAAATGAAGTTTAAAGGTAAAAAAAATACTAGTTTTTGACTTGGACTTGGGCACAAAGTGCCTGTTTAAGTGCATAAAAAAACCTTGTTGAATAAAAACGTACCAGGAATCAATTTTGAGGGAAACACAATAGCAGTAAACATCAAATGGCATGGACAGATACAACACTGCTGTGTTTCTGACAATAACAATGGATACAAACAAGCACTCAGAAGTAATTTTTTAGAAAATGCTCTTTATTATTAAATAAATAAATACTGCACTTTTCTTACACAATAAGTTATTTAGGACATTTTCTACCAAGGTGATAATGGCTCTGATGGGATCCAAAGAGGATCCCTGGTACTGTGTGTTTTTTTTAATGTCATTCTCTTCCCCCTCCCCATCTCCCCCTCACATCACCCCTCTGGTTCCCAGCTTAATGTGCTGAGTCCATCTGTCAGCAAAGAGAACAAATCACAGTTTTGAAAGTTAGCATGATGTTACATCCCTCCCACTCACACACACTCATACATATAAACAGCCGAACTCTGGAGCATCCACACACATTAACAGATCATTTCTCTGCATTGCTGAGTTGGCTGTGACATACACTGTACATCATTTACAATATACCACAGTTTAGCTCTGGTTACATTCAGAGCATCAGTTTATGGATTGTCTCTGCAGAGCAGCATCAACTATACTGTACACATTTAGGCTGGTGCCAGCCCAGCCTTTTCCTTTACTTCTCAAACATCCCTCTTTTTTTCCCCCCCGAACATCTGGGGTTCACATTCGTACCAACATACTCGCTCCAACAAGTTCAGTCTTTCCTCTTCTCCAACAATCAACATACAAATCAGCCCTTTGCCATCCACTGTCATTGTGCTACATTTCATTCCAATCCACCTTGGAGTCCATCCTTATTATTTCTTTGCCCGCACCACTGCTGAGTCAAGTGGGTGTGACAGTGTAGGAATGTTAATGAACTTTTCACAGGTCCGTCCTCGAGCTCGTCCTTCCCACACAGATCCTTCCGAATCCTGGTTCCACTACAGCACTGCCGCAGCACAATGAGTAGATTTTTTTTCTGTTCAACTCTGTCCAAAATGCATTATTGTAGGTTTAGCTGCATCTCTGCAGAAACATGTTGAGGGAGTACACCATGCGCTCGCGCAGGTCGGTGGGGCACCCGGATGTCAGCAGGGAGCTCAGTTTGAAGGTTTTGGAAACGCGGTCCTCGTTGATGTAGGTCAGCATGTACTCATCCCTTTGGCAGCACAGGATGATCTTGGTGTGGTCGTGGTAAAAGTTGATCTTTGGAAATAAGAAATGTTTATTCATTAGCATGATTTCTAGATTTTTTTTTGCAAAAGAAATTGCACATTCTTTCTCATTTGAACACTTCTCCTCTGTTGATCTGAATATTGCACCTCAACATTCAGCTCCTCTGACAAGTAATGGCCATGTTTGCATGTGTTTACCTGGAAAGTGCCGTCGTTAAAGAGCATCATGAGGGCGCGGTCGGACTTGAGCCACTGCAGCAGGTAGAGTCTGGGCATGTGTGCATCTGTCTTGCTTCCAAGGTCCCCACCCTTAGAAAGCAAAAGAGAACCACATCAGGATTAGACGGGCTGCAACACGAAAGATACCAGCTCTAATGCCTCAGAGGGGTGGAGGGATACGTAAAAGAGAGATATAGGTATTTACTTACATCCATGAGGTTCTCCTCCATGTAGTGGGAGAAGTACTTCAGCACAGTCACCTGGCCCACAAAATGTTCAGGAACCTCGCATGTGGGAAAGACAGAGCGCTGACCCAGCCCGGCAGAGTAATGGATGGTCCTGAAGAGATGAACAGAAGAGGATTAGAAGAAGAGTTAGTCAACCACTCAGAAAAACAAATACTTCATGAACCATAAGAAGCAAACATAAGTGGCATTTTAAATATGCTGGTATTCTTGACTGGAAATGTTGCTCTTGCTTGAGTGAGAGTAAGTTTGGATGAAACTGAGCCTGAAATGTTTCCCTCACTTTACAGCAAAGATACTGTTCTCAGATGTAACAAGTCAAACCATCCCTTCACTTTGTTACTTACATCAAAGCACTAACAGGTTCTACAAAGTCCTACAACATGTTTAAACAAGCCGTCTCCATTACATGTAGTGACTAATAACTTTCAAACTGAAGGTGGAGCGTTGTGAAAGAACAGAAGAGTGCGTACTTTCTGTCTGGCAGGAGGCTCATGTGAGTGCCATTGTTGAAGAGAACTCCCACGGTGTGATCAGACAATTGGTAGCCAAAGCCGTACTTGTTGGAGTAGTCCACCCATTTAGTCACCCATTGGAGATTGCAGCTGTTTGAGCCCTGAGGAATGTCGTCCGCTGCAGGGTGAGAACACAGAGGAGCGGAATTAGATCGCACATTAGGAGGAAGATTTAAAGAAAGGATGACCTTAACTGTGTAAACTTGTACAATCCCAGTTTGTTTAACGCCCGAGAGCTATCAAGGTTTTAAACATAGACAATGTATGTGGATGTTTTAACAATTCAGGGAGTGCATCTTTGAAAGAACATGAATCTACATATACTCCTTAGTCAGAGTCCTTTGATCGAGTCTGTTCAGATGTTTCAAGGTCAAACACAGGTTATGAGCTTCGACTGTATCATGAAGCCTCTCAGTGTGGAATCATATAATCAATAACTACATGTATTGGCCCCTGACTTTACGATTCATTTCAACAAGCCGACTCACCTTTAGGCATACTCTCCAGACATCCCCTCAACACACTGGCAACAGTCTCAGCCACAGTCCCTGTTGAGTTGTCTTCTAGGCCTAAAGGAACAACAACAGGTTGTCATTTAGCTTGACATCATACTGGTACACCACAAGAAATAACTCCACACTCGTCCAAATTCTCTGCCATCGATGCACTCATTCAGTTTTACTGCACGTTATCAGCAGCTGCACGTTAAAATGGAGTATTATATAAAATCTATTCACGCCTCTGTGTGTGAAACGAGGTGAACTCACACTCGCTGCTGCTGCTGCAGCTCCCCAGACTCCCTCTGACGATCAGGCGGATGGTGTCTCGCGTCGTCTGGGATTGGCTCTCTGTTGCCAGGGCAACGGGGCTCTCGGCAGATGGCGGAAGTACACTTCCATTCTGAGGTGGGAATGAGTGACGACATGGTGTTAGGATCTGCGAGTTTAGATCATCTCTTCCTACTATGACTCAGCAGTCACCCACAGATTCAAAGTGGTTGGCTTAAAAGGTTGAAAATAAGTGCTTTTAGTTTGTTCTCAAACTGTGCTTGTTATAAAGTTCAGTGAAGCATCAGTGTGACTCATTGGATTCTCCTCAGCATGATATCTCAAATCTACCCATTCATTTCATGGCTCTGTGAATAATGTACCTGCAACATCACCTACGCTAAATATCCTGTTTTGTGTCGAATAAATGGACGCTTACCTCAGAAATCTTTTTGCTCTGTTGTTCGCTGATGACAATTCTCTCCAGGTCGTGCTGCAGTTTGTAGATTTCCTCTTCCTCTTTGGTTAACTTGTCTATCAAAAGCAATGACAACACACAAAATCAGACCTTTTATAACCAGCAGCTACATATCAAGGCGGTATGGGACACACAACATGTGCTTGCAGTCGTCTCAGAAGTGAGATTTAATGATGCCTCTTGTTGCAAGCATTATTTTACAAAGTGAAAGATAACTGGCTGCTGTGACAAGGAGCATTTTAAGTGGCACACGAGTGGCTTTGCAGCTGATGTGATACTCACTCAGAGTCTCGTAGTATTTGACCTTGTCCCTCTTCCCACCGAAGAGCGCAGCGGCAGCTTTCTTGAAGAAGCTCTTGGCGGGACTCGAGACGTGAAAATCTGGTGCTGAGTGGCAACAGCTAGCCGGCAGACGCTCTGGACTGAAGCCCTGCGGAGAAGAAAAGTGGGTCAGTGTGCGGCTGATGGGAAGGGGGTCAAAGTTAATACTCCCACGTAGTGACATTTAAAGAGGGACAAATGGAAAGAGAGCGGAACAGACAGATAAGAGAGGTGAAAATTGGTGTCTAACCTGCGTGAAGAAGTCGTGCCTCAGAATGTGGTCCAGGTTGGGTCTGTCCTCTGGGGTCTTGGCGAGCAGGCTGGCAATTAGCTGCTTGGCCTGTGGCGACAGGGAGGAGGGCAGGGAGTAACGCGCCTCTCTGATACACCTGTAGGTCTCCTTCAGGTTGGTGGTTTCAAATGGTGGTCGGCCCAACAGCATGGTGTACCTGGAGCAGGGACAGAGAGGAAAAATGAGCGGATTTCCATCACTGAAAATGTACTATTTCATCAGACAAGCAATTACAGGCATAACAGGAAAATCCATGAGATATGATGCCGGTGTGTCTTTTTAGGCTGATTATCTGTTTTTTAAATAATTATCAACAAGCTTTTAAGTACCTAATGGGGAATTTACAGTTTGCCTACTCACATTACACAGCCCAGGGCCCAGATGTCTGATTCACAGCCGTGGCCTTGCTTGTTGAGCACCTCAGGGGACAGGTAGTTGGGAGTCCCACAGATCGTCTTCCTCCTGTTTCCAGCTGGCTCCAACTTGGCAGCCAGACCAAAGTCCCCGACCTTCAGCTCCATCGACTCACTCACAAAGAAGTTACCTGTCGGGAAGGAGGGGGGAACGAGATGATGAGCACTTGATATTCAACCCAGGATCAAAGGAAATATTGCACAGATTGATTACAGATGTGGGTTGGTATATAAAAAAAGATATCCTTGTACAAAGTGCATCTTTACATTGTGTAGAAAGTGTGTGAGCACCGTAACCTGTCAGTGCTGCATTAAGATTTCTTACCAAGTTTCAGGTCTCTGTGAAGGATCTCTTGCTCGTGCAGGTACCTCAGTCCAGATACAATCTGTCTCAGATAATAACGCACCTCGGGCTCAGTGAGCACTTTGCGAGCCTTCAGGATGTGGGCTAATGACTGCAGAAACAAAAAACATGGAGGAGGGTTACAGAGCTGATTGATGAATTCTTCTTTTCAATTGAAACACATTTTTCTGCGTTAGAAAAAAAGATCATTCTTGATTTTTTTTGACTATCATAAAGCTGCAGTTATACAGATGTGCTCATTTAATTAAATCATCAGAGGTCTTTCACATTGGACACTATGTGCTGCCTCATTGACTTTAGGTGCAATGCAGGTGCTGCCTAAATTTGACACCCAGCAGTGGCAAGAGCATATAGAGCAGTGGTTGGAGACTTGGACTTACTTTCCTGCTGCAGTACTCCAACAGGATGTAGATGTTCTCCTTGTCCTCAAAATGATGATAAAAGTGCACGATGTGTTTATGGTGCAATACTCTGTGCAGCTCGATTTCTCTGTCAATCTAGCAGGACAGGAAAATAAAAATGGTCACAAGTGTAATTGATTGTATTGTGGTGATCAGTGTTATCCAGACGCTCCAGTGCGCACAGACACCGGGGCTGCGCGCTTACCTTCTCCCGCTGGTGAGGCTTGGACACGCGGGCGTGAGGGATGATTTTGGCTGCGTAAACTTTGCTGGTGGAGAGGTCGGTCATCTCGTAGCACTTTGCAAAGCCTCCCTGGAAAGAAGAGAAAAAATGTTAGACGTGTCTTCAGGTAGGTAGATTCCAAAAAAAAGTGGGAGATGAGATTCGGGGCTACCTTGCCCAGAACTTTGCCCCGGCAGTAGCACTTCCCGGTGGCCGGGTCGGTGATGATCCGGGCCATCTCCGAGGGCGCACCGCGCTCCTCCAGCTTCTTCCTGCGGGGCTCGCAGGATCTCTGCGCCGGTTCACACATGCCGCTGCTGCTGCTGTTGGTCTGCTGGGGCCCGCTGTTTCTCCGTACTTCCATTTGGATGGTGTTATAGACCGTCCCGCACTCAGACTGCGTCCCGGAGAGTCCGTTCGCGAGCCTTTATACCCCGGCACCCACCCGCCCCCACCTCCCTGACGTCACGGTGACGTGGTGGATCCAGGTCTGCCTCCCGTCGATCACCTTGCCCGTGCATGAGTGTTGCTGACGGCACAGGCGAGAAATCAAAAGGGGGTGAAACAGCAGCAATCCAAGATTTATTATATTTAATTATTTGCATCCACAATAATAATGAAGCCAGATATGTTGTATACTCTCATATCTGTTCTGTTTATGAAATCCAGGCAGGTAACTTTTTACATTCTAGTGCAAAATTTGATTGAAGGTGTTGGAAGGTTGATGCATTAAGTCGATGAAATATCCCCACATGCAGAAGATACACATGATCTGTATGCCTCTCAGGTTCACTTCATCCTGTGTGAGCACCAAGCTCAGTTTGGAGCACTAGCGCCCTCAAGTGGAAAGTTTGGGTACTTTACTATTAGACATTGACGTGAGACTAGGCAGAGGTGTGTGGTAAGGTTGTACAGGTGGCAACACACTGGAGGATTTGTGTTGTAGTTTGCAGAGGCAGGCATGTCTTTGCAATTGTAATCACATCAACCCTCTTTTAGGCAGATTATAAAACATGCATAATTAATTCGAGAGGTGCAAATGCATCTGTGCTATTGTCATGAGGAAATAAGGACCAGGAGGTTCATATCAGCAATTCCTGCCTTAACCATCCGTCTATGTTCACTATACAATGCATCCTATTAGTCATCTCACACCCGAAGCCGACATCCTATCCTATCGTTCACTGCAGGTGCCACAGAGAGACAGTTTCAATGAAAGCAAAATTCCTTCACCAAGGTTGCACATCTTACAAAAGCAAATTTTAGTCTGTACCAAAATAATACCAGAGCTGGATGCTGTTCATGAGTGTGCATGAAAACATCTCACAACGTTAATAAAATCTTGTTTTTTAATATGAAACCAAAAACAAATCACCTGTTTATTGGCAAATTATATTGAAATCTCATTCTCTTCTTTCGCTCTCTCTTTTTTTTTTTTTTACTAACAAACACACCGGGTGACAGATACAAAAAATGGTTACAAACATAACCATGGCTCTGAGACTGAAGTGTCTATTTCTATCCCCAGTTATATTTTCCATATGACCCTCAAGGATCAGGTGACACAGATAATTATTACAGACCACCTGTGAGGCTGCTGTGCGTCTGAGAGGTCGATAGAGCTAATCTCAAAATGGCCTTGAGCTGGAGAGACAGAAATTCATTTTTTGCAGAAACACAAGTAAACACAACATAGAACTCTAATTATAAAGGAAAGTGGGACAAAACAAATAACGTTGCAAACTGCCCTGTAGCATGCTGCTAAAAAGGTTTATTAGTGTTCACATGGAAGTAAAGCCGTTTGTGGTGGAAGAGCTCTCAAATAGAGCTACAGCCATAGTCGAGATAGGAGTACAAGATGGTATTTACAACAGGATTAACAGCAATATGGCAAAGCTTCAGTCCGTTCTGTTAGTGCAAACATTGGGCAGATACTGCAGGGGCTGAGTGATGTCAAAATCATCCTGACATCTTACTTAGTCACAGCCCCTCTCTCATCTCTCCAATGTTCAAAAATGTCTTTCAGAAGCATCACCCCTGATCAGTGCTCATAAATGACAAATATTACCGATTTGTTTATTTAAATGTCTGGATGGTTTTAGTACCAGAAAGTGACAGTGCTGGGAAACAAAATAACCTTGTGACTGTGACGTATTACACTGCTGCGCTCTGTACATTTCTCAGGTGTGAGCGCACGCTGCTGATGTCATAAGCAAAAGTCTGGTCGAGACCGGAGCCGACAGACGAATGCTGTGGCCAGTCGGGGAAAGGAAAACGACAAGCAATGACACGCGCATCATTGGGAAGTTCTTTCAACAGCTTCTCGCCCAGGTCCGCCATCTGTAAACCAATCAGAAAAGGTTAAATCAGTCACTTCACATGCCATGTATGTTGCATGACTTATACAGCGTCAAAAGATCGACAAAAGGGAGAGAAATACCAACCACTCCTGGAGCAAGGAAAGCCGACACGTTGTTATATGCAGATAAATCAGTCTATGAAAGAAGAAGGACAAGAACCAAATAGCAACTTTGATCATTCTTAAGTAAAGAAATGATTTTTGTTCAAGCTTTACCTTCCAGAAGTCCTTGTTAACAAAGGTCACCTGACCAGGGGGCACTCCCTTCCAGCGGGCCTTGCTCCTGGCATAGGCCAATAAAATGGAGTTAATCTCAAACCCTGTGCACTGAAATCCAGCAGAAGAGGCAGCAAACACCTGCAAAAATCAAATCTGGTGATGTAATACTCAACTACAGGAAAAACAGAAAACACAAGTATACGCGACGAAACTCAAATGAACAATTGCAGCCCACTTACCACTCTCCCATCTCCTGATCCCAGATCTACTAAGCGACCCGTTCGCCCCTCAAGCTGCTTCATAATGTTCAGTGTCTGATCTTTACTGGAGGGCAAATAAGGAACCTGGGCCACAGTGCACACACACAGTCAGTCAATACATGTGACAGGCAGCTCAGTAATTATTGTTATCGTGACAAGACTTCCTGGCTATCAAGCTGGTAAATTAGCACTCTTGAATCTGTCTTTCACAGCCCCCCCCCCCCCCGGTGTAGATAAGTCATTATTAAGTTCTACTGAAAGGGACAAAAACAACCAAAATAAATTCAACCCAACACTGAATTTCTCCTTTTTCATGTGAAAACATTTCCAGATAGGCTTCATATCAAATTTACTTTTGCTCACCATTCATCTGAGTGCTGTGACTATAACCTTGAATTTGATCTGTTACTCATCGCCAGTGAAGCCTTTTCCACAATATCTGTCTGAATGATACATTTAGTAGGCCTCTCCAGTCTAGTCTGTCTCTCTCATGTGTCTATCAGAGTTAAACTTGGTTTAATCTGTGATCTTTAGGATACCACTTTTATACATAAAATGTCTTATGTAAAGTAAATACAGATGTCAGATAAACAAAGCATTGCGACATTAATCCAAAAAAAAGCATGCATAAGCAATTTCATTTTGATCACACATACTTAATGTTAGTATAAGCTTTAAAGCTTTTTCTATTTGTTTGCAATTGTCAAAACCAAATTTGGATATTTCATGCAGCAATAAAAGTCTTCATCATTACCTAACCTCTGACAATCTGCTCCTGATCATCATGTTTTCTTGTTCATCTTGTACTGACAGTGAGGGAAAAATAGTGCACGCTCCATTATGTTTCAAAAATGGATCTCTGCACAGAATGCACTTCAGATTAAAGTAGAAGATGGTGCAGTTCTCCATAAAACATAATCACGGTTATGGACTTACCATTTTCTTCTTTCACCCACATTTATGCCGCTAGCATGGAGCACTACGCTCCAAAATAAGCAAATTATCGTTAATGCGTGAGTGATATTATGTCTCGGCTTCTTTTCTTTGATTCCACACAAACATGCAGCATTTGATATTTGAAAAGGTGGGAAGGAGGCAAAGCAGGCAGGTAAAAACAGGAACGGAGAAAACAAAATCTCAAGTACCTTGAGGCGGCAGGGGACTTTTCGAAAGCCGGGCATAACAAACAGGCTCCACACTCCGTACAGGCCTGTGAACAGAGCGCCCACACTGGCCGACAGCACGGGGTGGGGTCTCGTGTTGGACAGGACCCTGCCGTGGTCTTGAAGAATCACCTCGATGGCGTCCTCCATTGCAAACTGCATATACAGCAATACAACAAATGAAGGGAGATATTACTGTAGCCTGCAAAATTACTATTCTGAAATATCTCACAAGAAGTCTATATTATTCTCCAACCCAACTGAGAATGGAATCGAGGTCAAGACTGATGTTGATATTTGCAGTCTGAGCATTTGATAATGATATAGCAACAAGCAGTAGATGGAAATACAAACATGCCATAAGATAAGATAAGATAAGATAAGCCTTTATTCGTCCCACAGTGGGGAAAATCACAAATAAACAGCTTTGATGAGAATATGTTATATCTGTTTCATTTTGTGATTTCTGTGTTGCATCATTGAGTTTAGCAGTTCAGTTCATTCAGATTGGAGACGTCCCACATGGTGACAAACATGGATGAGCTTGTACAGTTTGAATGCTCCTCGCAAAATGCTACTGCAGCTTCTATCACAACCGAAAATGATGTAGACGAAAATACACACTCACTCCCACGAGTGAAGTAACATGATCACAATGTCAGGCTGAATGAATGAAGTCTGTGGATGCAGTGGATGAATAAACTCGTCGATGCTTTCTGCTGGACAAAGTGTGTCATGAAAACACTGTTTCTTAATGACCTCAGTGTTTGTGCTGCAATTTCTTGTGACCTATTGGCCAACTTATACGCTCAAAGTGATACTGATATATCGGCCTCAGGAAATTCATCTGTCCAGCTCTAAATGTTCCATGGAAACAAAAGATAGGCTTGGAAGTTTTGTTAAGAAACCAGTCACCATCGAGGTCTGGAGAGTGTCTTTCCTAATGTCTATGATTTGATTAAGTAAAATAGTTATATAAAGAATCCAAAAGCAAAAGCAATTTCATTTTTGTAAGCTAAAAATCTGAAGGTATAAATAACTCTGTATTAATGTCATTCTATATATAGCTTTGTGAACATATTTGTCATCTTGGCATCTTGACATGTCCAGTTTCCATCTGGGAAAGTGTGGCAGCACTGAAACAGGGCGACCTTGCTCAGGATAAAAATAACCAAACCCTCTCTCTTTGTAAACAGACAGAGCTCACTTCAATATCATGAGGTCAGTGGGCTCATGAGCAGTAACAGATATTTGATTTCTGCCAATGTTGCCTTGTTAATCATTCACCACATGGCAGCCTGGGGAAAAAAAAAGACCAGAGCGCCTTTTCCAACAGCAGATGGTGCCACAGTGGCCTCTTCATGTACAGAAACCTCTAGAAAAGTTTTGTTTACCACAATGAAATCATGTGCTGAAACTACCCGAAACAGCCTCTGTTTCTTAAATAACCACAACACTTTGCTCGCAGACTCTAAAACAGGAGCTCAAACACTAGAAACTCATCCAAACAACACATTTGGATGTTTTTGATTCTAGATGAAACCGGTGCAAAGGATTTAGAAGTGATCAAACAACCGAGTCATTAACCTCCTTATGAGTAAGATGCATATAAAAAATGGTCCAACTTTGGTGTGTTTGTGAAGTTATAAGACGCAGTGTGTGCAGACCGACATGTTTTTGCGCAGCCTACCTGACCCGCCCCCTGCTCCGCTGCGCACCGAACCGCCTGCGTGCACCGATCCTCCAGTCAAAGGGCGCTGAGTCTGCGCCACATCCCGCCCTATAACTCCACACACACCCTATCAAATGACTCCTAACTGGCTGATAGAAGAAGCCCGACAGCCTCAGCCGGGGCTTGAGTCCAAGTCCACGCTTATATAATGTCTGTTGTGTCTGGAGCTGTGGTGCGTAAAAGCGCACGCTGGACTATTATAAGCTTCAAGCTTCAGGTGTGCGATGAGTCAGAGGAGACAGTTGTTAGATGTTTGGACACTCACAGCCTCACTTTTTCTTTATGACAATAGCACAGTTGCATTTGTGCACCTCTCCAATGAATTATGCAGTTTTTATAATCCGCCTAAGAGAGAGAAGGGGGGAGGATGTTATTACAATTACAAGCTTTTTTCCCCTGCTCCCACTGAAAGGCCCACGATAATAATATTCATCAGCACTCAGGCCTTCTTCTCTTATTTGCTCAGCCGCCTGTTCTCTGAAGCGGAGAGCTGGATGGATGCATGCATGGGCGGAGGAGGCGACAGAGGGTGACGCACAAGCAGAGGCCATTTATATTTGCTTCCTGAAAGAAAAAAAATGATGCTGCCCTCCCAGCCGGGAGTTTTTATTGTAGCTGCTGGAGTGAATTTTAAAACAGATAGATATTACTGAAGTCAGAAAATGGACTTGTACGGGAAGGTAAGCTGCATGGTTTTATTCTAAGGAGCGGTTTTATTCAAAGGATTGGTTTTATTCCAAGGAGGTGGGGAGAAGAGTGCGCACACAGAATATCACAGAGAAATAAGATGAGCTGAGCAGTTTCCAGACTTATTATAATTTTAGTCTTATATGATTAGGAGCTTTCTCTTATAGATGTTTGCTGCTCGTTTTTTTATTAAAAAAAAAAAAAGAACTACAAAGCTTTTTCCTGCGCCTTCACAGTAAATCACACAGCTGTTGACAGATGTGATGCGCTGCATGCTGAGTAATGTAGTCGGATCATCACTTTTGATCCCGGCCTGATCCCGGGCAAAAACTACAACCCCCATCTTCCTGACCCCCCCTCCCTTCCCCTCCTTCTTGTGACGTCAGAGACACGCACGCAACGCACTTTTTCCTCTTGCTGGTGCCACATCCGAAGCGCAGGGGACAGCTCCGAGGTGCTGAAATCCGAGAGACACACAGAGGGGGGAAGAAAATCAACGCCTGCATTAGACACAAATATATATAAAAAAATTACCCATATTCTGCAGCACAGGGGGCAGATACAGATATATCCGAGGCCTTCAAAAACAGGTTTGTTCCAAATGTCCTCAACGCGTTTTTTTTTTTGGTTAGTAGCATTTATTCTCAGTTCTATATGCAAGAATTTCACCATTAGATTAAAAAAATGACCTCCTGCCCAGATTTGCTTGCCTAACACGAGCATGCTCATCTGCATCGCGTGATCTCATGCGTTAGGATCGGCCGCTTTGATCGCGGTGTGCGTAAAATGCCAGCTGATATTTTCAAAGCGGTGTCCTTGCAAATGCTGCCTCAGTGGTGTATTTCTTTTTTTCCCCTTCCTCCTCCATGCACGGAGGAGAAACCCGGTGCAGGGTGTGCAGGATCCGGCATCTTTTCGAGCCGGACTGGCTGCAGGGAGAGAGCATGCATGGCGTTAGAGCGCAGAGGCTTTGTCAAAACATTCACCTTGGAGCAGAGATGACTGTGCTCTTGTCATTTTGTCTCGTAGTACTCGTGTCCTCTCAGGTCGTTGACTGCTGACAGCTTGCACGGAAATGGCCAGTGTGGATGCCCTCGTATAGGGTGAAAGAGTCATTCCTGATAGACCCTTTGTACAACAGGAGCAGATTTAATATGGGGGAGGATTTGACGTCTGAGGAAATGTGTGTGTCAAATGCAAAAGCAGACAATAAGAAATGTCAGTGGCAAAATTCAAAATTTGGTGTAAAAATGTACTATCATTGTGTGAAGTTTGACATGTATCCTTCACAATATAGGTCCACACAAATAGTGCTGAATCTGAATTGCATTTTAATGATAATAATAATAATCCTTTAGTTTAATTCATCTGAGAAAAGTGTCTTTCAAAGAGACAAACTCAGCTCTTTAAAACCCTGGTTATTTAATACTCATCAATACAACAGATTGCTGTGTCGGTCATGCTGGTTTGCCTGACACAGCCTTCTGTCACCTCTGATCTGTGGCCTGTTCAACAAGCTTGTGCTCCACTCTGTGATCCACCTCTTTCCCTCTCTTTCACTTCCTGACCTGTGCACGTCGACTGGAAAAGTCAACTGCAAAAAAAAAAAGAAAAAAAGACATGATTCTCACTGTATAAGATGGAATTCAAGGTGAAGCTCTCAGTGCAATTTCAGACTCTTCTTTTGTATGTGTGTTATTGCAGATGGCTGCCACTCAGGATGTGAAAGGGAAGGGAGAGGGAGGGGACCAAAACTTCGACTACATGTTCAAGCTGCTCATCATCGGCAACAGCAGCGTGGGCAAAACGTCTTTCCTGTTCCGCTACGCCGACGACGCCTTCACCTCGGCCTTCGTCAGCACAGTGGGCATCGACTTCAAAGTGAAGACCGTGTACAAGAATGACAAGAGGATCAAACTGCAGATCTGGGTATGAAATATTAACGTGCGGGCATTAAACATTTAGGAGTGAGCCACAAAATGTTTGATTCCTGACCCAAGCAGAAGTGGAATCTAGCTCTGGAAGATATTTTATTTCTGTCTGTGTTGCACTCCTTGGCTGGTCAACCCCACATAATAACTTACTTGCTTGAAGCCAAACTCTATATAAGATTTGTATAAGATCTAATAGAAGAAAGAAAACACATATATAGACTACAAAACAGCAACATACAAAAAGCCAACCATGCACACATTTCAATTTAACTCAATTAAACCGAGAGCATTTGCATTTTGAAACACAGTTAACGTCTGGAAGAAATCAGTTTCCTGTTGTCCTCCAAGGTCTCCTGGAGGACTACCTATGCTCTAAGGGGGAAGGGGCTCTTCAGAGACGCCCAGCCCCCTCGTTCCTCTTGTTCTGCTCCTCTTTGTGTTCCCATAGAATGACTCCTGTCTGTAAAGGGCTGTCAATCTACTGTGCCCAGAGCCCACTTTCTCCTGACCTCTACCCATATCTTTCTCTGTTGATCAATACATTTCAAGGTCCCTGACAGGTTTGGACTTGATGGCTGTGTGCTTGGCCAAGTCCTGCACTCACAGGATCGCCTATCTATTAATTCAATTTTAGTCACGGTTTTGGCTCTTTGGACAGACCGCGCTTGCTTGGCATGCTTGGACACACTTTACTTTTCATCTCTCATTACAGGAATAGTTTGCATTATGAAATATACATATATTGCAGCCAAACAGTAGAATGTACATTTGAAGATAGGTAGGTATATAAACAGTAAGAAAAGACTGACATTACCAAACACTCAAAGTGATGATTTTAAACATTAAGTCATTTTATAATAGTCGATTTCAGCATCTCATTTCACAGCAAAAAAAAAAAAGCATGTTCCGCTCCTTTGTCTTAAAAACGTGGCACATCCACTTAATCAATTGCAGAAATCTTTAGGAAAGGCTGCACAGTGGTGTCTTAGTTTAACACTCTACGATATAAGGATGGAGACAGATGGAAGCCTCAACATTACTGACAGGAGACTAGTAAGTGTTAGTTTGGCACACAGTGGGGGAGAACACAGAAGCAACACCTTCTTCAGTGCGTGTGGGGAAACTGAAGAATGTTTGAGGCGGTTTAATTAGGAGTTCATCTGCCGAAGTCTTGTAATACCTCAGAGAGAGCGAAGGGACAGATACGTCGAAGCTCCTTTCTCTTTGTCTCCCTTTCTTTCCGCACCAGACCCAATGCCGCCCTTCCTTCAGAGACTTCGCCCTCGCTTGTCATAATAGTTGTCTTTTGCAGCAATTAGCCATCCTCAGACGTTTGGTGTTTGCTAATCACATAAAGAGACAAAGCAGAAGCGCTCCAGCAGGATGTGAAAACTGGATTTGAACAGTCAAATGACTGGCTAATCGGAGTAATGTGTTTTCATCGTTAGCAATGCCGAACGTATTCAGAGCGAAAACGGACTGGCCCTTGCATGCACAGAATTGGCCTGTCTTTTTAAATTGGATGCAGAGAGGCCTAAAACTTACTGTACACTGAGTGGCCATTTAAAGTGATGGCTAACGTCTTGGTGGTCTCATCGTTAATTTGCTGAGATAATAGTATCACAATGCCTCATAGAGTCGTCCCTGTTGTTATATTTGGCTGAAGCTCGTGAAAAAGTGAAACTCACTTTTTCCTGAATGGAGAAGAGTTGAGGCGAGCGTCAGCCTCGGCTCACTAGATCTCCACTCGAAGCAGTCAGCTTCTTGGATTGATTTCTGGTGAGCTGCAGACTACAAGCAAAGCTTTTCAAGGAGCTCCAATTCGCGGGACTCAGCGTTTTTTCCCCCCCTTTCTTTCCTGTCCTGCTCTGTCTTTTTAACTGAGAACAAGCTAAAATAGCTTGCAAATGCAAAGGTCTTTGTCGAGCACTCGGACGAGGATCAATGGGACACTGGAATGTCTCGGACTCAGAATTCAGACAAAATAAAAAGACAGCGGTTAAAACAACGTTCAGATGATTCATACGCACTGTATCATGACCTAGTACATCCAGAGTAACAGTAAATAAATTCAGTGAAACGTCATCATCCACTTTGTGTCGTTCAGAATGTCACTCCACAAAAGATGCTTTCTATACAACAAACACTAGCAGCCGACATTAAATGTGTACATTCACATGCAATTTCAGAGTCATTGTGAACCGACAAAAGGTCCTAGCTGTGGTGTGTGTGTGTGTGTGTGAGCTCGGCAGAATGTGAGCCCTGTCTCTGTGGAGTGAAGGTCAGAGCTGTCCTCTGGCTATAACAGGCACACTGTTGCAGCCATGTGCAAACTGATAGAGAGCAAAACCAATGTGGCAAATACAATCCAGTGCTGCCTGCCGGGCTTCTGTTTAACAAGAGCCAAGTAGAGCAGCCAGAAGTCCTCCATCATGATTCACAGACGCCTGCAAACACACTTGTTGTGGGAGGAACAGTAAACATACAGTATAAACAGGAGGGACATCGTCGGGCTTTATTATTGTATAAGTTATCATAAGACAACAAATCTACACATCTGCGAACAATCGCTCGAGGGCACTTTGAGGAAAAAAAGATCAAACAAACACAAATACTCACGTTTCTCTTTCTTTCTCTTGTGCACGCACACGCCGCACAAAAGCTTCATCTGTCTCAATAGGGAACCATTAGCATTTTCATTGACATCTCGTAGCAAAGGCTGCAGCGGGCGCTTGTTTCCAGGGCGATCTGTGTACGATGTACAGAACCGCTCCTCGAATGCTGTGTAATCACTCGCCCGCTCTGCCTTTGAGCAATTTGTTCAGCCTCATCATGGCCTGCGAGCACTTTCTCAATGTTTAAATCATTTAACCTCACATTCGTGGCCTTTTTTTCTGAGAAATGCACGTCATATAAGCCGAGCTTTGACTACTGCACCGCCGAGTGTTTAACACAGCTGAGCGATTATTTTATTGAGGAGAGGAAAGAATCAATCACTTCAGCCATAACTGAATTGCTGTTTTTGGCATCTCATCAATGCAAAGCCAGAGAGGCGATTAGCAGAATGATTGTTTCCACTTGGGGAACACAACAAACGTACTCATAAGTAAATGTAGAAATGTAGATAACGTCCTAAACTGCTGCTCTGGTGAAAAGAATCTCTTAGTGCGTATAAATAGCTGCAGATTAATAATGCACATGTCTGCTCATTTACTATGATGGACTTGCATATATATATATATATATGTGCTGCGCAGGGTCATGCCAATGCTGCTGAGCCTGACAGCATGAATATCAGTCAGTCCGACTAACAGCAGTGTTAAATCATTTTGTCTGTGTGTAGGACACAGCAGGCCAGGAGCGCTACAGGACCATCACCACTGCCTACTACCGCGGGGCCATGGGCTTCATCCTAATGTATGACATCACCAACGAAGAGTCCTTCGGCGCTGTGCAGGACTGGTGAGTTGTTTTGGAGTTAATGTTGGGTTTTTTTTTGTTTTTTTTTTAACAATCTTTGTACAGAGATGTCATCTCTCATCCTGTTTCCGTCTGTGGACTTTATTGTTTTGTCACAAGCATCAGATCAACATATCAAAAGGACTTCCTGTTTGTTGCCATAATGCAATCAGCTGACATTCTGCACACTGCACTGTGATCTATTGCACATGGTTTTTATCAAAAGTGGTGAAGCACAGGAAAGAGGACTCAACAGCACGACTGCAAAAACAGTTTTCAAAAATCAAGGTTGATTGCTTAGGTTTTGCAAACTGGCGAGGCAAAAGGCAAGAAACAAGGAACACTAAACACTAGGAATTGCTAGAAAGCTTGACACAAGGGACAAAGACGAACTGGCACAGAGGACGGGAAGCACGGAGACTAAAGACACTAGGATATGGGAAACAATAGAATGCAGGTGAGACCAATTAGGGTGGGGCAGACAATCACAGAGGTGGGGGAAAAAAAGGAAGGGAGTGGGGATCCGTAACAAGAGAAGAGCAAAATAAAACAGGAAGTATTGCAAAATATAACAAGAGAAATCTGCAGACCTAAACAGTTTAACATTCCCATGTCCTCACAGCAACACTCTCCAATATGTGTCAGTCTTGTCATGTAGTGTGTATGCTTGCATCTCTGTCAGGCTTGGAGATCTGAGGGAAACTTTTCAAGGTCATGGCTCTGGTCCATTCATGAGTCACACGAGCGTCTGCAGGCTGAACAGTAACGCTCAGCCAAGTCCAAATGTCGGTGATTTATGATGATGCATTCATGTCTAAAACAGGACTTGGAAGGCGACATTCAATTGGCTGAAGGAAGCAGGTTTCTGGGTTAGGATTCTTGCTCTAGAAACAAGTACGTTGTCATCAGCACAAACAGCGTAGCAACAACAGCCGGGAAGCTTTTGGTGAAACACAGAGGAATTTCAGCTCCAGAGATAAATGTGGGTTTTGATTTACTTTCTGCTGAGCTTTCTTCTTACACCCTGACTCTCCACAGGTGTTGCGGTGAGAAACTGTCATCTTCTAATTTATTTACACCCTGCTGTCCTATACAGTTATCTCCCTCTGCCAGCCCAAAGAGATTACGTAGCACAGAATGAGCATTTTTGAGAGGAGAAATTTCTGAATCATCCTGGTAATATTCTCATGATAATACCGTTGCATCAGCTGCAAGGAAGTGATGATATGACTCACACGGACTTGGCAATAGGGACGGCTCGTGAGGTAGGGCGGTCGTCCACTAATCAGAAGGTCGGTGGTTCGATGTACATGTCGAAGCGTCCTTGGGCTACTTCTTGAAACAGAAATTGCTCCAGAGTGCGAATGGTCATAGCTCCTAATGAGCAGGTGGCAACTTGCATGGTAGCCTCTGCAACCAATAATACACGATGCCATGTAAATGTAGTCCATTCACCATTTACCACATAGATGGTAGTACAGTTTTGCATTTGACCTTTCACCTGCATGTCATCATCGGCTGTGACAATCACTATTAAGGCCAGTGTCTACTTGGCCCTCATCACTAAGCCAGCAGCGCTTGACAGCTGCTTTAGGAAGCGCCTGTCATGACTCAAGCAGCTGCATTTAACCAAAGTGGACACAAATTCAAAGTGATTAGCTCAATTATTATTTGAATTATTAGCATGCATTGTGTTAAAATGCTCCTGCGTGATCAACCTGATTTACACTGGAATTAATTCCCCGTCATTATACACACGGGAACAAGGGTTTCTTGTAAAGAGAGGTCGGAGGCAGACACACCTATTATTCTTTTACAGCCTGTCTGACACTTTGATGGAGCACTGCAGTCTGAGCGCTGTCTGTGATGGGTATCTTAATTAATGGAGCCGAGTGTGTTACAGGCAGCGACAGTCCTGGAGAGTTACCTGTGAGTTTACATACCAGACAGTTCACATCAGTCAGCTGTATACAAGGGAAGAGGCTCTTTTCCCACCAGCACAATTCTTTCCTTTTGCCTTTGCCACAGGCTTTAATTCCACTTTCTCTTTTTCCCTTGTTCCTTCTGACAAGGTTGTAGGGAAAAAAAAGAGGTTGCCATGGCAACATCTCCTTCCCCGACTGTGTCTGAATTAATCCTGTGACGTGCTCATTTCCTGTCCGCGACACAGACAAAACAGCAATATATTTTGTAACGTTCACACGACATGCAGGACTTTTGGCAGAAGTCATGTGAATTAATTATATGCTGCACACAAGCAATTTTCTTACAGCAACAATTTCAACGCATTTACTTTCCATTTGTCTACATGTCTTCTCTTCTGCAGGGGCCAAATTGTTCTAAAATCCCTGCTAAATACAGACTCATGCATATGTAACTCTGGTAGACTTGACACAAACATGAGTGTTTTTCTGTCAGTGAACATTATGAGCAGTTGGATTCGAAATGACCCACATCTGAACTGCTATAACAAGTCAGAACTGGACAGAGGGGAGGAGGAGTGCCAACATCATGCTGCTCTCCCTCGCTTTCTTTCTGACTCGTCGTTCCTTCCTCTCTTTCTTACCGCCTCTCTCTCTCTCTCTCTCTCTGCTGCTTTCAGCCTGTGGTATGTTAGCTGCCCTACTTTTAGTCAAACAGCAACACCACAGGAGATATTTGTTCCCTAAATTCTCTCCCAAAATGTGTTTGGAGGTTAGAGCAGCACAAGCACGCCTCTGAATCTCACAGTTAATTTACTCTAAACATGAATGTGGAAATCATCATTGTCATCATGCAGGAACATTTGATGTGGTTCACAATGTAAATGATTTCTTTAAGGCATTATATATGGTACAGGTAATGCCTCGTTTTATGATCTACTTGTCCTATCTGGGATGTAGCATCAGATATCATTTCCCCTCACTATTGTAAGTTCTTAATAAATGTCATAATATTAGATATCATACTCATATACTTGCAACATAGTAGGGTCCACAAGTCTGAGACCTCATTGAAAAGTTCTAAAACTGGAACCTAAAACTGGAAATGATCAGAAAGTTTGAGGATCCAGAAACATTATAAAACACAAAAAGGTATGACATGTATAATATTCTGTACTACTTCGAGGTCAGCAATAAAATTTAAGCAAATTTGCGACATTGACCAACTTAACTCTTTCGTGTGAGAGGTCCTTGAGTTGTATCCCTTCCACTGAAGCATGTGCACAGAAGACACACAGGTGGATTTGATCTACTCATCAGAGGCTCGTTCAAGTAACTCAGCTTGTGGCCTGTGTTCACCTGTTATGAATATGGCTGTGCCTCAAATTTCCAGAGGATCTTTGTTTCCTGAAGAGCACTGTGATAGTGGGAAACATGGCATGAGAACCAAGCAAAACCTCTCAGTGTCAAATCATGGTTAGGTTAAAAGGAGGGGGGCAGTGTATGGGACTCGAAAACACTTTGCAGTTACTGTATCAGCTAGAACCAAAGCGCAATAAGGCAGACTAAAAGTGACCACACCATCAGGAGATCAAGACATCAAGCTTAGTTCACTGAGAGATAGAAATGAAATGGATCATGGATACAGAATTTGCATACAGAATTAACATACTGGCTGTCTTGTAGTGGTCTCAGAGGAACAGTTTCTTAATAACCAACCACACACTTGGGTTACCAGCATTTCAGTTTGAGATTTTGGAAACAAGAGAGAGAATGAAAGATCAGTGTATCAGACCAACAGTGAAACATGGTGGTAGGAACATTCAAGTCTGGTGGTGTTTTGCTGACTCTGAAGTTGGACACCTGCATCAAATTGACAACATAATCAAGCCTTTTATTTTGTCACAGCCCAGGCTCAGTGAGACAGACAAAGAGGGACTTTGAAAATATCATAAATGAATCTGTATCAGTATTGAGTGGATGTGAAATGTGGCAGAGGCAAAACAAAGAAAAAAGTCAAACAGGCAGATGCTGATCAAATGAGATGAAGAGACAGAATGAGGAGCCAGCCTATATAACCTCAGCCCAGCTTGCCCAGGTGCGAAACGTCAGACTCGACAGCTCCGCCCATCTTTACCTGCAGAACAGCCTGCAAAGGAAAAACACAAGAAAACACACACCAGGAACACAAGCCAAGTGTCAGACCTTTGGACCCAAGTGTACATCACATTACAACATCATGACATTATATCATTAATGACGCAACACAAAATAGCTTGATTGATACCTTTAAAGCTAAAGACACAGAGCTCATATAACAATCTGCTGGGCCACATTTTCAATGTGTATGCATCTTCTGTACAGTGTGCCATTATTGGACTTGGCTGACAAATCACTGCTTCAAATATTACCATAAGTAATACAATATCTGTCTGTTTAATTAATAGCTTTCCAATCAGAAGTTAGCAGGAGTTGCAGAATAAGTCTAAAGGAAAGGATGAAAAGAATACTGTTATGAAATACTTCGAAAATAGCAAATAATAAGCGATCTGAGTAATAGTGATTGCATGCTTCTAGTACAGAGTTGACCCACTTTTCCACGCTGCCATCAGTGACTCAAATATCACAAGATGCCAAACGGCCGGTGGTGTAATCATCGTTCATGACCGGTCCAAATGGCCAACAAACTTTACATCGTGTCCTTCGCTCTGCAAGCTTTCATGTTAGTTTCCTGTCCAATAAAAAGTGGCACGAAAAACAATCCCGACAAGCTGTTGTTATACGCCGCAAAAACATTTATTTGACTGTAATGGATTTTTTTTTTGTGTGTGTGTGTGTGTGTATTTGTTTCTGATTGCAGGTCAACCCAGATAAAAACCTACTCATGGGATAATGCACAGGTGGTGCTTGCTGGAAATAAATGTGATATGGAAGAGGAGAGAGTGGTCTCGGTGGATAGTGGCAGACTGCTGGCAGAACAGTTGGGTAAGTGTTGGAGCAACATTCACCACTTTTGTGTTTGAATTGCTGGTATTTCTGTTCCCTTTTTAGGATATTATGAGAAAAAACAGCCACACAGAAGCGGCTTTGTTTTCAGTCTCCATAACTGTCAACCCTGTCTCTTCACGTCCTCATGCAACTCGCTCTCCTCACTCTCTCTCTGAAGGTTTTGAGTTCTTCGAGACCAGCGCCAAGGACAACATCAACGTGAAGCAGACCTTCGAACGTCTCGTCGACCTCATTTGCGACAAGATGTCCGAGAGCTTGGACACTGATCCGGCCGTCACCACGGGAGCTCCCACTGCCAAACTCACGGACAGCGCTCCGCCCCTCCAGCAGCCCGGATGCAACTGTTAGTGACTGAGTGAGGAAGCGAAGGGAGGGCGGCGCAGGTCGCGTAAGGTGGTAGAGTGTGCAGAGTTTTTGTTCTCCCTCAGCGTTATCACTCCTGCTAGTGCTGCTTTCTTCTGGACTACAGTTCAAACCCTGTTTAGTAGTAGAGTTACAAAATCCAGTCGTATTGTCTCTCAACTTTATCACCTTATATCAAGAGCAAATAACCAGACAAACAAACATGGCTATTGTAAAATGTGTAACATTGCAGGATGTCTAGAATATAGAGACACCATATTCTCATTCTTTAGCTAGTTAGTATGGTTGTAAACCAAGTATGTTTGATAAGGCTGGAAATAGTCCATAGTCACGATGTACAGTTAATCCTTAAGACCTTTAAAATCTGTAAGACCTAGAATAATTATAAAATGAGGGATAGAGTCAGCGAGTGCTTTAATGATTCTTTTTTTTAATTGTTTGTACAGTATGTATTTTCCTTTTATAGGATTATTTTGTCTCCTAAAGCTGCCAAATCTATGATTTAGTGCACTATAGGATGTAGCGGCTTTCTTTTGTGTAACAAGTGCGTGGCTGTTGTGTGTGTGTGTGTGTGCGGCAAGTGAGCGTGGGTTTTGCGTGAGTGTGACTTTTACGCCTGAGTCACAAATGAGTGCAACTTAGTCATCTTAAAATCATCTACCTTGGATTAAAAAAGTGGCCTTTTAGCATCTCCAACACGGCCTCTGTAAGTTCCTCCGTCATGCTTACTTTTGGAATGAATCCAGTACGTATAATGTCGATGTGAGTACTATTCCACGTTTTGCTGTCTGTAGATGTGTGATTTCTCCGATAAGTATATCTGTAAATCTTAAAAGCAACTATTTCTGTGTGCTTAGCCTCTAAGACGACCCTTTATAGTTCGATGCGACGAGCATGCTGCCAAAAAGTCAATCACATGTACTGTTTTATCTGAAGATAGAACCCGACCATCCTCCAATTCCACACGATCGCAACAGTCCAGCATTTAATTAAAGAAATATCTCACACTGACAAGGCACAGTACGGTGTGTGATAGAAAACAACTGATAAGCTCTGGCATGGAATAAACAGCCATATATATGAAAAAAAAAATTGTTTAACTTTTGAGTCAGCATGTTAAAATTTCTTGTTTGTGCTGTAAAATTAAATCCCTACTGAAACAAATATCTCATAGAAGACATCATAGACGTGTAGTAGTTTGAAACAGGAAGCAGGCATATACAGTACTGTAGTGGGCTTAATGCTAACTTAAGTCCATATAGTATAAAAGATGTAGCTTATTTTAAAATCCAGAAAGCCTTTCAGTTCTGCAATTCACAGAGAAAGACAAAAACAAAACATCTGTGCCAAAACATCCTTCCTTTTAGCATCATCAGTTGTTTGTTGCATAGTTGAATAAAAGCTCCAAAAAATTGCATGAAGTCAGTCCTTGACTTATCTATGTAGATTTATATAATAAGATAGTGTATATATCACTCTGTGTTACAGATTTAGGAGCATTGTCATAGCACTCGCTGTGAGATGCGATGGGCCAATAAGTGCAATATTTTATGAATGAAACCTTGTACATAGTCCTCCTGTCCTCCAGTACAATGACTCTATCTGCAGTGTGTGAGTAACAGAGCGGCTCTGAAACTGATGCACAGCCTCTAAAAGAAGAGGCGCATGTGCTCAGTAACTGCAGCTGCTGAATGTGTGAGCGTAAGTGTGTGTGTGTGTGTGTGTGTGTGTGTGTGTGTATGTGTACCTGCCATATTGAACAGACAAATTACGTAATATAGTGTATTGTTTGTGTATACCTTTTGTACAAATGTATTCACGTACTATATGCTGTTCCTGCTAACTGTTGGGTGTTGATTGAACTTGTGTTATCATGTCAAAATGCAGTGTTATTGTGAAAGATAGTCAGGGGGATAACTTAGTCCATGCCATATGCCATACTGTTGTAATTCCAAGAACAAGGGACACAAACTAGTTCAAAGACCCTGCGCATATATGTGTACACGTGCTCCGCGCGTGTGCATCTGTGTATGTGTGTGATATTATAATTTTATGCTAATAGCCATGAAATAAATTATTGTATCGATACCCAGCCAAGATTCATTTAATAGAGGAATAGATATGTGGCAGTTCACACGCCCAGTCACTCTGGTCAAATCTCATTTTAGAGCAGTATGACTTTACATATAACTGTTTGTTTCTCGGAGCGCAAGCAAAGTAAGAAATATGTTTTTGAGATTATAGGAAATAAATCAAATTCTATCAGTGGGTCTCTGTGTTCTCTCTTGCTCTCTGCTGATGACAGGATGCTGCCCTCCAACCCGGACCTGCTGTCTCAATAGCATCACTCTCCTCTGTTCATGCAGCACAGGCGCCTTGTTTCATTTCTAGGCTGTGCACGCCACCTAGTGTTGGAGCCCTATGCCTGCACCGAGATCTGAGACGTTGCAGCTGGTGATGGATGTGAAACATTTTAGAGTATATTGTTTGTTTTTATGGTGGTTATGCAATATTCGAGTAAATTCACTTGACTACTTGCTGCTTGTATTTCTACTTCACTACATTTCAGAGGCAAATATTGTGCTTGCTACTCCATTTATCTGACAGCTACAGTATGCAGAGGATTTACAGATTAAGATTTTACTTACAATTCATTAATACACTTTAACCCAACAATGCATGCAAAATATTAAAACGAGCCTCAAGAGTCAGTAATTGCTACTTACATGTTTATACATCAGCAATAACAATCCAATATTCAATAATGTATCATCAGTGGTGAAATGTAACTCAAGTATTGTATTGAAGTACAATATTGTACCATACTTGAGTAATTACTTTTTATGATTCATTGTAGATAAACAATAAAAAAGGTAGTGACCTATGTTGACAGTAGCTTCACCTGCACCAGCTGAGGAGCGTTCATGTACCACATTTATAGAATGAAGTGTATAAGCACATATAGCCTGTTGTGAAACCGAAAACATGTCAAAGGATGTACTGATCCCTTCATAACTGGTACTACTGCAGTATCCTATACAAGATATTTCTTTTATCCACTTCCAAGGATGTCCACTGCTGGCGACAGATTAAAAAATACATGTACAACAGCTTTACAGATACGAAGGTCATGTGACAATAATTTAAAGCCAATCAGTCTTTTCTTCCTTATCAGGGACGCAGTGATGACTGTTCATTGAGATGAACAGCAGATAACAGAGACAGAGCATGATTTCAAGGCTCATGTCCTGATAAGCACCTGGAGATAAGTTGCACGTAAAGGCAGTAACTGTTCGTAGATTGTGCAAGTATATGCAAAATAACAAATAGGAATATCTTCTATAAAGTGGATTAACATGAATCACAACTATAAAATACACCCACTGGCTTAGGTGTGAGTTGCAAAGCAGTCTATAGGGATTTGCTGAAATACCAGATATAGTGAGTTTATTCAAGATGTTTGGACAATTTGTCTCGGGCTGTGAAACAAATGTACAGCGCATCCATCCCACACTTGACTGTATATTACCATCTGAAACAATGACAACAAGAAAGCAGTGAGTAGGCAGAATCAACCCATGCTTTTATTTAATCCATTGCATATAAAAACTTTTTTTTCATTCTTTTTTTATCTGTTTTTTACATAAAGTTGTATGATCTACAGTGCTATTCAATAAACTGCAATTAACAAGGAATCCATTAAAATAACATTTTAATTGTCTTGTGAAACTTCCAGACAAGTTGGCATTCTAAAGACATAACCCAAAAAAATAATTGTCCTGAAGACCTTTTTTTAAGTTACAGTTTGTGTTTTCCTTTCATACCATAAAAAATAGAACACATAATGAGAAAAGAACCCACTGTTTCCATTGGTCCAGGGCTGTTTAGAATCTACAGTATGTGTGTCAAAAGAAGAGTCCCATTTTTGGGACAATGATGCACTCGCCCGAACCCCTATCCCACCCCACCCCCACCCCCATTCACTACAGAAATATACTAAACCCTTCTCCTACCCAGGCAGAAAAATGTCAGTGGTTTTGGATATTGCAAGTAATGTGAGTGGAAGTGTGGGCCGAGCATAGATAAGCAACACACCGTCAGTGTTCCAGCCATAATTAATGCAGCAGTGGCTGAACATGCAGATGTGTCTCAAAGCCTCTGTGCTTCGTAGGCTGTGGTCGAGCAGCAACCGCACGCTCCTGTCGCACCCCATTCAGTGTTTGTAGCAGTGACAGAACCGCGTGTGATGTGCAGGCGACGCAGCAGTAATCCTGCACGGGCGCAGCAGTTACTCCTGCGTTGTTCACATCCCACCGCTTGTGTCACATGTTTGAGTGTAGTGGCGGGGCGTAAGGAAGGTGCGAGTTGTTCAGACCAGGTTTGCAGCCAATACGACTCTTGGACATCCGGCTATAGGCCACACATCACTCAGGTAGTAAATCTACGACTTGTGGTTGACCTGAATCTCTGCAAGCTTCTGCACTGACAACATAATTTCCAGTGCCATGTTTTCTGATAGAGCAATTTGTGTTTGGCTGTGATATTAAAAAGGCAACATTTTTTTCAAATTCACTGCAGGAGATCAGGACAACCCGAGCCGAAAGATTCACTAATGCAGCAAAAGAGAACTAGAAAGTAAACTAGAAAAAAAAGGCTAAAGTAAATGACATGCGTTGAATTTAAGGCACAGCCCATGGGCCAAGGAACAGTTTCTTTTGTAAAAAACAATTTGGCTTTCCCCCTCTCTTCACTGAGCTAGTTCTCAGATAAGCAACATGTCGATGGATCATTTTTACACTGAAGCTCATGTGTAATAAACATTCTCTCAACAAGAGGTACGTAATACAGCCACACCATCACCAAAAGGGATGATAAGAATCAACCATTTACGACAAACGGCATTATGATAGTAATAACATTAATAATTATATATTATATACAGCACAATAAATATATGTTTGTAAACAGCGATAAAACCAGAAAATCTTATTACAGGTAAGGGCATCGGGTGAGGATGGAAAAGAGAGAGAAAGAGAGAGAGAGAGAGAGAGAGAGAGAGAGAGAGAGAGAGAGAAATCTTGGCACAAAATGAAAGATGAAATAAAAAGTTTGGAAATGACACATAATTAAAACAAGCACTCTTAAAAAAGCAGTGTGCAGAATTTCAAGTGTTTTTTTTTTTCTTTTTTTACATTTGTCGATTTTCTATATTTTATGTACACAGAGAGGGAAAAAAAGGGATATTTGAGTATCGTAACTGGCAAGCCTGTACTGTGGTCTATGCTACAGTGAAATATTTACTGTACCACCTTTATATTGCAAAAAACGACTCAACAAATAGAAAAATATACCAATAAATAATAGCATCAGGTGTAAAATGAACAATGAGGAAGAGACTCTTGACAGCACTGTTCAAGCCTAAGTATTCATGAGTGAGAGTTTTGGCGAGTTTAAACATATTAAAAATATTAAAGTGGTGATACATGACTATATCAGTGCATTAGAGTATCTAAGTAGAGGATAGTCTTATCTGATGACTTCGCGACAGAGCTGATTGTCTTGTCGAAAACAAAGACAGCAACTGGGTTTAATGTTGTCATTGGCAAAATGAAACATTACCGTGATGAAAAATAAATTCTTTGTAGCTTAACATAAAAATGAAGAGGCTGAAAACAAGCGGGTATGCAGCTGTTGGTGAAGTGTGCATCAAACGAAATGAGTGATGAAAAAAAAAAGAGAATAAAAGCTTTTGGAACATTGGTATAAAATCACCCCAGTAGTTTTTAACACCGTTACTATTTCTGTATATTGGGAGCACTAATCAAGCTTCTTAAAAAAAGGTGCTTTTTGTATCAACTACAAAGCATTGCATTGTCTCAGGATGTGTTCAAAAGAACTGCAGGCAACAATAATAAAATTCAAAAGGCTTCATCCACATCACAAACAAGTTCAATGAGAGTAAAGCACACAACGTCAGGCTCCTGCTTCCTTCTCAGTGAAAACTCTCACCAAAATATTATGAATAAAAATCCAAATTTCAACTCACAGGACGAACCAAATATGAGTATAGTGGCATGGGAATAGTAGTATAAATGCTATTGGAGCAAGTGCAAACACCTCAGAACACTCCTAATGTAATCCAGCCGTGAAGATACCACCTTCAAAACACTGTGACACATTTCTCCCCATTGGTTTCCAAAAGTTCTCTAATCTTCTTCGCTAACAAAAGAAAGCCTAGGATTGCAAAAGTAAATTCTAGAAAATATCTGAATCTTACATACAGTACAATACAAAAATTAAAGAGGTCTAGGACAGCGTCATGGCTGTTTCGATTTGAGCTTTGTTTGAGTCAGGTTTTCAAGGAAGACTTCCGACATCAGAAATGTGTCTCGAAAAGCTCCCCAAGTGTGCTGCAGCTTTCATCTCTGCGCCGTCCCGCCTGTTTTTTTTTTTCAGCGGAACGTTAAATGCCTCCTAATTCGCAGTGGGGGGGAGGAAATGATCTAACTGAGAGGGAGATTCTCCTTGAACACGCCGATAACCGTCTCTGTAGAGTATGGGCACTTGATAAAACACAGAAACACTGCTAAACTTTCAGGCAAGGCTGAGACAAAGCAGAGGGAAGGAAAATGGGATATTGTGCGAACAGGACTGAGCTGAAGTGCTCGTCCGTGTCCTAAACTAAAGCTCGTAAAGGGGAGGTGTATAAGCCAAATAAAGACACACCACTACTCAGTACAAAAGGGGAATGGAAAGGAGTTTTCCTGAGTGCAAAAAAACTTGAAGAAGTACCGGTGGTCGTGTCTGAACGAAGCTGACAGGAGGAGTGGCCAAGGTGGAGAGCAGCGCACGCTTTGGAACCATAAACATAGATGTATAAAAAACACAGACACACTCCACAAAACCCAAAAAATATTCTATAAATAATCATCTGTCATTACTAAGAAGAACAGTTAATCAGGTGCTGTCCATAAACTGCTATGTGTGTGGGGATTTCTCCTTCTCCTCTTCCTCCTCCTCCTCCTCTTCCTCCTCTGCTACCTCTTCCTCCACCACACATGGTTGAGAGCAGGGTGTCTCCCCCTCTTCCGCTACCTCCTCCTCCTCCTCCTCTTCATCCTCCCCCACCTGTTCGTCCAAAGGAATCTCTGTGGATTCAGAGTCCTGCGTGCAGAGTGTTTTCGAGTCAGTACAGCTGTTTTCCTCCTCTTCCTCTTCTTCCTCCTCCTCCTCCTCCTCTGGCTGGCTGCCGCTGTCTTTCTCAGTGTCCGACTCCCCGTCCTCCTCCAGCGTGAGCTCGAACTGGAACTTGTCCCCTCCCGGGGGCCGAGTGCCGTCTTCAGGCTCGTCCAAGGCAGGAGAGGGACTTTGTGGGATGGTGCTTTGGTACCACTCCCTGTTGTCTTCCAACGTGTCCAGGATGTCCTGAGCGTCCGGGTGGACCAGGTCTGCCCACGTCTCCCACAAAGGATGGACGATATAGTCTATGAAACCAACCTAGAGGGAGAAATAGGTGACTCAATGTGTGTCTGTGCACAATATACATGAGCAGTACATTTGTGTGTGTGTGTGTGTCTGTGTGTGTGTGTGTGTGTGTGTATTACCTGGTTCTTTTCTACAGAAGCGTTGTGTTTGTCACACATGGGGCTGATCTCCATGCCCCTCTCCCTCTCTCGGTCACCCTGGCTGAAGAACTCCTCCATGATGCGGTCCGTCCACTGCCGGTACAGCTGGAGAGGCTTCGTGGGGTTGCTCAGGTCTGCACAGTGCACCATGTTCTGGAGAACCTGGACAGAACAATTAACAAGGTCTTTAAAAAAAGACAGTGTCCAGTCTGAAGCATAACTCTGAAATTTATCATTTAATTTTGATGAAATAGTTGCGATTAGTAGATTTGTGCTGTGGCTTCAGCATTTGACCAATTGTGAACCCAACCTTTAAAAGGATGGAGAAAACCAGAGAATCCAAAACAAAGATGGCCATCATATCACTGCATCAGTAGTGGCCAGGCATTAATGCTGAATGATGTGAAAAGCTTTCAGGAGCTTAAGTGTTGCTGAATCGTCAAGAGGACTAAGGCATGATATGATGAATGATGTGGATCCTGCTGGTCATTATTCTCACCTGTATCCTGTCAGAGTAGTTGTCCAGCAGCAAGACACCAGAGCTGGTCACCTTCTTGGTTTCCACCATAGTTTTCAGGTCAGCCAGTAGATTCATGTGCTTAGACATGTCCGTTGCTAGTACCTGTCAACACCCAAAACAAACTGTTAGTATTCAATACACAGTGACTGAATGAATGTATTATAGTGCACATAATGCACTCCATCTTTGTATCTTAGCCCACACATTGAACAAGTTACTTTATAGAAGAGGTATGAATCTTTGCACTTACAATGTCGATGACCATCTTTCGCAGTGATTGTCTTTGTTTTTTGGTCAAGTTTTGGAAGATGTCACAGTTCTCCTCTTGTAGAAGCTTGAAACCAACTGCTAGATGGTGGTTCTCCAACACCGACGAGTCATTGTACATCAACGCGAGCTCTGAATCTGCATGGAGGACATGATTGATCAGCTTAGTTTTTGGAGCTGTGGTCTTTCAGGTTTGGAAACAGTACATGAAGTTCAAAAGTATATCTTGATTGAAATGGATAAAAACATGACGTTAACAGAATTTACGCACAGAAAATATGGAATTACTCGTTATTTGTGAGGTGATACGTGTGCAACAATCTTTAGCAGAATAATATTTACACCTAAAAATTTCAAAGCTAAGAGGCCTGTCTGAATTTTACGTGTGCTGCGGTTACACGTGTATCATCCATCACTTGCTATGTGAGTAGCAGGAAAAAAAAAAAAAAAAGCATCGCCATGTTTTCCACTGAGAGGTTTCCCCACTCGGGGTCATTTGAAAGTCCTCTATCTGTATTTAGATTTTCAATTAAGATGCATTAGTCTTGGCCACAGTGGAACAGAGCAGCAGGAGGGAGAAAGGGGATCCTGCACTGTTGCTCTGTGGCTGACAGAAGATCATTCTGGTGGCTCCTAACTAGGATGACTCACACTGCCTTTACTGCAGGGATTCCCCATTTGGGCATATGTGTGTGTGTGTGTGTGTGAGAGAGACTTTGCAGTGTTCTGATAAGGTATTACAAATGCCCTTATGCAACACTCACATTTGTAATGGTCTCCACAATGGCCGTTTAAAGCCATACCCGGTGGATATGAACTTTATTTGTTTGTGTTTTCCTCTAAATTGCCGAATCAAGGCGATATTTGTGGCACCACCAGCCATGAGTGAGTCAGTTAAAGCAGAGAGAGCACAGGGGTTCAGCCTTTGGCTCGAGGACACTTCAGTTAACATCGTGAACCTATTACCCTTGGTGGTATCAGTTATGCAGATAGTTCTATTCTTGCACAGATTTTGAAATATCTGTCTTTGTGATTTTTTGCCTCCACTTTACAATGGAGGTGAATAGAATTTTGTTTTAAAGTTATCATCAGCAACATCTCTTCCCTGAATCACTGCACCCATTACTAATCCACGTCTGTAGCTTATCCAGATTAATAGATGCTGATTTTTAAAAAAATATATAATTATTCAATGCAGTGAAAACCACAGAAGAAATTCAATCCACCTTCATTGTATTGTACCCTGCTTCTCTGCCTTTCAAATTTTTAGCAAGTCAAAAAAGTCTGACCTTGTGCCTACTGTTTGGTATTTCCCAGTTTTAATTTTAGGAATGGGGATGTGATCATCCTGAGCCAAAGGAAGACAGATGACATTGCTTGCCACAAAAATGGTCAAAAGTGTGGATGGGATTAAAGTAGCTATGGGCTGCTGTTAGTCTTCTCTTAAAAACACCACATTTTTTTGACCAACATAATGAACATCAAGTACTCTTATCAACTGCTGCCCTGTGTCTACTAAAAAGGACATATCACTGCTGATTGGTCAAGGCGAAATAAAACCAAAATGTAGGTGGGTGCAGGAAATTGCAACACAACCAAAATTATCTACAGCTCTCAGTTTGGCTAGATATCTGTGCAGGAAAAAAAAAAAAAAAAGATCTATTCATTCATTCATAATTCTTGTAATTGAAGGCCCAAAAACAGCATTTACACCCCAGAAGATACCAAACAAATGTTTTCCCTATGCACAACCTGTTTCTTTGAGAGGGTGTTTTTTTTTTTCTTCCTGAGAACATGAATGATGATGTGTTACCAGGAAACGGTACTATTGAGGACAACATCGATCTCCTCTTTGAACTCCTCTGCCTTGGAATCACATGTCAAAGCCTTCCTACCTGACTAACACTCACGTGCTGGTAAAGACATGCACATGTGCATTCACCTAATATCTATCTATATCCGTGCGTGTGTGCTGTTTTGAACATTTTGCCATCTATGTACAGTAAATATGCATCATGTTCATACTGCATATTCATTTATGTGAGAGAGAATAGCTGTCTGCAATATGCTACCATGTTGTGAGGACACAGTGAGCATGTTCCCACCTGGGTGTCTGTGAGTGTGTGCTGGTGTTTGTGAATACGCACTGCTGAGCCAGTGACGTAGCTGTTAAAGACAGCGCCATATTTAGACTCACTGGTGTTGATGAGGAACTGGTTGGAGACTCCAGGATGGTCCACGTCGTGAATTGCACTGGCAAAGATGGCAGCTAGGATCTCGAGGTCTGTGAACACGGCCTGGAAGAAAAGAAGCACGGAGGGGGGAGGAGGGAGAGCATTGATGAGCGAATCAAACGGTTGGACAAAAATATCCTCACAAGTGAGAACCATTGATTGGACTTTGAGCAGGAGTTTGATTGAAGCTGATTGTGGAAGCGTGGGCAGTGTGTTTGTGCGTATGTGTGTAAGTGTGCTCATTTGCTTTGTGTGTGTGCGTGCGTGCGTGCGTGCACACACCTCGAGGGCAGGGGTGGATAGCAGCACATGAGTTGACTGGGTGACGTCAGCAGCATGAATGTTGTTATGGTAGGCCACATCGCCATGATAATGGTCTTCTAAGGTCATCAGGTATGTTATAAAGGTGTCAAGTGGAATTTTAAAAGTTTTTAACAAGTCTCTCTCCTGCAAACCAGAAAAAACAAGAGGAGGTTAATGACAGGTTAATGGTCACGACAGTTTCAGGATTCAACACTTATTTATTTTGGAGTACAAGAAAAAAAAGGGGTTATGGTCGTTACCTGGAATATTGTGTACATCATGACTGTCAGTGGCCGATTCCCAGAGAATTCTGAGATTTTAAAAACGTTAAGGCCCCATTTATTCACATGCTCCAGCTCCTGAAAAAGGAATAATTCAAGACACAATTAGAAACAAGTCATTCGTCTTTATTTTCCTTCACCATTACATGAGCTCCCACAGCACATTTCAAATAGCATGCTCTATATTCATGTGACTGAGTGTGTGTGTGCACCGTTTGTCAGGACACACAAACACACCTTAGCGAGTTCATCCTCGGTCTCGGTCTTGACGCCGAAGCGAGGGATATTCGAGTTCGTGAGGCTGGAGGAGTGTTGCAGCTTTTTCACCCCGCTGATCTGAGACATGGGCTTGTTCTTCTTCTCCTTCTCCTTCTGCGTCTGAGGGGATGGCATCTCCACTTCATGTTGCTTGTCTGGAGATGCAGAGAAACACAAGTGGAAAATGAATAAGAGGTCGATGAAGCCTTTTGCTGTAGTGGTTCAACTGAGAGAGTAGTTAGCAATAGTTTTCTTCCTGTAAATGGTAGCTGGATTTGATGGTAAGGACATTAATGGATCTGGCAGTTTTAACAGCGATTCAGAAAAATGATGCATGTGTTTGGTTGGGAAACCTCTGACTCACTCTAAAGCTTGGCACCATATCATTATTTTTTTTTTTCACTTTTTAGACACGATGGAGATTTTTTAATTCCAGACCAGTGAGTCTACCTTCCTGTTTCACCACTCACCCAGGAAGGTGCTGGAGATGAACTCAGACACCTGGTTCCCAGAGCGGCTCATCTCTGATAGGTGAGTCAGCTCCCTGTTCAACATCCTCTTGAACTGAAAGAGGGACACACGCACAAAGATGAGGGTGTTTCACAGTGTGTAATACATGGAAGAAAAATCACAGTCTCAAATGTACCATACACTTATTAAAATAAATGCACAGACATATGTTTACAATTCAAGAGTCAAATAAACTCATTTGACAATAAATGTGTTGCATGAGACACCTTCAGTCTGAGGCTCCAAATACAAATCCTTATATTTGATTAAACTACTTTTTCACGATGTCAGTATAGAAATCAAATGATTTTATAGGTTTATACCCTCTGGCTGACCTTTTACAAACAGATTCTTTCCAGTCACATAAGAAGCTGTACCCAGGAATGTCACATACACACACACACACAAACACACACAGCAGGTCAGAGGGCTATTGCCAGAGACGTACGTAATCAGTAACCCATTTTCCCAGTGTCGTTCATTCAGTCTCAGTTCTCTCTCTGCCACGCCGCCTGCTCCTCACCGCCCTCACCCCATTCTCTTTTCTCTCTCCTGAGCCTAATTGGAGTGGCAGACCCAAATTTAGCTCCGGCTTTTGATTTGAAGACCAAACTGATTGATGTGGGGGAGAATGCTTGAAATCAGGTGTTTTCCAAAGTGGCTGCTAAACAACAGAATTACGAAACCCGTTGCAAAACAAAAGAGTCTGGAACAAAGCACTGTCTGAATCATTCCAGCTTCGGCCCAAATGCATAATGAATGCGTATAGATTGATTATATAAATCAATATTGATCACTTAAAATAGACCATTACAACACTGCAGAGTGCTTACTGCGCAACTGTGCATTGACATCCTATTGAATAACACCCACGGGCATTCTCTGGGTGGCTTTTGAAAATGGAGACACAAGAGGCAAAAAAACATCTGTAGTGTGCTTTTGTCAGGTAATGAGAGTTGAGTAGAAAAGTGACAAATACATGTCCTGTACGGCAAGATTTACATGAGACATAATCATTAAAACAAAAGGAAGTGACATTGAAATAAAGTCACTGCAAAAGAATTTAAAAGATATTTGCTTTTTAAATTCAGATTAGTGGATAACCTGAAAAAAAAACATCCCTCATTACATCAAAAAAATATAGAGCAACATCTAACTACCGAGAGGATTGCTGACCTAAAAAAAAGTCTCAGTGCTCTTAGAGTTATAGCTTTAGTCCATCCAAGATAATATTTGTGGCATTAAAAAAAAACTTTAATGATTTACAGGTTAAGTAAAAGTGTTTGAATCCTAACTCCCTTAAACATTTAACTATGTACAGTATGTTTTTCTGTACTGTACATCCAGCCACATCCACACCGTTCAAAGGACAGTGAAAGCATCATCAGCTCTCCCCATCACAGATCCATCAAAATGGATGATGGATGCACCAATGACACACCTATGAAGCTTTGTTCCACTGGCGACATGTTGACAAGGAGCTATATACAGTATGTGCTTCTTATTTCATGGTCCTAAAATTCTGCTAAACCAGAAACCCAAATCTGGATCAAGGACAAACCTCAGTAAGAAAAAGAAATTTTCACCACACTTAAATAGGTGTAGAAGAAAACACAAGAATGATCATTTAAAACAGACCAATCAGAGACAACATCTTACCTTTATATATCCCCAGGACACAGAGAGCAGATAATTTGCTTCAGGCATTTTGACAAATCAAAGGTATAGATCCAGAAGCAGAAAGGTACAGGTTTTTATCCCGAGTTCAATTCAAACCCACAGTTCGGACGATGAAAGCACTAGACAGCTAGCGAGAGAAAACAGTCCACAGCTTTTGCCAGTAAAGAAACCTCAACCTGAATCTGCGGCACAGAGTCCATAAATGAAGCATCGTGTTCTGGTCCGGAGAATATCCACAGAAATGAGCCCATGTTCCAAGAAGCAGGGAGGAAGAGCAGAGTCTGAGAGAGGAGCGACGATAACGTGGCTCCCCAAACATCCGATGAGAGCATATCGTGACCACACACACTGACATGTGCACACACTCACACTCACACACACACACACACACACACACACACACACACACACACTCGGATACAGGGACGCACTGCTGAGGTTGTGAATAATTGATGATGGTGCGGATGCTTGGTAGATGCCAAAGCACCAGGACAGCAAAAATGTTTCTCCCAAACAGGGCTGGCTGCCTGACTGGCTGCCTGCTTCTCTGTGTGTGTGTGTGTATGTGTGTTGGACACAAGCTCCCATGTGAAGAGCACAGGCTGCTTCTCTCGCTGTGTCACACAACAGCAGCAAATCAGGGCTCAGATATGGAAGAAGTGTGAGCTCACCATCAGCTCTGATTGGCTTGGATTGGAAGAGAGTTGAGGTCACCTGCTGTGTGATTGGCTTGGACTGAAGTCAGTGGAAAAATCTACCTCTTCCCTTTCCTTCCATTCCTGCAGTGCAGCGGGATGTGATTCTGTGTGTGTGTGTGTGCATACAGTACATGTGTGTGTGCATGCAAGACACATTTACATTACATGCAACAGTATGTGTGTGTATGTGTGTGTGTTGGCTGACCTAACCTTCTGAGCAGTATTATACACAAGCACAAGCTACCTCATCCCACATGATACAATACTGAAAAACTGAGGTCAGCTTTTACACCATTATTCAAGCGAGGTGACTCACACTAACATCACAGATGTGATGATGTAAATACATGAAAACCAATTAATCTGGCAAAAAGAATGAGCGTCACAGTTATCTGAAGTGGGCCCAGTGGGACACAAACTGAAAGCAGTGTGTCCACACAAGCTGCTGTGCGTGTGTCACCGAGTTCAAGAGGTCATCGCTTTAGTTGGAAACAAGGATCACACCTTATTAAGGGAAGAGTTTTAATGGAATTTTCCCATCAGTAACAGTATGAATGGCCCCCTTATGAAATAAGTTGAAAACAAACGGCAAGCGTGTGAGTAGAGATAATACGTCATGAACATTTTTCACTTCTCTGGCAGCCATTTCTATTGCTACTAACTGAATAGCACTTACTTATCTATTATTTTTATGTTACTTCAATTGAGTCACAGAGAGCCGTTTTCCAAGAGAACAAAAACAGATTTACAGCCAGAACCAACATGCAGCCATCTAAGCAAACAGGAAATAATAATAATAATAATAATAATAATAATAATAATAATAATAATAATAATAATAATAATAATGAGGTGAATGGGAGCTGCAGACTCAGGTGATGATTCTCTCATCATTACGAGCAAGCTCTTCCACATCATCCCATTGTTTTCAAATTGTCACTTAATAGATTGCTATTATAAAAATATAGATCATAGTTGCTTTAATGATGATGGCGCAACAGGACAATATATTATAGAGAGTTAAGAACAGTTACAAAAGAACAGATTTATGATTTAGAGCTTTTGATTCTACACGGAAAACATGGTTTAATCATGAATCTTCCATAGCCTATGAACCTGGGATTCTGAGTGGAGGAGGTCTCTTGTTTCTTTCTCTTTGTGTGTGTGTGTGTGTGTGAGCGCCTATGTGCACATGCATGTGTTGCTTGTTTGTGTGTGTGTATGTGTGTGTGATGGTCCAGTGGATACATGGATTGAAAAGGGACCAAACCTGTCTCTGCTTACTTTACACCCCACCTCTACAGCCAGCCTAGCACTGTGAGTAATTTACAGCTACGCTGGAGCAGATGAGACAACTGGCTAACTGAGATCCAGCAGCTTTTATTGACTCCAAGCCAAGCAGGCCAGCACAGGCCCACACACACACACACACACAGTTTACTCCCTGCTGAAGCATATACACAAATATAACGCCCTCAGACACCCTCCTATCCACACAAACTCCCTCTCTCCATCAGACAAATATAGTACACACACACACACACACACACACGCACACACACGCACACACACACACAGATAGTTCGTCCAAGAGGTGTGAACACAAACTATTGGGTAAAAATTGGAAAGTGTCACACCAAGCTCAGCTGTGACTTGTGTGTAATTTGTTCTTCTGCGGAGTGACCAAAAATATCCAATCCCTGTTGTATATAGCCCATGACACCTTCACATCTCTGTTGCATTTGTTTCTTTTCTGACATCGCACATTTATTTTGGTGGCAGATGCCTCCTCTCTACAGAATACACGGAGAGCAGGAACACTCTAATTACAGCTACTGTTTTCAATGAATGTACCGCTGACTGTGAGAAGTAACTCTGAAGTAACCATTCATGATCTAAACACAATGTGGAGACGGAAATCTGTGCAGGATGTAGGAAGGTGTCATTTTAAAGAGCTAAACAGTGAAAGCAAGGGGTAAGACATCGGAGCGATATGACAATAGAGAAAATAATTGATCAAACTGAGAAAACCTAAAATCAAAAAGAGAAAACCTTCCAGAAACTTGTTGAATGACTTCGACATTTAAGACCAACAAGTTCCGAACAGACTGATGACCCAACTCAGGGACCTCTTGTGGGTGACGTTGATCCAACCCTTGAGGACATAGAAGAACATAGCAGAGTGCAGTAAATTAAATAAAAAGCACCAACAAAACCTGAGCACAAAAAGACCTGAAACACCACAATACAACGATAAGGTCCCATGCTTATTGGATTGCTGATATTCCTACAGATTACTACTGCAAGGTGTGCTATTACTACTTAGAGGATTACAGTATTCAGTATACAGCATCTTATAGTATTTCAGGTTGCTTAACTACTACAACAAACTCCCAGCTGATCTTGTAAACATGCTGCCTCCCTTGCAATGACCTGTTTGGACAGTTCATTGCCCCCTGAGAGGTGCAGCTTAAAAAAAGTTTGATTGGTGTGTTTTGAATTAAGAAACTCAACAAGTATTTGTATGGATATCTATCTGTTATCTCGACTGATCGTTAGCTGTCCGTGTATTAGTTTGACACTGTGTACGACCGGGAAAACGACTTACAAAGGCAGATGTATTGAGCAGGCTTGTGGACCTGAAAAAGTCAAAGAAAAGGAAATGAACAAGCATTGATGACGGATGTCCTCGCTGACTCACCAGTGGACACAATACACATCAGACACTGGACGGCTAAAAATGTGGTGTTGAGTCAAGTTCAGGAGTATGTCCTCGAAGGTTGGACAAATAAAATCCCAGTTCAATTTCTAAGATCAGTGGATGTTGGAAATAGTTGTGTGGGGACCAACAACATATTATAAAATTACACTTTCACAAATCTCCAGCATGAAGGTTTTTAGCAAAGTTTTACAGTACGTGTGGAGACCAGAAGGACAGAATCCAGGCCCAAGCAAGTGACCATCTAAAGACCTTTCTAATGTTCTTTCGTTATACCAGTGTGGGGCATGCACCCTTTGACCCCAGTCCAAATAATCTTTCACTTAATGCCTGATGCCGGAGTCAAGGTTCAGCAGACAGGCTGACAACAATCTGGATCTTGACACAATCAAAACACTGAGAGGCTTCACTTCAGAGACCTCATCTTCACTAGAAACTACAGTTTGGAACCAGAGGTAGGTCCAAGAAGTCCTACAAAGTTACCTCAAAAAATCAGACCATGAAGAGGCATACTGATCAAACTTAACAGGAACACACTGTTCCTGAGGCAGAGCCAGAGGAAGACCAGCTGCTGATTCACCTACAAACAGGGTAGCCCACCAGTGCAATGAAGCGTTCATCTCAAAGACTATGTTGCATTTGGATCGCTATTACACTCCACATTTTGTATTATATAGAAATGTACAACCCTGATTCCAAAAATGTTGGAACGCTGTATAAATAAATAATACCTACAACCATTTGCAACAAACTGTGTTTACTGCGAAAGGTTGAACAAAGTGTTCCTGAGCCCATGTAGTAATTTTCTACATACAATCATGTGTTTGACAAACTGTTGAACCTCTCTCTGTCCTTGCTTGTGAATGACTGAGTCTTTCCAGGATGAACCTTTCATACCCAATCATGATACTATCTCCTGTTAGCAATGAACCTGTTTACCTGTGGAATGATCCAAACAGTTGTTTTTGGATCAGTCCATAGCTTTCACAGTCTTTTGTTGCTCCTGTCTCAACTTGTTTGGAACATGTTTCTGCCATCAAATTCAGAATCAAATTCAAAATCAAAATGATCAGATGATTCTGTTTTTGAAATGTTTTACACAGCAATATAGTGAATTGAAAAAGTGTTGTTTGTAGAGGATGTATTTCAGCTCCTTTAGGTCAAACAGATATGTCACCTTGTTTGACCTACAGTCATAGCAGCCCCTGGTCTTAACACAGTAACTACTGATATTCAGAAGTGACATGCATTATTTTCACAGGTTATTTCAAAAACTGATCAGGGTCATTCGTGTTGGAAGGAGACAGAGCTGCTTTTACAGAGCAAAACAACAGAAGCTGCACAATGTGACTGCTGAAAGACACAGCTAAAGCACTAACATGGGTGTCACAGGAATGTCCCTGGACATAGCATTCGGAGGACATGAGGTGCAGATTTAACTGTAATTTAATTCAATTGCATGTTATTATTTCTTTTAAATCTAAGACTTTCCTTTTTTGATGAATTAAGGTTTATGTTGAGTGTTGATGAATGAAAGTCTGCAGGATACAGACATAAAGTAATATGTGTGGGAGATGTAGTGACTGTATTACCTATGATGTGTGTGTGTTGCTGGTTGGGCCTGTGGCTGTTGCCATGACAACCAGAGATAGCTGTGCTGGTGAGCTATGGCGAGTGTTCAGTGCATTTAAAAAAAAAGAAAATCTTTCACTTTTAAATGAGGTAGATGTCCCAGTCATGCATGTGACCGTGGTAACATTGGCGGTGAATGTGTGCATTTGTGTAATTCCTTTTGTCTGTCTGTCCTCCGCGCCTTTCGTCTTGGTCCATCCCCCCCTCGTGTGACATCACAGTGTGTGACATCACCAGAGCCCAGAGCTGATCAGCATTCAGAGCGGCATCGCAGCCTCCCTCCACACACACACACACACACACACACACACACACACACTGGAGGCGACTGAGCATGCTCACAGCACAACTCCCTGCCTGCATGACGATGCTATCACTAACACACATAGACAATACAACACAAACAGTCCAATGATGGCTGAGTGCTGAAAAAGGCATCAAAGCACATAATATACACAGCTCATATGGCAACCAAATAATGACACAGTGAGCTCCTCAGGATAGTTACCACTATGGGTTAATAAACATTTGACAAATGAACAGGGAGAGAGAGTTAATGGCAAAGGAGCAAGTGGTCACACTGAGAGGAGATGTTTATTTAATATTACACTATATATTTTACTACGGTGTATTCAATCAATCTCCTCCTGTTAATGTATGGAAAATGTACTGCATATCAGTTTGGCCTGTCACAGCTGCTGAATGACAATACAGTGTATAGTAGTCAGGAGAATTGCAGGATTCACCCTCACCTGAAAGATGTCTGTAATTTTATATGTTTTCATTCATGTATGGAAATGTAGGTGTGCAGTAGATGTGGACTGACCTCGAGCAATGCACTACACTATATATACTCCATACAGTATGTCACACTCAAACTGAAGTTTAGTAGCACATCGTGTTCACATCAGCCACAAGAAAAACACACACACACACACACACACACACACACACACACACACACACACACACACACCACAGTGAATCCTGGGTAGCAGCTTCTTATCATGTTTCATTTAAAAAACACAATGCATTCAGATGAGAGCCTGAAAGATAAACTCATAAGCTATATCAAAACTTCCAAGAGATGCTACACGTGTTGGCCTCCAGATTTTAACTACTGTAATGTGAAAGCTTTGTCTCGGCAAGTAGGTGTAAACTTTGTTTGTCGTTCTTACCTTGTTGGAGGCCATCTCGCTGACCGAGTGTCTTGTCTGCAGCGTCTCCAGCTGGTCCAGACACCAGTCCAGCTCCTCCAGGGTCTCGGTGGCCAGTTTCTGGTAGGCCTCCTCTGCAGGGGCAAGACAGGAGGGCAAGGGGTCAGTAAGGGCCCGCTTCAGAGGGCTAGTGGACGGTCCAGGCCCGGGGTCTCCCACCCCACATACAGCTAAGCTGGGATACCCCGAGTAGACACATGGGTGACTCTTCATACTGGACAGGTGAACCAGCTGTGCGGGCCTGGGAGGAGGGCCTTGTTGTCCTTTATCCTAACCCACAGATGAGCAGTCACAGGTCAGTTGTAGCAAAGCTCACTGATTCCCTTGGAGAAAAGAAACCTCCAGTGAAACGCACTGCACTACAGTTTAAATCCTGGATTATTCCTTTTGTAAGTCAGATACAATCCCAGGGAGAACAGCTGCAGGTGATGGATGGCAGACAGCCACCCCGAGTTAGTTCAGAGTGTCCAAATGGATGTTAATAGTAAGAAAATCACAGCAGTGAACACGGAGGGAACCCACAGAGCAAAAGGAGCAACAGCAAAACACAGAAATCTCACACAGACAGGACTCACTACCTCCCATACACAGCACACATATCACAGTCAGTGATCTCGGTGTATAAGCTTTACGCTGTCATTCATAGGAGAGATGTAATTCCAGTCATGTAGCAGGATGAACAGCAGTCTGCTTAGCAGGCCCATGTCTGCCATAGGATGGATGGAGGGAAGACAGGGACGGTGCAAAAGAGGATCCAGTGAGATGCTCAGAACCAGTCAAGATCCATGTCAATACTGTCCAGCACGAAACAAATGCCAGATTGTTCACAGCATCCTGACATGGCTAACAAATACAAAGACATCTCTCTCTCTCACATACACACACACACATACAGATGGAAACAAACACACACATGCATCCATACGCACACTCACACCAGACGTAATGCTAACCATAACACATCATGATATTGCCTCCTTAGCCTCTCTGCCAATAAAAACATCCATGGTATCCGGGAAGCAAAGGGTATAATCCGATGCTGTGTGTGTGCTGGATAGTGTTTCCTATAGACGCTGTGTGTATAGGGGGTGGGCTGCTGTTGCTTCGGCGTCCCTGGTAGCCAAACGTGCTGCTCTCCCCAAGCTGTACCTAAAGCCTGAGAGGACTGCACTGTGGATGGGGAAGGGAGAGCCACAAAACATGGAGTGGCGTGATAGAGGAGGAGAGCCAGAGCTGGGAGCTCCCTATACTGTGTGTGCATGCATGCTGATATGTGCTCAGCATATAGATGCACAAAAACAGAGAGGTTAATACATAGATGGCTGACGATGCGATGAAGATTGTTTGCCAGTGTCACGAGCCCTGCGTCAAAGTATCCTTCAGTGTCTTTTAATTTGAAACCGAAGACATGCCCCTCTCAAAGTCAGCCTATGTTAACAGAAAATGTCACCTTGTCAGAAGCCAATTAATATTGATGCCTTGACTAATTTGGGAAAGCACGGGCTTTTAATGCTATGTGATCTGTGATCTGGGAGAGGGGGGGTCACTTTAGCTGTAATTCAATTACACAGGCGGAGGAAACAGTGGCAGATTAAAATACACGAGGACCAAATTTAATCACATGATGCCATATCAGCTTAACATTTCAGTTTGCGTTTAGATTGTGTTACAGCCTTTGGAAAAACACCGTGTGCTGATTTATGACTTATCTTTCAGTGTGGGACAATTTATTTTAAAAGTAAATGATGCAAAGTTTGCAGCTCTGAGTTACATGTGTAATTTTTACAGTTCCTCATTATATCTAGGGACTCTCACAATTTGGAGTGATGCATTATAATATTGTATACTGTGTTTGGAAACATGCACATCAGCTTTGGCTTCCATGCACTGACCATCTCTAAAGCTCTTTTGTCACCTCCTATTCTCAACAATTTCCCCCCTCTCCTGCTTCATTGTCTTTGACAAATCTCTCCCTCCCTCCTTCCATTAGTCCCCCTTCCTCTCCCACACTCTTCGTTTCCTCCGCTGATCTCTGAACATCCTTCCTCCTCCCTCCTTTGTCTCCTTTCTGTCTCCCTCCTCTGTCTTTCTCTCGGCCTCGCTCTCTCGCTCTCTCTGTCTCTCTCCCTGGTGTGGTGTCAGTGGCTGGGGTGCTACTCTTTCTGACAGCAACTGCACTGACGTCAATGACATTCTTCTCATGCTTAGTGCGACATCAGACACCGGCGCTCGGAGAGGCCACTCTGCTGCACAGACGCAGGGCTGCAGCCAAACTATGTACCGGAACAGCTCGACAGTGAAGTCGGACTGTGAGAGGGAGACGATGAGAGAAGGAGGAGGAGGAGGGTGGGGGGAAAAAAATACAAAGACAAGGAAAGAGGAGAGGCCAAAAAATGACACTGATGCGATATTGTTGAGATTATTCAGTAATTAACAGTTCTAATTTCATCATGCATCTTCCAAAATGTTGAGATGTTCAGCAGCTTAAACTCTTTATGACACTTTCATGTGTCAATCACTTATAATTTTACAAAATAAACCTGTCAGATACTTTCCATGAGTTCCAGCTGTAATTTGTCAATATAATGCTTCTATTTCCTATTTAATATTGATTCCTCATCCTTGTGCGGTTTATAAAGAGATCTTTGATTCCTCCACATGGAGCTTCAACTAAAGCTGTTGCTTAAAGCAGCGTTGAGGGAATTTGAATTGTATTGATAAAACAGAAAGGACAATATTGGTAAAATATTTATCTTTCATACCTTCACTCTGCTCCATATGGAAAGCTGTTCATCCCTCTCTGATATTTTTTAGGAGTAATGTAAACATTTTGGATTTAGGAGATGTGATGTTAAAGGTTTAAAGATTATTGTTCTTTTGCATTAAGTGAAACTTTGGAGCATGATTTGTTACCCTGCGTGTTCTGCTAGTCTCATATTGAATGATTATAAATCTCTCCATTTAGCCTGAACCAGCATCTCTGGGATGAGGACCGATAGGAAAGCAGAGAAACAGCAAAGAAGCATAAAAGGAACTCTTTGTATATTCACTTGCATCCTATCACTGATTTACTTTTAATTTGCTTTATGCCTTTATTTAGTCTTTATCCAAGAGATGACTTATTCGCCGCCTCAGCAAGTCTTTGCATTACAAGCAGTCAATAGTCTCAAACAATCACGCTCATGACTCACAGCTGTCACCAGTTTATGGCAGGGCCCATAATGGCTGTGCACCAGTGTGATTGTGTTCTAAATATAGCACAATGTCACCAGTTCCTCATATATAAGCAGGTTACGTATCAGGAATGTGATGCTTGGGAGGAATGTCCAGACAGATGTGGTTATGATAATAATAGTAAAATAAATGTTTTAAACCCGCCCCTTAAAACTGTGTGTGTTAATGTGACTCTGTTGGCTTCTGCTCACATGCCTCAGGGATAATTTTACTAAACACAACACAGTGAAATTATTTATTAATGGTGGAGGCTATATGGTCTTTCCTATAAACACCAGTCAGGTTACAGCCATTGATACTGCTCCAAAGCAAAGTGACTGTCAAGGACAGGTCTATTCTAGCCATCTAAGACTGTCTGTGCCATGTCCTCCTCACGACAAAACTCTTAAAGTAGGCCAGAGACGCTGTGCAAAAGACGCCGTCTGTCTAGTGGTTACAGCACGTCAGGCTTTTCCTAGTCAGGTAGGTCTATAAATAGAACCTGACAATCCATTATTGAAGTATTGATAAGTCTACGGTTACGGATGAAATGTTTAAACACGGAAGCTCTGCAGCTCGCTCTGAACTGGCGCCAGTATTGTATAAAACTAAATTAACCACACATACAGAGAAAATAGGGATGAAAGGCATCGGTTCACGTTTAAACCAATATCCTTTAAGCTTTATGTGAAGAAAAAGTGGAACCAAAATTGACAGTCAAACAAAGCATGATTAAGAATATGATGATGTGAAGAGTCCACAACAAAACTCCTTTGTGGCATAGAGAGTTTGCAAACTGTCTGATGATATTCATGATGTGGATGTGACAGCATCTTGGCTATTATTATATCCACAAAAAGCCACGCCTATCCTAACTTTACAGAAAAGAGTAAAACAGCAGCTACTAACAAAATATTTGCTTATGGTCATTTAAAAAAAATCTTGTCCATTCGTTTACTCAGTCCCTCATCACTACCATGCCCATGATTTACACTAGACAAAAAAACATCACTATAACAATATAGCCATCCCATATATATCTTTATATTGAATCTATTTAGTTGCCAGCGTAAAGCAAAAGAGGGCATACATGCTACTACTACCAATTATTCTAATAAGGTAACACTTTACTCATAACACATGAATATATCTTACTATAAATATTTAACCTATGTTATCAGATACTTATTTGTGCTTGCAACTACATTATACATTGTGGGATAAAGTAACTCCAACGAAAAATCTAATTCCTGATTCCTAGACCACTACAACTGATCATACACACACTCTTACTTATGTCACTTTTGGGGAACTTACATAGACATACATTCATTTCCTGGAGGCTAACCTGAAAGATACCCTGACCTTTACCCAACCCTTACTTTAATTGTTGACCTAAAAAAAAACAGTTTTCCAAAATGGGGACGCAACCTTTGTCCCCAATTGCACCAGCTGTCCCCCATTAACTGCACCTTGAGTCAGGTGTATATCCCTAACAGTAGCATAAGTCAGACCCACACACACACACATTGAGAACACGAGTCATTATGCTGTTTCTGCTGTCCACATACCTGTAAAGGTGGTCTTGGTGATGGGTGGTGGGTTACACATGGGTGATCTCCTGTCATGGGGGAAACAATACATACACTGAGACATTTCGTTCCCAAAACAGTACAACCATTATATTAAGCATTTAAATCCAAAACTTTAAAATATGACTCTTAGCAGTAAACAACCACCATTTCCCTTCAGTCATTTCTACACACTGTAGCAGGGGGAGGCCTTTACACACTATTGCTACTGTTGTTGTAGTAATAAATGTGAACAGCAGAGGGCAGTCAAAGCCAGACTGGACAAAGTCGGGATACAGTCGGTTCAAATCTCTGCCACTTGTTTAGAAGAACATCTTAGTCATGAAGTGACTGTGACCAGATATTGTGACATGCTGGCGTGTTGACCATTGTTGTCTGTAATACAGTCACTCCATCCCACTTTGACAGATTTCATTAATGACTGAAAAGCTTGGTAACTTACTTATTGGACGCTCTGTCTTGCTGTAGATTAGTTAATGCACCAAAGTTGTTTCGTACAGTTCTCAAGCTGGCAAGAACCTGAAGTAGAAACATGATAAATTAGGAGCGAAACACAAAGCATTTATCAGTTCATGACACTGTTAAAACATGGAGACAATACACACCTGTGCAAATGGCGTTACAATCATATCGTCACCATGACTGGAAGATAGAAAGAGAGCGGCTTTAATGTTAGAAGCTGATCTACAGTATATTGACATTCGACAACAGAGGAGTGTTCTGAAAAGGTCGAGGGAGGGGGGAGAGGAGTGTGGGTCATCACATTGGATTAGTTTCAGTGTCTCTGATGTACTCCATCACAGTGACATGTTTACTCATCACATCGGCTACCAGCTGAGCCCCTGTGTCTCAATGTGTAGTAGTTTCACAACAGTTTACGGTTTCAGTGAAAGAGTCAAGGGGATTTTTGGTGGTATTCTCACTTGCTGTCCAGACATGACCCTCACATATTCCCCCTTTTCCTCCCTTCCCATTCCTCCACTTACCTGTACACGTAGATCCCTTAGGCAATCATTACTTCATATATTTACACACTTGTATTTATCTGGGTGAAAGTCAGCTGTGTATGTGTTTTACTTTGCTTCACTGATTGCACACATGGCTCTTAGAACAGGTGGAGCCTTGCTCAAGGGCACCTCAGCGGGCATTGTTGAGAGCCTGGGGAGCGTTACTCATTCACTTTCAGCGAAAGGAATTTTAACCAGTAAAAACTTTGCGTCAGAATCCCGCTGACCTCCCAGCTACGTTCTGACTGTGAGCACTGTCAACATTTGTTCAGGTGACTGGAGTGTGTTAGCGTCACAGAGCTCAGTCCTACGAGACCACAGCCACGTTACACACACACCCGCTGGCACGTGAGGTGACACGCCAGGCATGAATGTCAAAAGAGACGCAGGCTTGCCGTGTGCTCCTATTGCAAAACAGATATAAGAGAGTAAAGATGATAATACCCACTAAGAGTGACGGAAAGAATCTGCGACAGATAAGAGAAGGGGAAAAACAACTTGTCTCTTTGGGGCTCAAAGAGGCCGTTCAATCTGTTTTGATGTTTTCTTGTACAATTCAATGATTCACAACTTCGACGTGATTTGGAAGCTGTATCATTAAGACTTTCATATAGTGAGCTGTTAAGACAAGTTGGCTCCTGCTCTCAGATTTCCCTGTATATGCAAATCAGCAAAAAGAAAAAGATATGAAAGAATGTGGCATAAAAGATTAATGAATGCTTGTAATACTGTTTTTTAACGTAGTAACTGGATAGTGGGAGTAGGTCAAAGAAGGGTCATTGGCTTAATACTCCAGAGCAAGAAGCAGCAGTAAGGAGGAAGTCTAAGGTTACTGCGGGACATTATTTTTCATCCGTTTGTCTATTTGTCTTTCCTGCAGGCTGGATCCAAACGCTATTTTTTCAGTCAATATTTTTATTCCCTGTAGCACATGTAAGTGGATAGCTGCCATTGTATGGGAAATGATGAATGCGCTATCAACATATATGCTGACCCACAGGATGCCAGCTGGTTTGTGTGTGTTCTGCTACAGTTAGAAGGCAACGGAGAGTTAATATCATTAAAGACAAATGATCATACAAATGCCAAAAATAAACAGATTAAAGCCCATCCCATTGTCCTAATGAGTTATAAGCACAATATCAGGGTGACATAACCTGTGCTGGACTACCTTGTTTATGCTGCTGGTGTGTCTAAGAATAGATGTGACAGCACACAATCAGCTCTTGGTCATGCACACTTCCCATCAGGGCAAAAAGCTGGCAGCATGGCAGCTTTAACACCTGGTCTAATACACATTGAGCCATGACACAGATTCTGAGGCCGAAAAAGGCAGAATTAACTATATTCAGCACAATAGGGTGCACGTGGGTGTATTTTTGGAAGGTTTCAGGTGGAAGGAAACATGCACTCACATGTCACTGGCAATGGAGGAGTTTCGGGACATAGACTTGGGCGAGAGGTCGTAGTCGCTGTCCGAGCGGTAGAGGAACGACTCTCTCCGTTGGCTGTGGACAAAATTGGCCTGCAGGATGAGGCCTGAGCCCGGGCTGGCCATTGGGTCCAGGGGGCTGCGACCTGATGACGTGCCATTGTCCACGTCGAAACTGCACATAGAGAGAAACAGAGGGAGAAAGGCAAAGATCAGGATCTGATAATGAACACTTGATTCTAACTCGTAAATAGGAAGAATAAGCAGAATTTGAACATTATAATATGACAGGGAAAGAAACAGTCATGATGATGTTGAACTCCAGAAGAAGGAACAGTGATATAAGGATAAAACAGGCAGGATTCATTCATGTCTCATGCTCTTTCAACAGGCAAAAGATGGAGGGAGGGATACAGATACAAGTTTCCTTAGAATAAATTTCAACAGTCAGTTTTCAACGGTGACAAATTTCAACCAGTGATTCCCAACTACTGGTACTTCTGCAGTTGTTTGGGGGTACAAAGATTGCATGGCATACACATTAAGCTCTAACACCTTGACTATAAATTGAGACTGCATAAAAACTAGGTAGGAAGTGAGCAGAGATTTAGAAACACTTGGCTAAAAGTAATGAATAAATGGTTGAAATAAATGTTTGGCAGCGCATGAATTCGCGATGGGGGTTTGTCTGACGACAAAGGTTGGTAACCACTGAGACCATCTGCCTGCACCTGAAATGATGCAACTTCTCCTGCCTTTTAACGCACACATTCTTCTAAAATAACACACCACGCAGGAATTAATAAATGAAGTGTCGCCTGTAACAGATTGTACCTACAGCTGCATGATGTGGCTCGATTATCCCGTGTCTAAATAAAACACAGACTCTATGCAAACATTAATTACATGTTAGAGGTCTTGATGACTTCAGAGCTTACTCACACACTGACTAAACCCACATGAATATATATTTTTTTATCCATTGCAGCAGCATAGACTCCGCCATGCATTTCTATACGTTGCTGTAAATTGGCTCAATGACCATGAGCTGCGAAATTCAAAGCATAACATGACATGACTACACTTTGCATGACGTGCATACGACGCACGTCCTCTGCCCCACAACGCTGCAGGCTGACGTAAATTAGCTCAAAAGCTTAACCATTTACAATTATAATCAGTCACTCATCATCTGGCTGATTATTGGACGATTATGAATGGGAGCAGACTCGTTGGTTCATCGCCAACAGTTAGGACTAATACAGTGATATTGCTTTGTGTAAACTCTGCACAGGACCGCAGGGAATACCTCTGCTCCAACAACACCATTGACTCACAGGTGAAAGGCGTCTCTAAACCAGTGACATCTTTTCCCACTGGGATGTCACGATGAGCTCCTTATTCTCCAAGGTGATTGTTCGCCCAGGTGATGACTAACGCTTCTCACCAGGGATATCTGCCTCATCACTAAGGCTATCAAGCAATCTCATAATCCCACTGGTGTGGCATCTAAGGTTGGGGGGGGGGGGGGGGGGATTCCCCCAAGCGCGACACATAATAGGCAAAGGGATGATGTGCCCTTCGTCATCCTCACTATGGGAACAGCCACACTTTAACCCTTTATAGGGCACTCATTGAAATACGGTTGAATTCAAAAATTCAACCGTAAGAGTGTTATTGGAGGACACAACAAAACTTAACTTCTGTTGTAACGTTTTTCAAAAAAACTATTCACATGAATTAATCCAGTATCATCTATGACTTCACCAGGAAGGGACCTCCTGCTCATGTTTCTTCATTAGTTTACAGATGCATATAAATAAATAATGATAGAATACAATAAAGTTAAATAAGAAAAGGGTGAACAGTGTGTGTGTGTCTGCAGGTGCATAAAGCACTGATATGTAGCATTTCCTGTCATAACGCCAAGAGAAATAATCGTACCCTTCCAGTTTTCCATTTGGAGCTTGTATATTCTCTTCGGGGCATTTCACTTCCTCAACAGCAGATGAATCACTGACCCAACAGGTTAGCAAGCTATTATCACTGTGAATTGTGTTTTTGCGAGTTTTAGTTTGTCGGTTGTGAAAACAGGGGATTGCAGATTTTACAAGAAGTCATTATGCATCTCACATCAAAATCAGCATGTGTTTCTGAGAACACTCGACACACAGGACATGCCAGGCATTTTTCCTCAACAGCTAAATGACTCCGCTATCTCCCTGCGATCTCTGTGAGGAGCAGCAGCAAAGTGAGTGAGAGCTTCAGTTGGGGAATGGGATAGTTTGGACGGCTGCCTGATGACTGAGGAAAGGGCAAACGTATTGTCCTCTTCAATGTCTCTAACTAGGTCTTAGACAAACACACACACGCACACACATATATAGAGAACTAATATGTGAGTTGCAATGACTCCAGCAACTTTTTCACAGTTGCGATTGTCTTATCTTACACACATCACCCCAGTCTCTCTCTCACTCTTTCTATATTGAGTATCAGAGGTCTGTCAGTCTACACCACTATTTTCTACACACACACACCTACATAAATACATATACAACCCCCAGTCCACACCCCCTCATCACACCAAGTGATCCATCTGTTTTCTTTACAGCAGGTGTGAAACCGAAGGCTTATACAAGAGACTTATAAGTCGTCATTCCTGGCACAGGTCAGGCCGTTCTCCAGCTGTTCTGTGTGATAGGTGTGTGTGTGTGTGTATCATGTTTGCGAAATAAGACAGAGACAAAGATAACAGACAGAGAGACAGTGAAAGTGGCGAAACATAACACCCAGCATATGTTCACAACTGATTCATTATCACACTTACTCTGACGTCACGGCCCTCACAGATTCCCAGCTGAACCTCTGACACGTAACTCCACTCTCAGTGTGTGTGTGTGTGTGTGTACAGTGTGACTCCACAGACACGCCCTGATTGGGGAATGACAGAAACGATCTTCGCAACTAGTTTTGTGAGGTGTTGCACCGGCAATGACATCACAATGGGAACGTCTGGAATGTTTTTTTCTCCTTCCCGCTCTGACACAAAGCAGCAGCCTTTGATGAGCAAGCATGAGTTGGAATAAAAGGGAAGAAAAAGAAAGGAAAAATGTCAACACCCCTATGACTATGTTGTGAGAATCAACAAGAAGCACGAGTACAACTCACAGGGGGATTATGACGGAGACGGGAAGTAAATCCAGCATTACTTCGAGGCAGAGACAGTTTACCCAAAAAGAGAGTGATCCAGAACTAAGATAGAATGAGCCACGAAGGAGAGAGAGAAGGAAAGAAAGCTTCACCCAAACTACGCAATATTGTATATATCGATTAATGAATTATATTTTGCACTAATATTTTGCATTTCTACACATGAACATTTTAGCCAGCTAAAACCTTTTTTTTTTATCTAAATACATCAGATGAGTCACTGCATCTATTTTAATGTATTGGTAAATATGAAATAATAGACTAATACCATAAATATGTAACATTTGATCTGGTGGTGAAATTAACTGCAGCAAACTATACTGGCATCAATACTAATTACATAATCTCTAGAGAGTATAAATTTGATAGACTAAACAATGAAATGACACATACAACAAGAATGAGGTTATCATAATGTTATAGCTATTATTCAACATCAGAATATAATTCAGTTCAACTACATAAATGAATCATCAAAGAAGTTGGCTATTAACTTGATAACACTTCCCATCACAAATAATTTTCACCTGTACCTGGCAGGTGGGCCAACAAAGGGTAGGTGTTGCTTTCTGTGTAAACTGTCAAACCCTGTGGGACAAAATGTGATTTCAAGCTATAAACAGAAACCTTCACTTCCACATGACAGCACAACTTATCTCCAATAATCTGTGCCATAGACATTTTTTTTGTAGACTTGGCAGACAATAACGATGTAATCTTAGTTGTAATCAAAGCCCAATATCTGTCTGTCTGTGTGTAAAGATTGTTGACTGCAAATGAAAACAAGTCAGATAAACTAAGAGCGTCACAGTAACCTGAATAGCATCTTGTGGTAAGTAATAGCTCACAGGTACATGAGTAGACAAGAGGGTGCCCTGTAGGGACGGTGTTTCCCACAAGAGTAGAGTTTCACGCTCGAATAAAAAGAGGGATTTTTTTTGTTGAAAACCTTTCAGCTGCTCTTTACCAGAAGTTAAGGAGCAGGAGTTGTAAGGGCAGATAGATGAGCAGAGGCTGACTTTAACCTGCAGGGCAATGTTGGGTCACACATGCCTAAAGGACACTGCACAGCTCTTTTTATCCTCCCTCTCTCTCCGTCTGTCTTTGGTTCTCAATCACTTCTGTCTCCATCCTCTCTCTTTCTCCTTCTGCGTCTGTCTGTCTCTCCCCGCCCTCGCTCTCTCACAAAGACACACACACATTAAATGACACAGATCAATGACTCATTCATTTTCAGCCCTGGGTCACTTGAGCAATCATAAACACCGCAGGAGTCGGCGTGACTGCGCTGTGAGGGGACGGACTGGAGAAAGAGGTCAGGGCGTAAGTGTCTTTGATAGATAATCAGCTGAGGGGAGGACAGTGAGGCTCTGTTTGCACAACATGTAATGCAAACTTGTCTATTCCCAAAGTGTGAGCAAGCACAGGCAACAACAAATGTTTGTGTAAAAAAAATGAAAAAAAAAGCTTTCGCTTTCACTAAATCTAGGACACAAATCTAGAAAGATAAAAACTACACCTCCAGCTGGGTTTGGAAAGTGTGGAGCAAAGCCGATCAGAGCAGAGCTGTGTGTTAAAGCAGGCCGAGGGAAGACGACACTTGATTTATTTTAGAAACCTGGGAGGACAAAGAGGGGAGCAGGCAGCGGAGGGAGGACAAGGAGAGACATGTCAGAGCTGTGTGTGTATTCAAGTGTCTGAATTTATGAGGAGTGTGTTCTCCTGCGTGCGTGCGGGAGCGTGATCCTGAACCTTGACCAGGCTCTCTGTACATAACGGCAACCCATGACTGATGACAAGAATATAGAGAGAAAAGGTGACACACTCAGATGAGATTCAGACATACTGCATGTGATGGAAGAGTACGTGACAGCACCTCTGATTTACATGGTGAGTATTAGTATTTATATTTAGGGAACATGACCTACTCTGACTCTCGATGTGCTCGCCAAAGAGAACGACGAATCCCACAAGAGACATTACAACATGTTCTCTGTCATAATATACAAAGTTTCTCATTAAGTCAAACGTTAAATGCATATCAAATATTGTCATTATTATGGATCAGCAATGTGGGAATATTGAATATACTGATGTGATGACAGACCTTGCCTAAAAATGTTAGGATGTGACAATGTTGTTGGGTTGTTTCATTTTCATTAATGTCTTGACAGAATTATATTCTGTATATACAGAATATTGTTTGGACCTAATATTTTTATTATAATTTTTGAACATGGTGAACATGTACATTTAACTCTACAAAAACAGTCAAGCTAGGCAGCATCTCAGCATCTTTTTTTTAGCAGTGAGTAAAATGTGTCTGTAGATCCTAATATTAAAAACACTCAAGGGCTTTGTCTTGTTTACTTAATGTCTGATCAGATATTAAGTGATCTATATTTAGTGATTACAGCCAATTGTGCTAAGATAATTAAACACTGATGCACTGAGAAGATATTTAAGGATGGCATTCCTTGATCTAAGCTGAAAAAAATGATCCAAAGAAAGTAACGTGTTACAATACCACAATAACAAAACATTGAAATTTTCTTTGCCTAAATTTGGACATGTTGAAGCTCATGTAGGCAAAGCAGCGAATTCAATTCCACTGTTAAATCCCAGTCAAAAAACGTCTCCATGAGGCGAAATGTTAGTGTTCAAAAACCTCAGCACTGTCTTCTATGTCTTATATGGAAAGTCAACAGAGGAGTGAGAGGGACCAAACAACAACTTCGCACCAGAAAAGCACAAGACATGAGACAAATTATGAAGAGGCCAGCACCCATAGGGCAGTCAGGGTGAGCAGATAAGATACTGCCTGCTTGCTGATAAAGAAGACATGTTCTCTGGCTCGTAGTCATGCACACCCCTTGTTAGTCACACACAAGTGGAACTAGCCATGCAAACACACACACACACTAAATAAAATTGTCCCCCACGAGGCTGTCTTTGGAAGATAAGTTGATGAGGGTTTGTGAATATTATACTTCATCTTACCATCTTAATTAACATACACTATAGGACTTAACTCACTCCCTGACCACTAACCCACACACTGAAACAAAGTCAGACAAAGTTAAGAGCATATTGTTCTGCCTGTCAAAAAAATGATCCAGGCTTACACCCTCTCTTGCTCTCTGTCTCTGTCTCCCTCACTCCTTCTGGTTTTTCTTGCCCTGTCAGGTGGAGGCAAAGTAAATCCTTCACATTCGTCGTGACACAGCTTTAGTGCTCGCTGTCGCAGCACCATTCAGAAAACCCAGTCAATCATGAGAGACACAGAAAGAAATCACCATGGCAATGCAGCGTCATCCCAGGTCACATGGTTCAAAGCAAACCAGTTCTGCTCCCATATACACGCAGAGGCCCACTTAACTATGGGCCTATTTTCAGTCCTATTCATCGTCTCAGGTCTGGATTACTAAAGGTCAAATCTAGAAAACATGTTAGATAACTCCCAAGTTGTCAGTTCCTATAAGAGGCCAGATAACCTTCAGCATTTACAGCCTGCCTGAGACGGACTGACAAAGGCCAGATGCAAACACTTGTGTTCAAAGTCACACATTCCCCACTTCGCCACGCCGTATCTCAGCAAACCATAACATCACTTTGGGTTTCAAAGCGTGGAGCTCATTCCCAAATGCTCATCTTTGACCTTTTCCAAACTCAAGCTAACACACTGATGGATACTCAAACGTGTGTACACAGAAACTTGCATTTACACAGTCGGGCGGAGCGAGGTCTGTTTGAGTTAGGTCGAGCCAGGGGGCATGTCAAACACCTGGAAAACGTCACTGCTTTAAATCCGTATAAGTGGACACACCGGGGATGCACACGTAAATACATGAGCACACAAACGCTCCACACACACACTGTCACAAAGACACACAAATACTTCACTGAGTACTAATTAGAATTAGTGAGTTTAGGGACATGACACACATTCGGCATCACACATGCATACATCGCAGAAGCACGCCCACTTTAACACAAACAGCTGAATTCTCGCCCACAATTCAGGTGTTTTAAGTGACATCAGTCCTCAATCTATTGTACATCTTGCGAGCGCAGTGATAACAATTGTGAAAGACAAAGCGAGGATGAGAATTAGTGAAAGAAGCCTTGATAAAACAGAAGAGAGGAGGGCAGGACAGATGGAGGAGGCGGTATGCTTCGTCCAGCTGAGCACTGCTTTTGGTAGCCATTCAAGAAATGGCTCATGCAAACCTAACGCTGCCAGATTCTCAGCTTTTAACATGAGAAAAAGCTACAATCTGCAGTCGGCTCGAACGACTAATATCAGGTTTAAGTGTAGTCAAACGATGGCTTTCGCAGCCTCTCTGCATCCAAACCACGTCACGCACTGTCTGTGATCTCAGAGAACTACTACCCTCAAAGACCTAATTAATATGTCTTCATTTCACACAAGCGTCATTTCCTGCTGGGGAGGCTGCGGAGCAGATTAATAAACTGACAACGTGAGAACACTGCGAACTCCTGCAGGGAGGTCCGACAGGGGGGGTGCGTAAGTACATGCTGCTGGGGCAACCGCCACGCCGTCAACGCCGCGTATCTGTCCGGGGTTGTTCCGATCCATTTACAGCTCTGCCTCGGAGAATCACAATGGAAAAAAACTGTTAATATTAACTTCCAGTGTTAAAGCTATGGGGCAGGTTCTTAGTTGGAAATGAGTGCTGACAGGCAAGGACAAGTTGAGACAGGAGGGGGGAAGGAAACAGGAGAGGGAGGGCGATTTGCGCCCGTGGCGTTGCGCTCTGCATCCTGCATTTATCTGGAGCCATGTGCAGACAGGAGAATGCATTGGGTGACACAACACATTCCTCAATGGATGATGCCTTGGCTGGTTTACGACCTTGCCCTTTTTTTTTTTTTTGACGATTTCACCAGCTGAATGGACAGTGAGTTCTAACGCAAGCACACTGAAGGTAAGACAACATGGACATGACAGCTGCAGGAAGTGTTATGTCCTCACTGAGTCAGTTTGATAAAAGCACAAAATACGCTGAAGTTAAGGGCAGGACTAATCTAATCTGACCACAGAACATGTCAGACCCTGCGCAGAATAACTGACACATCAGGGTGCAAAAGGTCATCGCAGCAAAACCCAGGGAGAGGCAGAGAAGTTTTGGTTGAGAAGACATGATCTTCACATGACGGCTAGAAAAAGACAAAAGCACAGGAAACCAACAGGGGCAAAAAACAAGAAGGAACGGATGAAGCTGGTGAGGAAGGGGCAAAGTATTTCAGAGGAGAATGGAGAACAATGGAGCATAACACACACACACACACACACAACAGGATTAACATGAAAATGTTGCCAACAGGACAAAGTTCTCCGTCTATTTACCATATTCCCTCTGTGTTCTTCAATGAGCTGGTGGAGCGCGACCGTGGCTTCAGAATGATACTCATGGTCTGGCTTCTCCTTCCACATCCACACGCATTACACTTGCAAACAGCCACACGTAAAGCCACACACACTTCCTCCTGGACCACCTGGAGCCCTGTGACGACCCCACTCCTGTGGTACGACCACAGTCCTTGCTGGTCTGAAGTGATCCAGCAGGAGCCACTGATAGTCCTGGTGGTCAAGTCTATTGAGCTGCTGGAGACCAAACCTGAGTTCAGTCAGATCAAAGCCTCAGTCCAAGCTTGTTCCACACTGCTGCTGCTCCTCAGGCTCCGACACTTTGAGAGTAGGTGGTTGTTCAGCTCTGCTCTCCCTCCCTCTCTCTCTCCCCCGTCACTCACTTGCACTTATCTTTCTTGCCGGATCAGCGTGTGATCTTCCTCTCTCCTAATCCAGCCATGCACTCACTCTGTTACTCTTTCTCAATCTGCTTCTCACTTTCAGGTCCCCGTGGGTTTTGTTTTTTCCTCCTGACTCGTGGAAATAAGATCTCCTCTTCCTCCCAAGTTGTTTTGTCCCTCCCTCTTTACCTCAGTGTCTCTTGCTCTCTTTCCTACAAGTGAGTCCCTGTCTTTGAGTTACATGACTCTCCTATTCTCTCTCTCTCTCTCTCTCTGTTTCCCAGAGTTGCAGCCTGCGTATGTCTGGAGTGGGAGGGGTTGTTTTAGTAGTAGTAATTCCTTGAAGGGCGGGACTTGTATCCTCAAGCAATCCTAGCAATAGTTGCAAACGTCAATCACTCGGCTGCCACAGTAACGTAAAACCAACAGCTGAAGCATGCCAACGATCTGGAGAGAGTGGACACACAAAGCCAGTGTTGGCCGGGTGTCATGATTCCAATAAGAGACGTAATAAATTAAACAAGGGATTTACTGAAAAGCTCGTGTTTTTTTGGCAGACAAACAGGGGTTAGGAATGTACTGGCACATGGTTGTATTATCAAAACTGAGAATACGTGTGGGAGTGAAAATATTTGAAAGGAAAAAAAAATTACTATTAATTGTAGCAAGCTAATATGATTGATGATAAATAAACTCACTTGTCAATTAAATTTTCAAAGAGTTTTCACTTTATTTTGCCAGGGACAAGTTCATCATTTTCATTTCTAATATGGTCATAATGTATTTGTGCAATTTATTCATAAATATTTTAGTTTTTAATTTATAAATTCTACACAACAACAGAGGCACTTGGGAGCTTTGGAAGTCTGACATCCTGTTAAAAGCCAGCCCTGCTTATTTTTCCTTTCCTTAAAAAGAGAGAAGACACAGACTCAGTAACTCACAGTGTTCAGTGCATATCTTTCCCAAGTCTCAAATCTTTATTTACTGCATCCAGTCATGTTTTATATTAACCAGATGAACCTATTTCAGCACTCTCTTCAACTTCTTCTTCTTGCTTCTTATTATACCCAAGACAGAGTATTTTGTTTTTAATGTGCTTATATTCACCCTATAAAAAAAATCAGCCGTGCCTCTCTGGCTATAAAATGGAATCATCGGTGTGTTGCTATCTATGAAATAGGTTCGAGTGTGGAGCTCGGATGCATCGTCTGCCGTCAGAGTCGTGGCCCAGGGAGCTAACACGAGCACTCCAGCAGGCAGACAGGTGTGTCGGCTGTCTGGTGTGTCAATCACACATGAATGAGTGAAGGCAAGCGAGCTACCCCGCCTTTATGTAGGAGGATCACAATGGAAATGCAACATAAATCAACCAAATAAAGTAAAACAGACAAAAGGAGATACGCATGCATCATCTAGGCCTGGTGCATGATATAAACATTCACCTTCATGCACAAACAAATACAAGGCCTGATTAAAGTAGTGCCATTACTGCCCACTCTATCCTGCATCTCTGTATCCTTCAGACAACTCTGTTTGAATCTCTGTTGCATTATCTATTGGAGAATGAGAGGAAAACACAGAACTAAATCAACTAACACAGTTAACAACACATACAACCAGAAGCATCAGTATACACATTATTCTAGCCATGAGAATATTTCCATGTTGTCAATAGTGTAACCGGCCGCAGACGTAAGTGACGACACAGTGACATCAGCCAGAGGACGTCTCTCTTTTGTTCAAGAGAGGCACGGGTTCAGGTGACAGAAAGCAGCAGAAAAAGGAAATGCATCCATCTCCATGAGGGAAGAATTAATTGCTCATCACACCCATAGACCGATAATGCTGATAATACATCCACTTCATGGCGGCTGATGCTTCAGAGTAAATTACGTGGACATGCTTTTATGTCATGGAAGAAAGGACGCAGACCTGAGGAAAGAGCAAGACGGATGTCATATGCTAATTTCTTGTATACGCACATGCAGATGAGCTCACACACGGAAACGTGAACAATTGACACACAAGCCAGCGCATGCTCCCTAGACAAACATACGGACACACACAAATACACAAATTAACGCACAATAACTTGGCCTTGCACTAGTCATATGACATGACGTGCATGAAAAATTGGATTGTAAGCATGTATTGACCTAAAGAATGGCTTCCTTTCATATGTCCATGAAGGACAGAGCAGGTGATTTCACGCTGGCAGGAAAGATGGTTAGTATGTTTTTACATTGTGACCATGTATGGACCACGAGTGAGTTACAGTAGGTTAAATAAGCACATCTAATGCTCTCAGTGTAATGTGGCAGGATGCATGGGTGTCACCTGGCCTGGGGGGCTGCAGATTTTTTCTTTAGCCCCAAATAATTTTCCAATCACAGAAAGACAAAAAGATCAATGAGAGATGGGGTTTACAGGAAAATATGTAGAAATACGTCTTATTTACTGAACGCTCTCTGTCAATTCTTCTATTGAGGTTACTAGGCCAAATGTTAGCAAGCTCACTCTTAAGATTATGCCCCAAACACATTGAATCAACTGCACAGTAATACCGATTTGATCCAATGTTCTCTGTCAGAATGTTCAGCTATTTGTATTTGCTAATATTACTTACTTGTGTTTTTCTACATGCTAATTTCTTAAATTCACTACCTGGCTACATCCTGCAAGTTGAGATGGCTAATGTTAACAAAAGTACATTTAACTGAGAGATAAACACTACATATACACACTGCATGAATTGTATCTGAAAGCTGAGTCTGTATGTGAGTGAAAGAGCATTTAATATTCCCCCAACAATAATGTTAACATAACTGCATAAATATAAATATAGCATAGGCTGTCTTCTGAAGACTCTTGTCAATAAATATTTAATGATAGCAGTTGTGAAGTATTCTGTTTCTACTCAACACTAATTACTAACAACTGTTACTATTTTTAACGCCGCCATCATTAATCTGGAAAAGTTAACAACAGTTTTGAGGTTCACATTTCCCATCCAAAGGTCCAGGTTAAGCATCCTTAAATCCTAGGAACGCCCCTGGCAGTATGATGTAGTTTGGGTATGGCTTGGTCAAAGTGGTGAAACTAATCCTATTACCACAGTCTGCACATTCCATGCGGTCAAGGAAAGAACAACAAAGGAGAACAGTTTCCTTAAGAAAACAGGGGAATCCGGCCGTCTTTCCTCTGCCCTCAAACCACACGAAACCCAAATGAAAACACAACAGACAACACGATGACAGGAGCTACACAAACAACACACCACATGTCACCCTTGTTCAATATTTGAACCGAAACCGAACACCCATTTAGACGTCACTATTTTACCTTAAAGACACAAACGTGTTTACACAGAGGCAAAGAGCACTTCATATTAATTCTGTGACACAAAAGAAACCAATATTTAACTTAACTTGAGAGTCAAACTGCTGGTTCTTGTTTTCCTCTTGGTCTCTTGTGAGGAGTTCATAATGATGAGTATTTACATTTAGGCTACACTACTGCCATCCCCAGGAAGCAGAGGTGTAACACACACACACACACACACACACACACACAGAGAATTAAGCTATTTTTGCTCATCAGTGATTAAATTTGGAAAAACTATGCACCTGAGTCAGATTGTACATTCAACCTGGAATCGATTTTACCTGAGCAGCACAACAATAAGTAATTCTCTGTATGCCTTAAAAGATCAATACCTCAGCCTAAAAGAAAATATATATATGTAATTTTTTTTCAGTTAGAGATGACAATATGTCTGATAGCAATTATTAATTCTCAAAGTTGCAATGATCTTGTTCGTACATTTATCATTATTATACAGTAGGAAAAAGTGCATCCCATTAATGTTTTCTCCCAATAACATGATAATTTCAGTATTTACATTTATGTACAGTATTTCTATAAAGTCTATGTACATTGCTTTTCATATAATTTCTAATAAATTAGCTGTTTCGGTCTTATCAGTCAGGCTGATAAATGTTCATTCGTGGCCGCATTCGTTTAACAGAAGGTAAATTGAGGGCTAAATATACTGTGTCAATAATGACTTATTGAAACATGTGTGGCACAATCTAATAAGCATGACATAATGAGAGTGTGAAGCACATTAGAGAACTGCTCTATGCAAGCCAACACAGAGAGACAGCAGTGCCACCTAGTGGTAGCATGAGTACACTTCTTGTCATAAAAACCATTTTCATAGATTAAGTGGCCGCAGTAATTGACATAATAATTGATTTTGTTTTTTAAAAAAGGACCTTTTCCATGAATGAGGTTCAGTATTTGGTGCAGATAAACACACTCAGCCAATGCTGTTATAAATGGCACTTAACTAAGGAGCACAGATGGTGGGTCCACAGTATTGACAAGGCTCCATCCATATCTATATGTCTACAAACGCCACCAGCCATTACCATTACATCATATTTAAATACTATAGATACACACACACACAGCTGAACTTCATGTTTATGCACACACACACACACCTTAGACACACAAAAAATACACAAAGTGCACACAGATGTACATCAGTTGATAGCACATCATGGCTTTGGCTGCTGTCGCTGATTAGTCAGAGAAAGGCCGTATGAAAATGGGTCTAACAAGGTCTTAACATTTTCTGTGTGAGCTTTAATGAACCGAGAGTGCTCCGATGATTAGCCTACGCTCTGCTCTGGTTAGCGGACGGACCTGCCCTCCTGATGACCTTGATGCTTTAGATGATGACTGGATGAAACCTGCTTATTTATCGTTGGCCTTGCTTTTAGCTCTGTAAAAGCAGAAGAGTTGCTTCTTCTTGGAACAGACAAACACGCACTTACACACAATTACGCACACACTTCAGGCCCACACTGAAGGTCTTAACAGCTGAACGACAGCTTTGACGGAGCTCTAACAAGGCAACCAGCCGCCAAGCAACGACCATTTACACAACGCTCGATTGTGAACACAGTTTTAGCTCTGTGTTGTCCAGGTGGAGCTATTCATCAGCTAATGTTCTGATAAGAGAGAACACACATGCTTTGTGTACATTCATGCAAGTCATACAAACACATAAATCCACACATATACACATTACCCAAACATGCTTTTCACATAAAGAGCGATTAGAAAGGCAGTTTTTAAACTCGAGTGATGTTCAGTTTCACGTTTTCCACCTGACTTGTCTCTAATTTGCTCCACCTCGAGTTTTCACATGCAAGCAAGAGTTGGATATTAACTACAAAGCAGCACAATCAGAAGCAGACGACGTTGATCTAACTATTTAAAGAATGCAAGTGATGTAAAATAGTTCCACATGACAGTAAAAAAAGATTTAAAAAAAAGACAGAATTTGGATCTCATTGCCTTCCCTCCCACAGTTTTAATCAGCAATCATACCCTCTCCTGCCACGAGGTTTGATGTCGATGGGCTTGTTGGTGGCGTAGGGCGAGCCGTTGGAGCAGGCATGGCGGTAGCGGGCTATCCTCTCCAAAGATAGATAATCTGAGTTCACAGGCAAACTCATTTCAACTAAACCACTGACACACACTGACACACACACACCAACACGCACACTTGAGTCAAGAAAGATAAAGAGAGAGAGAGTGTGAGGAGAGGTCCGTGGGAGAGGAGAAGGATCAGAATAGGTGTGACTTGAAAGGGAAAAAGAGTGAGAGAGATGAGAGAGAGAGAGAGAGGGGGGTGCAGAAGAGGGAGGAGCAAAGTGCAGTAAACTAATATATCTTTTCTCTCAGATAACCATCAGCAGTCTGCATTGACAGCCACAAGTACCAGACGTAGACAAGTTACATAATCATGTTGTATTTACAGTGGTAATCAGTTACAGCTCTGTGATGGATTAGAGTATAGGATGATGATTAGTGTACATTCGTGTTCATTAGAAAGTTTGAGCATGAACCACACTCCCACTGTAGGTAATGCTGGGAGTTTTTATCCTCCTTCTCCACTGCCAGGAGGTGCAACAACCACAACTCGATTACTGCACAGTGGCTACCACAGGCTGGTCTGCTTTCAAGACTTACCTGACAACTACAAGAGGTGTTACAGGACAGTGAGGAAGAGCATTTACTTGGGTGATCCCAGAGATTGTTTGTGTGTGTGTGTGTGATTCATTTTGTTGTTAAAGCACATAATACTGATGTAAAAACAGGCAACCAAATAAAGTGTTCCTCACACTTTTGAAAGTGTTTTATTGTCCTCTATGTATTTTTCAAAATTGTATAGAGCCTCTATGGATCATGAGCTGTCATCCAAATGTAGTTACAGGGGAAAGCTCATATTCTTATCTAACATAAGCAGTGTATTTAAAACATAATTTCCATAAATTCCAAATACAATCTCTGTATCAATAGTATCATTAAAGAACAGAAAACCTTGAAGAATGAAGACATTTGCTTAATGTAGCAATGCATTTAAAGTTAAGTTAAAGCTTTATTGATGCCCAGTGGTGAAATTTGGTTGTTAATATATGATAATGGCTATAATGTAATTTGCATGTGTCTAACTGCTAGTTAGAGAAAAAGTGAACATGAAAACAGAACATCCAGCATGACTATTATAGATTTAACTGTGTTTAAATAAATTCAGGTTAAATAAATTCCTTTGAAAAAATTGATGAACAAGACGTCTATGTCAGGGTATTGTTATCTCACAAAAAGTCTGATTATTTAGTGAAATTGAATGAAACTAAACTAAGTGCACCAGCATCGTCTCACTTCCCAACCTCGGTTATAACACATTTCCACCATTAGTGGGCAGCAGAGTACTACAAAGAATCCAGAACCAACAGCGCAAAACCTTGCATCAGTAGAAATAGTGCACTTGTCAGATTAAGAGCATTAACAGCAAATTCGAGCAAATACAGTTTCAAGACAAGACAACAGACGTATTAAAAATTTTTTTGAAAATGAACCATATGGCTGAGTTGGGAGATGGAATCATTGAGCCTGAAGCTTTATGTTCTTTGAAATGTAATTACTGTCATTTGTTATCGTGCAGTACCATTTTTTAGACACTTCAGCACTATCAAGATAAAACCTAAATCACTACAACTGATAAATCCCTTAACTGCTCTCAGCAACCAGCAGGGGGCAGTCTGCTCTGCAGGAAGAAAGCAGGTACTTGCACAGCAACAATAATCAGCAGCACCAGCACACAGAGCCGCGGATCTCTGCGGAGTTCCGGCTTCTGCTCAGCACTGACAGAAGCAGCCAGCATGTGACAGCAGCTCCTGGGTGGACGGGGAAGGCTGTCAAAGTCACAGACGCAACGACAGACACAACAGGCTTCCACACTCGTACTGAACATCTGAGCATCACCACTTGAGCACACCCACACACACACACACACACACACACAGACACACAGACACAGAAGTGCTGACTGAGCGCAAGCATCACCAGCACACCCACTGCAACATGTGCAGATACATGAAACGCACACAGATCAATGCAACAACGCAACACAGATCTCCACTTCACTTCACTCCCTTCTCACAAGCACACACACACACACACACACACACACACACACAACCTGTAACATAAGCGTATGTGTGCCTTGCTGCTGAGTCGTCCACACGCTGTCAGTGGCAGCGACGAGCTGTGACCGAGCTCCAGGTGACGGTGCTGCTGGCGTCACTCAGTGTCCCTGAGGCTCGAAGCCAGAAAACCAGAACTGCTGTACCAGAACGCTGAAACATGTACATACAAGCTCACCTTTTCAAATACCAGGCCTGAGTCATACACTTCAAGTATGTTCTTACTTTCAATGATATGTTGCAGATCATATTGTAAGGGGATTCATGCACTGGGGATATGTATGATGCATTTTACCTCACAGAGACATCAGCCAGAGATGCACAGAAAATATATTAAGACAAAGGAAAACAGCCAAAACAAAAATCTACATAGAGTAATCAGTGATACAAACGAGCTGATGCAAATCCTACAGGTTAGGTACTAAAGTGCACAAACAGCTAATTGAGCGGCTGTGAGCCAAACAGAGACGAGGAGGGCTTTGTGAAGCGCTCTCCTCTCCTGACTGGCAGGGTCAGCAACCTCGTTAGGGGCTTAGAGACGATGTGGCCTGACAGACTGGAACTAGAACCGAGGCGTAAGGAGGGAGCATGGAAATGAGAGCATTCAGTATCTGGCAATAAAGACATACGAGAGACCGGCTGAAGGGCAAGTTAAGTCAGGAAAAGATGAGTGAAAGAGAAAGACTGAATAGACTGAAACAGAGGAGCTGTTCGTCAGAGGTGGCGTCAGTAACTCTACCAGCACTGATGAGCAACCTGGGTTTGGGTATTCATGCTGAAATTACACGTTTCTCAATGTCTTAGCACATGTTTTTCTTCAGACCTCATTTTTTCCATTTAACAAAAGCAAAGTTTCTAAATGTTAGATGCCGTCTGAGCTAAAAATGCTTCGATTCAGTTGACTTAACTGGGTAATGGACATAATGTGATCGACTTACATGAAAAGTTGTTTCTTTGTCTGTGTCATAATAAAATTATTGGTGTTCATGGTGGGTTACCATATTAGTTTTTTGGACCAGAGTAATCCCCTTACATAAAAATCATTGCAGTGACATCCATGCAGAAAATTTCAACTAAAAGCACTTGTCCAGAATCAATACATCTATAAACAAAGGTGAGGTACTGAAATCCATATTGGGACAAAAAAGTTGGATTGGTGGAATTCTTGTTTTGTACAACTGGACAAAATAGTGATTTAAACTAGGAATTATTTCATCAAAGAACAAGTAAAAACAAGATTAAATCTGATCATCGATGCCAACTTTCAATCAGATATTTTTCAATACTCTGCAAAACGGACAGATTCTCATCTTTAACAAGAAGGATTGAGGTCCAACATGTTGAACAAACACGTTTCAAACAAGTTGGGACAGGAGCAACAAAAGACTGTGAAAGTTGTGGACTGATCCAAAAACACCTGTTTGGATCATTCCACAGGTAAACAGGCTCATTGCTAACAGGTGATAGTATCATGATTGGGTATGAAAGGTTCATCCTGGAAAGACTCAGTCGTTCACAAGCAAGGATGGAGAGAGGTTCACTTTGTCAAACACATGATATTTATATATGGGCTCAGGAACCCTTTGTAAAACAGTTGCTGATAAACACTGTTCATTTGCAAATGGCTGCATGATTTATGTTTTACACAGCGTCACAACTTTTTTGTAATCAGGGTTGTAAGATGACATTCATGGGACAACAACAGTGAATGTTTTTACACTGTTTCTCTCCAAAGACAAATATTATGATGGACTGTGAGGAATTAAGAGATACAGGAGGGACAATGGCAGCTTACTCAGTTGGCTACGAAGCTTCGTCCGCAGACAAACTCAGAAAGTGACAGGGACGGGAGGGATCCGCTCTCCTCCCGTCTGTTTTCAAGTATGTAAATCAGCAACGGTAATGAGATTAAGAGACAACAATAGAACAGTAATAGAGATTCATGTGGGGCTGTGTTTGCGTAAATGGAGCGGCTCTCGGCCAGTCACGCTTCTTGAAAACAGCTGTTATTATATGTGTCAAGGAGCAATTCCTTTGCCTCGGCTCGACTCGTGCTCGCTGCCTGCCTTTACAGTCCCCTGCCACATTCATGTTTATAATGTAGTTGCCATGGTGGCAGGATCCAAAAGGGACAGGTAGGTCCTGACAGCCAATCAGCCGTCAGTTGCTAAGGGCACGTCGGCAGATTGTGTAATGAGGAAATGAGAATGACAGCGGGCTCCTCAGAGGGCCGAGGATGGAAAGACGGAGCGAAGCGATGCAATCAACGCTGATCCTGCCATTTGAGGCTTAGAGATTTACATGTTAACGTAACCTCGAAATGATCAACCTAAACACTCCATTTGTAGGATGCGCCTGCAGTTCACGCTGAGAAATGAGCTATTCACAGCAGCCACTTAATGTTTCACAGCATGGATTCGAGTTAGCTGAGCTCTTGTTTGTCTCACAGATACAACAGAGCACAAAGGACCACAAAATAATTATAAAAAACAAGTTTGAAGAAGCGTGACTGCTGAAGATGAGACCAACAAAAAGCTTGCACTGCACATGAGTGTGTATACTAAGTGTGTGTGCATCTTTGTGCGCACACTGACTGACAACATGAGCGTGTCGTGATATGCTAATGCTGAAGTGATGCTGGACGGTATGAATGTGAGAAGCATGTACTTAGAGCAGCACGAAGAAATCTGGCTCTGAGGCAAAGAGACACTTGTGTCAGCACAGCTCTCGGTCACATCTCTATCAAAAAAAGCAGCTGAATTTTCATTAATGATGAATCCATCAGTTATGTCTTTGTCTAATCTATGAATTTTTCAGTCGATAAAATGTCCTCACAGTTTAGCCAAAATAATGTTTCGCTTGTCTTGTCTGACCAACAATCCCAAAGCTGACATTTAGGGTATGACAGAAACACATATTGTAGCATCTGGGAGCGTGTGATGAAGCATCTCAGAACAGCTATCTGTTGCCAAACCTATTGCTTCTTAAAAAAAAAAACAGAATCCAATCACATTTTCTCAAAACTGCTAATTTTTTGTTGTCTAACCAAAAATCCTAAACCACAGAATGTTAAATATTTATAGCTTTTACATATGTACCAATTTTCTACCAATTGACTTCAATCAATGTAATTAGAACAGATGTACACAAACAAATGTGAACAGTAAAAATAAAATCTGTTCATTCTCAATAGGTCAGAGTAATAATGAACCAAAATATCTCATATAAACTAGTATAGCTTAATATATATCTAGTACATTAATATACTAGAGAAGTATATATTAATAAATTAATAATTCTTAAACCAATTTGATCACAATACACCCACAGTTGAAAAACAATACTGTGGCTGTTAATGTGTGAGCAGGGGTTTCGTACACACACAAAGTCAGCAGACCACTGGCTCAAACACCAACAAAAGCCATTGTGATCACAGCATTAATCTCAAAAGCCATTCTGTAAATGAAATTTGTTGTGCCAAGTTTGGCATCGAACCACACAACAAACCCTCCCGTGAAAAGTCTTTTCATGTGTGTCTCTGTGTGAGTGCAGTATGTGGACTACACAAGTGTGTATGTGTACTCGCAGTACATGTTGACTAATAATATCATGATAAGGGTGATTAACTGCTTCTGGTTATCAGGACTACGGATCAGTCCTGCTAAGCTCTTTGAAGATCTGCTGTTAACTCAACATCACACACTACACTCTCAGTTATACACATCAGAGACAAGAGACTGTCTTGGCCAGCAGACAGACCATTTTTTTTGATGAGCACATTAATGGGAAGACGAATGGATGCAGACGAGATGCAGAGTTTCCTCAACAGGCTCTTACATCTCACACATGGACACACACACTGTTCTAGCTGCAGCGTACAGAAAGCACATGGTGAAGCTAATAGGTTTAACTTGGCAGCGGCCCCAGTGATGTCAGAGTAATCCCTCATTAAAACCCTGATGACATCATCACACTGGCAAGAGCGTGTGAGAGTTGAGGCCACATGCTTGTGGAGAAGTTCGAGGAGTGTGTGTCTAGACTGTACAATATGTACAGTGGGTGTGTCTATGTGTCTGTGTGTGTGTGTGTGAGAGAGAGAGAGAGAGTGAGAGAGGGATACCCTGCCAGTGAGCACCAAGGGTGTCCTCGCAGGTAATCCAGGTTAAGATGTTCCTCAAAAGACACACAGGGAACACTCCCGTCACATTGACTGCCTTAATCATACTATGTGCTCATACGTAGTTTATTAAGTTCACCTCCCCATTCACACAAACAACTTTAACCTCCAGACGGCTGAGGAGGAAGACGGGTTCACAGAAACTTGTTGACCCCACGTGTTGCAGACTAAAATAAACTCCAAGTGTCAACTACTACTGACTTCCACTTCAAATTCAGAAATAACACCCCTGGAACTCGGCTTTGTCTTGAACTGCTCAGCTGCTTTAAGTTGTGTGACTGCTTCCTTATAGAGGCAAGCAATTTATGTGAAAATCAAGGACTGATTAAACTATAGTAAAGTATTAAACTATAGTAAATCTGACAGATTTTCCACATTAATGTCACTTATTCCAGAGACATTTGCGCTCCTGGGATTTCGATGCACTACATTGCATTACATATTGCCAAAAGAGCGAAACACCCCCAAAAAATAAACACAAACAAAGACTTTGCTGCAAAGAGGTTTGAAGAGAAATGGCACATTCAAGCTGATAGGTGACTCACAAATATGCAAATAAAGTATGCAGATAAAGCGGTGATGTGCTGAAGAGCATTTCAGGGCAACTTTTCCTAGTTCACTGAAGAGAATGATGACAACGTGGGCCCTGTTAAGGACGTGGTCAAAACAAAGCAACTGAGGAGTGAATCACCCAGTCTGACGTGGGTGCAAGGGTCTGAATTTAGAAGCAAAAGCATAAATCTAACCTGTTGGACGTCAAAATCACAGATGTAAACACATAGATGCTTCTTATGTTTAAACTGTCAAGCAATTAAATGAGGCTCACTTTAGCGGACTTCGGCACCCCCATGCAGATCAACCCACTAAGTCCCCTCATCTCAACTCAATAATACCACATTTGGAAGGACTGGAAATTAGGAGTATGAGCGCACTGCTGGAAAGAACTAATATCCCCGTGGAGCCGTCAGTAAAAAAGGGTTCGGCACTGGCCATGTGTACCAAATGAAGTGTAGATATTCAGTGTTGTCACAAATGTTCTGTCATTGTCCGTGTTCATTCCTGTCCTGCTGAGAGAGTGTTATTCTACACCCTTGCAATGTGAGAGTCTGTCTTACCGGATGGATGACAAGTGTAACAGTTGGGGTTGTGCAAGTGGGAGTGTATTTCCTCTAAGGAAGCGCTGTACAATTGCATTCATAATATGCCAGTGCATGCACAAACACAGGGGAAGGTGAAATATGTAGACTAAACATTGTTTTGAAGAGCTTGGATATGCAGAGTTTGGACAGGAAGTCTGACACAAGGCACGAATAAAAGTGGACAAAAGTGAAAAGAGAGAGAAAGAAACTCTTTAAAGTTCAAGTTATACACTGTAAACAAACAGGAAAGTCAATCACCTTCCTTCACCCTCACAGGTTTCCTGGCAAGCATTAGCTGGAATTATAATACCGTACAAGTCTGTATTTCTTAATCCAGCCAGGTATGTGTGCACTCATGTGTGTGTGTGTGCGTATGAGGGGACTCCCTCTCCTGACCTAAGCCTTACTAATCTGTTTGTATGCCTCCTCATAAACACCCTCGTCATCATGGCAATCCTAATCACCATCATCGTCACGAGCGATTCCCTCCCGAGATGAATGCGGTCATCATCATTCTTTGCCACTAATAGGAGGTAATTCCCATAACGTTTGCGATGTTCCATGTCTTATGTCTGTAACAAAGGCCACAAGGGAGGTGGTTGAACTAAAAACAGCTGACAGAGTCTCAGACCCACTGAGAGCGAGTGGAATTTTCTTGGATAAGCTGGCACACGTTTGGAAAACAAAATCTAGAAGGGATCACCCATTTAGTGGCGGCTCTCACAAAAGCTGCAGCAGAGAAATCAAAGCCAGATGGCCCCCCCCCCCCCAATCTCCAGACACACACACACACTCGTGGTGCAAGCAGTGACGCATACACCCTTCAGTCTCAGTGTATCTTGAAGAAAGCCCCAGGGCTAACCCTCCTCACTGTTTTCCTTGAAACACTATTCTCCACACTTTGTTTCATTACAACTGTTTGTTTTCTAGCTGTGGTGGGAGTATATAACAAGCCGCTCTCAGAGAGCTGCTTTGTTCCTGCAGGAAAGGGCCGGGGCTTGATAACATCTGTTGGCTAACCGCAGGTTTTGTTTGGGTCAAACAGTGACGTACACGGCTGCACAGTGACACTCCAACTCTCACCAGGGACTGAGTAACAATATTTCCTAATTTCTTTGTTGTTTTGCCACTGAATCAGCAGTGACATTTGAATGTCAGGAAAATAAGAAAAAAACTTTGATACCAGTTTGCATCAACAATGTTATGCCACATAGTTAAGAGAAACCTGGACAGAGACGGATGCAACTAACTGTTATTTTTTCTTATTGACTTCTTCATCTTCAGGAATATGTGTTTTGTTCAGTCAGCAGCTTAGAACCAATTCTCAATTTACAACCCTGATTCAAAAAGGTTTGTAAAATGTAAATAAAAACCAAACGCAATCATTTGTAAACAAGCTGTTTTACAACCCTAACATTTGGGAGGCTGAAACCTTTTTATGGCTCGATTAATCGTTTCAGTACACCTGGTCATAAAACACTATTTTCATGATTTATAATTCTAAACACACTGATGTTATATCAAACTTCACGACCACAGTCAAAACCAGCCAGGCAGTTGACAACACAGGCTCAAGCAGAAATGAAGTTACACTGCGCCTACTTTCCATTCACCGTCTGCCATTTTGCGCTGGCACTCCCGGCTCCCTTAGCCTGAACTTTTTGCTTGTAACATTTCTATTTTTGATTTACGCTGAGCTTGTGTAAGCACCTGCAGCTATCCCCCCGCCTCCAATATGTCTGGCCGCCGCGCTGTATTCTTATTGATCTGTCCATCTTCTTGCCTCTGTCCCGGAGATGAACACAAGATTGAATGCCCTATCTAGCAGCTGCCGTGTGGACGGCGGCGAGCGACAGCGCAGGTCGAGATGAATCAAATTGAAATGAAATGGATATTTAAAATGGATGTGATGTCAAAGCTGCCTCCGGGCTTTTCGGCACCGAGGCTCTTGTATGTGTTTCATATGTTCTCCTATGAGTCATATAGCCACACCTGATGGAAAGAGAACAATGTTCCTCTCTGTCTCATTGCTCTGTATCTATTAATCGTTTCAATTAGTTCAAAAGCACCAAACTAGACCACGTTGAAGAAAGACAGGTCATTATTTTTGTTCATTACAAGCCATGCAAATACACAAATGAATATCATTATTATTATTAAATGAGTTGTTATATGATTTTGAAATTCTGAAAGCAGTTCATTGCAATTAGATAAACCGGCAAATATGCACCAAAGGCTGACTCATGTTATTTGTCTGGGTGAGAGAAAAAAAAAATCTGATGTGGTAAATTATTTTAATGATACTAATAGATCTAAATGGTGTTAGCCTATTGTTGTCTGCCAATGTGAAAGTGTGCTTTTGGCTTCGAGATGCAGTGATGACTAATGACAACACTGTCTCGAGATGTTGCTCATCCTGCGCGGCATCTCGTCGGACCTGAGGGGTGTGCTTGGTGTGTTGGAAGGTGTGTGTGTGTGAGGTGTTTCTGTATAACACAGAGATGAAAGTAAGAAGGGGGGGGGGTCTGGGGTCTGGAACTGTAAATAAGTGGCAGAATAACACAATAAGAAATCCAATAGCGTCAATGTGTGAAAGAGAAATTGGATGATGAAGCAAGTGGAGGGCTGAGGAAAAAAGAACAGCCCAGCTTGGAGTCTTCAGATTGCGAATGACTGACTGACTCAGTGCAAGCGCGTTCAGACAAACGCACACTAACAGCAAGCTGTCCTGCAAAATAGGTGTGAAATAATGAACTGATCATTTAGCAATTCAAAAGAGGGGCTAATTGAAATTCGTCTAACAGAGAGGAGTCGAAACAGCGGAGCTACCCTCCATGCAGATTAAACTTGAGAGCCTCAAACATATCAGTGAGAACATGCCTGTCATGCTTCAGCTAACTTCATAATCAATTTAACACTGCACTGCCTTGTGGGAAAGCAGGGGTAACAACAGATTCCGGTTAATTCTCGCCATCACAGCTCTTATTCACACCCTGCAGACCCAACTTTAATATTAAGTGAAACTGAAACGAGTGAAGAGACGGTAATAAGTCATACCTTTTTCAGGTGTGTCAGGAGATTAGTTATTAGTCAGAGATCTTGCGGTCAGACAGGCCTGTCACATCACGCACGGGTGTTTAACTGATTGTATGACAGAAGCAACAATCACTTTGAATTATGTCTGAAAATCACTGTTATATTAATAAGGGGTCAAATAAAATGCAATCACTAACATGCCATGACTGCAATTCCTGTGTACTCTGTAGAAAATTTTAGCCTCCTTTACTTCATTGTTTTGGTTTTGTGGCTTTCAATTTTACTAATTTGGATCAGAAGTCATTGTTCATTTGAAGCTGTGTATTTTTAGTGAAAAAGACTTGAAAAAACACTGCACATTACCAAGGAAGTTAGCAACTTAGAAGAGAAACTAAAGAGCAAAATATTTCCATGAAGACTTAGTGAATACTGGATGTACTGTATATTTGCCAGGAGGCCAGAATCCAAACAAGCGCGAATGTTGTTCTGTGCCTGCTCGATGTGTAAAAAGGTAACTGTTTGCCAACACCTGTCAGATTATAACGTGATAATGTCCCACTGCTGTGTTTACAGCTTGTTCCACAGCTCCGGAGTGGCCAAAAAAATGATTAATGTTGCTTAAATGAATAAATCATTCACTCTCAAAATGTAAATAATACTCATCGCATGTCTTGTCAATAGATGTTTTCAACAAATACAGTTTTGTCAAAATGAAATCATCTTGTGTAACTTAAACTGGACCGTGATTCGTGCAACAACAGTTACATTGACTTATATTCAAAAATCAAACATTTAATTTGGTTAATTTGATTTTACTGTCTTTCTCGTACAGTAACAGTAAAATAAAAGTGAAACGGATAAGATGACATCACTGGTGAGAGAGGTGAGACAGAGTATACCGTGTCCTCAAAATGCTTTTCATCCTCACTCACACGTCTTCTTTCACACACAAAAAAATCCTGGTATCTGAGACTGCAGTCGAAGAAAAGGTGTGAAGAAGAGAGGAGTGTTAGACTGTGTGGCCCTACCAGGGGGAGCCAGTGTGGAGCACACTTAATAAGGCTGGGTATATCAGCATAGCCCTGCACAGTAGGCTGGCAGAGATTGATGCTGCATGTGAGCAGTGGTTCTGTATCACACACACACACACACACACAAACACATACGCACACTCTGTACCGGTGGTCCTCTGGGACAACGGTGAGTGATGACTTTGTCTCCTCAAAACTGACAACAGGTCTCTGCTGTCTCCAAAAAAGCCCATTTTAAAAGCCTCGCCTCAGTCCCAACAACTTGGAGTGATAGAAAGTAATCTAAAGTTTGGCTGAGATTGACCCAGCAGCACTAGAATCAATGACAAAGTGCAGTGGGAGAAAGCCTCAAAGAAATGAGATAACAATGCCTTGTGTCTTGTTATCTTACTGACAAAATGTGCTACATCTGAAGGAGTCACCCTCGGGGCCACCAAGAGAGAGAGAGAGAGAGAGAGAGCGGGAGAGAGGAGGGCTGTCACGAGAGTGAATCTTGATGTCAACACCTTGCCTCAGAAAAGAGAATAACACCAAAATGACACATTTAACCAATTTATTATTCTCTGACTATACACACCCTTCAACATTTAGGAGGCAGAGGAAGAAAGATGCAGCGATGCATTTCCAATCCCCGTTTTCTAAATATAGCCTCAGCTTTCCTCTCCCCCTGGTCTCTGAGGCGCTGGATTCACTTAATTGGATTACTACACACACTTTTCATTTCCTTTCTGGTTAGTGTTTAATGAAGTTTAGACAATCGTGCATCTGGGTTTATTCATTGCAGGGCTGAAGGCAACACCCTGCACATTCAAAAAATGGAGGATGAAACGGGTGTGTCGATTATTGCGTCACTCTCTCGTTTCTATACTTTAACGATTATGTATGCAGACCAGAGGCACAGAGATCGATAAAGATGCGGACTGTAACAATAACCCTATAATGCAGCACGTCCTGCTGAGAGAGAGAAAGAGAGAGACAGAGATGATCCTCGATACGCTCTGGGGTGAGGCGAATGTGGAATTTGCAAGCCCATAAATACAACAAATACATTTATGTTTTCATGTCTGGGTGAGTGCATATGTGAATGCATGTTTTAGACATAAACATATTTATCTTTTTGTGACTCAGTAGCCAGATCTGTATTTCGGTGTGATCTTTATAAGCTGCATTCTCTGAGTGCTCCTCTGCTTGTACACCACAGGCCTGACACAGAGAGAAGGGGACCGGTCCATTATCAAGGTACAATGAATAATACAGATCCCCCTGAAAGCTCCTCTGGACTCGTACACACTGGCATACACTATGATGGCGCATAGCTTTACTGTGTAGAGAAAGAGAGGAGGAAAAAAAAAAAAATCCCCGCCCGAGGTTTAAATGGAGTCTGACAGGCTCATCTCCCATTTTCAGAGACTAATGCTCAACTCTGACAAGCATGACAGCCCTGAATTGTTGTTGCAACACTGTCACAAGATTTGCTACATACATCCAATTCAGCAACACAATACACTCCAGCAGACTGTGACTCACATCTTAGTCAGATTTGTCTCAAATTAATAAAGGAATTACGGCAACGAGGGAAGACGCATCGAAGCCAGTGCCTGTTGAAACTTACATAATTTCTCTCGCTTTCTCTTTACGGCTCCTGTGATGTTTGTGACAGCCTTTGCTATTATTTACCTTTTAATATATGAATCACAACAAAAGGAGAGTAAATCAAATGAGTGCAGGTTATACTTAAGTAATCGTCTAATACTTTGTGCGGTTTTGAGGTGTTGAAGCTGATCTCTATCGATTACAACAATGACTCACCAATTGCACGCTGACTTATCTGAACTTTCCACTATGGTCACCTGCATCCGAGTTTATGTTTATACAAGCTGACTGTATGTGATTGAAAGGCCTGCCTTCCTTTGTGTATGTGTGTACATGAGTAAGAATGGGTAGCTGGATGGACGAGCTTTGTGTGCGTTGACGTCCGCGTAGAGTTCATCTGCCTGTGCGTATTCATCCTACTGTGCTCCGTTTACTTCTCCGCAGCTCTTTCACCATCTCTGCTGGAAAGGTCATTTAACGTCCCCGTATTTATTCAAATCAAAAAGATCCTCATTTTATTATGGGGTGTCGAATTCACGCTATTAAATGGCATCATCAGGCACATCTCCTCCTCTGCAATATGAGCAGATGCATCAGTCGAATCAATGGCCGCTATTGATGAGTACAATTTGTGCCACATACTGTGGATTGCATTGACATCCGATCTGGATCTCATCTTTCCGTATCCTCCAGCCTTTACATGTATCACTCAACAACATTTAAAAAAATAAGGGGGTTTGGGAACGAAACAACAGAGACAAGGATGAAATGGGGTGTGCATGTCTGTGCTTAGCTTTATATCAAAGCATTGCGAATACCCAGAGGCCCAGGGCTGTTTTTGACTGAAAAGAATACAAAAAAAAAATGTGGTCAAAACTGCGGTGAAGTTTAGCAAGTGTAGCATGTGCGTGCATGTGTGCCGTCACACCATGGAGAAGTATAATGGCAAAGAAAAACAGATCTGATAGATGGGAGTTAAACTAACCCCAACCATTTGTTGAACAACTTTGATGTATTTCGCCTGATTAGCATGAAAAACTCAAACCACTGGAAAAAAAAAAAGAACGTTGCTGGAAATAAGAGCATTGTTCACATCCCAACAGCCCACTGTGATGACATCACTGACTCCTCAGTGTCCCTCCCAGTTTATAACGTAGCTGTGAGACAACAATTCCCATAAGACACCCAACCTTAGTATGACTAATCAAAACAAGACGGAGGAACCCAACCACACAGAGCTTTTATCGAGATGTTTTTCCAGATAGTTTCGCATATGAAAATCAGTCTCCATCTCAGCGTTACAATACCTCCGTGTGCTTGCTATTTCTGACCGGCCCTCCCGTGTCTGGATCAACTTGAGCATTTAGTGTGGGAGAAAATGACAGGAAATGTCTGGCCCGTTTAACAATAAATTTTCCCTGAATACATCTGAGCTGAGCTGGGGGAAAAAAAAAACTACACTGGGCTGGGCTAGGCTAGGCTAATCTTAAGGGAGCTCTAACCATTCCACAAAAACAACAGACACACCAGTAAATTCATCTGCGCATCCATTCAAATCTTATGTATTTTCAATCGTCATGCACCCACTTCTTTATTTGTGCAAACCTGTGTATGTTGATGTGTATGTGTAAAAGACAATACACAGAAAGTAAACATATCACACACACTCACATATCTTTCAGGTGACACCACTATCAATACTCACCATATCCAGGAGTGCCTCCTAAAAGGAAAATGGCTGAGGTGCATCATGGACCTGTCAGTGGGAACACCTGGAATTTGTCCAGGCTTCATAACGAAGCTGAGTCCGGACTGATCCCGCTCCCTGTTAACCTTTCACCCTTTGAGCCACTCTATCTAAGTAGCTATCTATCTACAGACACTGTCCCACAGCATCTGCAGGCCCCGGCACGACATGTAGTGTCCCATACTGCAGTCCTCTGCTGTGATGCTCCCATTCGAACCAGTACAGAGCCCTTTCTGAACTTCTAACCTCACTGGTTTGGTCCTAGAGCATCACTGCAAAAAAGGGGCTGGCTTACATCCAACAGAACAGTCTTAAAAAAATCTAACTAAATAGCACCATAAAATCCACTGAGTTCCAGAAGAGAAATAAAAATCCCAATAAACAAGACAATATAAAAATAAACATGAACTGGGAGCAGAGTGTCTTTAAGCAAGAGAGTCTCAGCAGTACAAGCTCACAGGCAGCTGCCCGGCAGGACCAGCTAAGCTCTCCGGCCGCTGCTCTTTTTTCCGTGGGATTCTTCCGGCAAAGGTTTGGAAATTACTGTCCCACATCCACATGGTGAACCGGTTCAGGGACTCATTCCTCCGGAAAGCATTCCTTTTCCTGACAGCCGACGACGCCGGTTTGGAGAGGCAGCGGTCGTCACACCAGCATGACAGAGCATGTTACACGCGAGAGTCACTCACACACTCACATTTGCTTTCATCCTCTCAGCTTTGCCCCCTTTGTCTCTCTTGCTTTACGTCTCCCTCTGCGTTCTGCCCTTTCGCAACCTCCCAGGGAGGGAAGTGAGGAAATGGGGAGAGGAAAAAAAAGAGAAAAAAAAAAACACAGTGAAACGTCTCTTCAGAATCTCCCTTTCCCTCTGTCTCACTCTCGCTTGACTCTTCCCCTCCTCCTCCTCCCTCCTTGCTCCAGTCAGTGGGATGTCCTGACCCTGTGTAAGAGGTGTGCCTGCTCCTTCGCTATCCAGTCAGCTAAACCTATTGATCCTCTTACCACATGCTGCTCCACTTCATTCACAGAGGAACAGGTCTGCACATGTACAGTTTGCATACGCACAGGAGTGTACATACCTACTGAGAAAGCCTCTCCCGTTTAAAACAATATGGGCAAAGTGTTGACAATAGTAATTCTCCTCATTTCCTCCCCTTAAATCCATCTTCCGCTCTACCTTTCTTTTCTTAAGTAATGTGTGTTTGTCTATTACAGCCCTCCTTCGTCATAACAACGCAAGCCCTGCTGTTGCCCTGTCAGTTGGTTTTTTGTTTTTGCTACTCTAAGCACACCCTCCGTCTGTCTCCAGTGTTTGCATGCATGCCACCGAACCATGAAATCTCAAACCGCACAACAAATGCCGACTTATTTTTTCTCTGCACGTGCGTATGTGTGACATACAGTGCGTGCGTGTGCATACCGTGAAAGCATGCAAGGGGGGCCTCTCAAGGCAGGTTTGTTTCAAGAAACTTGTTATACAGGATGTCATTGCCCTTACTGCAGTATAATGCATTCCTGTGTTCTTACACCAGCGGCTTTGGGCTCCAGATGGAGTCTGTAATCCTGCCTGTACGCCAAACAGCAATTAAAAAGAGTAAATGTCATACTGTCTTTTATATCTGTTCAATTATGAAGATAACAAGGTAAATGAGCAAATCTACAATTCATTAAACTCACACGTGTTTAATCATTCAGAGCGCGTTTGTCTGTGCTGTACAATCTGTGTTTGCATGTACGTGTGTGAGCAACTTTGCGTGCACATATCAAATCGCACATGTGTGCAAGTGGTGTTGGCACGGAAGTTATGAGTCGAGGTTGGGGTTAGCACACTAAGGTTGTGTTTGTGTGTGTGTGTGTGTTTTGCATTTAAAGCCATAGCTGTGGCTAAGCTCCAGTTGCTGCGGTCTGAAAAACAGGATCCAGCACTGCTTCTTACACACATCCTGCCCAACACACACGTCAGCAGCCTCTCAACTCCTGCCAAAAGTCAAGCCACCTCGCAGCCTCGGTAAGCCTGCACCTCCAGCCACAACAGCCGCTCTTGAATAGGGCGGAGGAGCGCTGAACGTTGAGGAATCTGCTTGCGGGAAAATGAAGACAGAAATGCAGCTCTCTCGGGGGATGTGGGTAGTCTGTGTGTGTAGAGGGGCTGGGTTGACAGTTTAGGCAGCAACAGGGAAACAAAAATTCAATTTAATGGGCTTTAAAGGTTAAACAAGGAAGCAGCTAGAAAGCACTAAAACACCTGTTATTCATTATGTTCAGATACGGACATAAAACTCCATCTGTCTCTCAGATTTATCCTCAAAAAGAATAAATCTGACAGACATCTCGCTTACAAATGGAAACTGGGTCCAGAAATCTAATAATAGAATATACTCTGTATGTCCCTGTGCGTATGCGTATGCTTGTGTGTGGTGTTGCATAATCTTAGTCCCTGCTTTGGGGGCTGCTGGCCCCTGCTTTGCTCAACACTGGTGAGCTGTCACGACTCATCCTGCAACCTGAAAGAGAGAGACCAGAAGAGAGGAAGGAAATAAAAGAGAGTAAAGGCAGAAGCTGGTAATTATAAAACGCAGGAGAGGGGTTGACAGTGAAAGGGAGAAACACAGATGTAGAGAGAGAGAGCGAGAGAGGGGAGGGTGGAGGGTTGAAGTGGAAGTACATGCCAGCATCTTTCGAACAAGGCCAAGGCCAATGCGGAGGTTTTTCTCATCATTTCGCACCAGTGACAGAACCTTGAAACAACATGTGCCTGACAGAAAGCTGACACAGTAACATATTACAGCCATAAAGCGGTGGCACGGTATTAACCCATTGTCATCCTCGCTTCTCAGGACAATGAATGCAATCAAATCATATTTAAATCAGCAAAAGTTTCCATTACATAAATGTTCCGACATGGCTCTCTATAACCGGGCATTGGGGGAAAGAGGCTGGATTACACAGCGGAACGAGTATGTATCGATTTCACCTGTACCGACATTTAGCAAAGCACTTTTCTTCATTTATCTGCGGATCGATGCCCGGAGATCGCAGGCTGAACAACCTCTACGGTCACATCACAGGGCTGGTCCGACAGCATGGCCCGCCAGCGGCACGACTGCTTTACCTCCAGGTCTTTTGCAAAACAAAACAGATGTGACGCACCGCTCGAGGTCATACGAGCTAAACAAGTAAGTTAAGCTTCGGAATGAGAAAATCAATATATGCCTTGTGTTGCATATGAATGCCTAATCACATAATGGAAATGCAGCGTAGTCAAGTGACATTTCTATGCCACATTTAACATTTAACACATTAAAAGGAAAAATTAAAACCGCACCAGCGCAGGCACTTGGTGGTGAAGCCACTCAATCATCATATTGATTAAAAATCCTACATACTTTACATTCAAATAGGGAAGCGAATCTCTCTTGAGACCGAGAGAAAACTGGGCCCTCATGAACGTTTTGTTCCTTTGAGGTAGGCCAGCTGTCCATCACTCTGTGTGTCGCTGTGGAAATGCCTTGGGCCCGGTCCTCCTCCTTGCCATTCACAGATGGTTATGCAGTGGCATTTGAGCAAAGGTTAACTCATTCCCCCTTCGAATCAGATATTTGTAATTAGATTCCCACATCTAATGCGGACATGGAGGCTTCAATGGCCATTTGCAGAATGTGAAGAATGTTTAAGTGCCCAAAAAATTGCTCACTTGTGGAGTGGAGGAGAGGGTTTTTTCGACTCTTTGATTTTAAGGCCGACCAGAAGACAGAGGGGAGGGATGTAATTTATTAGAGAAACATGCAGGATTACAGCAAAGCAGCTGGAGTCAGTGGTGAAAGAAATCTGCAGTACAGTATTTAATGTGTACTGTGTAATGTAGACACACTAATCAGTAATTTAAGAGGATGAAAACTAGGCTGCATATATTCTGTTTATTTAACCATTGAAAATGCATTTTACCAAACTAATACTATATACAATTTAGCGCAATATCAAAATTGAGAAGAGTAAAAATTATCCTTGAATGTGTTTAATTTAAGCTCTTTTTGCAACATTTATCCATGGCCTAAAAAATACCTTGCTTTGCATAATGTAGCTTGTTATTTACTACAAGAGCAACGACTTTCATAATATGCGCAGGTTGCTTGGCTACACTTTCAGTTCGACTGCAGTGTGTGATATTACATATTCAAAAACAATAGTGTGTTCAAAATAAAAAGTCCCTCAGTCTATAAAACACTATGCATTAAAGCCAAATTTGACAGTGGTCTAATTGGGCATATATTGGGCTTTATTATGCACTGAAATAGCACAAAATATCCATCCAGTCATTTCCCGCTGCTTATCTGGAGTCGTTTTCCCACCGGTTTGCCAGCAGAGATCCATGTCCTCAGACTTGGGTAGGTGCACTTCACATCAATTGCAAACCAGGTGTTAGCAGTTCTCCCCTGCTGAACACAGCCTGAACCAAGCCCCACTTTCCCTTCATGAGTTGTCTAATGGTTTGCCAGAACGTCTTTGAGGCCAACCATCTCCAACACCTCCCTGAACTCCTCTCACATCTTGGATTTTGCTTTGGTGCTGCAGCCCTATCTGCTGCTTGAGGAAAGGCCTCCTTCTTCTGCTTGATGGCTTCCTTTCTTAGACTGCTGCCTCGTCAGGCACCAACCACCTTTTGACCATATCTCAACACAGTCAACTCCACAATAAAGACTTTTAACATGGCCTGCTCGGACTCCATGTCCCTGACCTCCCCCAAGGGAGTAGCGTGGATGAGTGAGTGAGGCAGGAGTTACTCAGTGACGTCCCCAGGCCAGAATATTGGAGACGTAGGTCCAGCTATGTTTCACAAGCTCTTTTATTGTAAACAACTCTTAACTTAAATGCCGCAATCAAACGCAGAAGCAGAATAGACGTCATGAAAGTACTTTCAGTTTGAATCAGCTACCCGGCCTGCTGGTTACTGCTCACCGCTGTGTGCTTCTGGCATAGGTGCTCAACGAGAGGCTGCAGCTGCTCCGAGTACTTCTTCAGCTGAGTTGGTGTGTACTGTGATTACTGTGATTAGAGGACATTAACATTCTGAAATTTCATGATGCAAATTAGTCCCAAATGGCTGACTATGTGTCAGCATTGGCCTTGCAAAGTTCAGGATGATTTAAAGCAGCCGTTTTCAACACATGAAATACAGATTTTTGTAAAGTTGTTAACAGATGTCAATATTAACGCCAGCATTGATGTGTTTCATCACAGTACAGTCATATAAGATACAATAAGATAAGATAAGAAAAGAAGGAAATTCCTGTGCCAGAGCACTCCATAAATTACAGCAGCAAAAATACTAATAAAAAAAAATGCAAAATACAACTATAGGTCATCAAATAAAATATACAATGCAAAGTGTTCAGAGAATTGTGGAGGAAAGCGTGATGTTAAACATACTAGCAAATATTGCACCTGATATGGAGAGTATTGCACATGACAGTGAAAAATAATATTGCACATGATAATGAAAATAATATTGCACCTCAAATAGAAAAACAGACTATTATACAGCAGTAGAATTTTACATCATTTGGTTTACAGCTCAAAAAACATGAAGAAGTGTGCAGTGCATCTTGAAACGCAACTTAGTTCAAATCCAAATACAAGTGACAATTTGCAGTGTTTTACTTTTACTAGTTGCAACAGAGAGGAGACTAAATCAGCCCTGATTCATAAATCTGCTCAATCAGATGGGGGCCAGACACCATGGTTAAAGGCATCATGAATATCTGGTTTAAAAGCACCATTGTAAATGGTGATATCTTTTTTTCACTGCTTCCTGAAGCTGTTTTCCGAGAGCAGGTACAGATGGGAGCGCACTGAAATATCAGTGGTCCATAACCTGAGGCATTCTCCACTACAACACCATCTGGTGAGGACAGGTCTCACTAACAGTTGGTGCAATCAACTCTGATACCCTCTGATACCGTCATTATCCCATTACACTGACAGAGAAAACATCACTTTCGCGAACTTAAAGTGCCGATGCCGAAATCAACGGGACACACTGTCAATGCCACGTTGTGTGCACTGTTATATGCACATACTGTCTAACCAGATCAGGTGCTTTTATACGGGAAAATCTCATTTACTACTTGCTGCAGAAGAGTCGTCAAAACATAGAGGTAGATGGTGAGTTCAATGTAAAAGGTGAACTGCTGACCTGGAAAACATCAACCTGCTTATTGTAGACATGAGTAAGATATGTAGGAATTTACTGCTGTCTTTGGTATTTCCCCCTTGACGTCACAAATTGCAGAGGCGTGTCCACACAAGTGATAAACAGAGCACAAAGACGGGGAAGGAGTCATAAGTCAGAAAACAACATCCTAATAATTAGTGATATTCATACTAATACAAATAGTTGCATTTATCTGGCAGACAGATTTAAAATGAATGCCCTTGTTTCATGTGTTTTTTACATTTAGCTGCAGGTTGACCTTTCCAATTCACCTGCTTCCTATAAAGCACTAATTAAGACTTAGGGGATTTATTGTAGGTTTTGGTATTTGGCTCTTGACGTCATGAAATGCACAGGTGCGTCTGCACAAGTGATAAACACACCAGCCGCACACTACAGATTCTTTGTTCTGAATTTTTACTGTAAGTGATCTAATGAAGTAACAATAAGAGATGTGGCAATGGCATCCTTTTCATCCACTGTTCTGAGAAGATGAGGGTAAATGAGGAAGTGCCTGATCAACTGTCAAATGAACTGTTGAATAAATACACTAAATGCCACAAGAACAGTGTATTTCAAAATGTTTTGCATGTGATTTTTTTCCCTGCTATGACAAGTCAAAATGTCTGCTTTGAAAAAGGTCTTTAAAAAGTCCCTTTGGTCTTACGTAAACATTCAATATTCAAAATGTGAGAGCTAAATAAAAACATGTCTTACACACAGACAAACTGTAATGTCTCAGTACTGTGGCTAAAAACCACATAAAGCAGTCAAAAAACAAGAATTAAAAGTGGCCTAATTGATCCAGTGGCCAGTAGCCTCTCCGATATGAAAAATCCTCGTAAAGTTACTGTTGATGTTATGAAACTCAAACAGTTCACAGCCCAGTTTCAAAGCAAGTGAAGTGGGAGGAAATGTGTGGGCGCTGTGGGAAATTATCACAGTGTACCTTAATCATTTCAATGCAGTGTAGCTAAGATTATTTTCATACATAATTCCGTTGTTAAGGCTGACTTGTGATATTGTGATGTAGCTCGCTCAGACTGAAAATAACACTAAATTGCATTGACTGGGCTATTAATTGCCCCGGTTTGTACGACGCCGGTGTCAGGAGGACACCAGTGTAATTAGTTTCATGTGATAAATCGTTCAGGCTCTAATTGCCTGTTGCATCTGCTGCGGTTTTCACCTGCGAGCGGTGAGGACATTTCTCTAAGCTAAGGTTGGTAAAGACGTAGAAAACTGACAAGATATTTTTCACGGCATGCTGAAAAAGATGCATGCATGATAATAGTGCAGACACAATCTCACTACTGCAGCTGCCTGGTTCTCAATCTCCCTAACCCTGTTGTGTAGATCTACAGTTTGCTCCTACTCTTACCCCCCTACATATCTGCATCCATCCCATCCAATGCTCTCCACACCTCCATTCCCAGCCATGGTGTCAGCTCTGTTGCTCAACCCCTCCAAAAATAGACTTTTCCTGCATTGCACCAACGTTGTGTCACTGTTGCAGCCAAGGCGCTCGACTGGCTCCCCCTGCACAGGCTGACTAGTCTGAGCCTTAATCACAGCACTGGATGGACTGAGTGTCTATCTGGGTGCGATTAGTGATTCCTCTGAGGGGTGATATGACCCAACGATGACCTGCAGAGATACGCTAATTACTGTATGCTCGGGGGAAAACACATGTCTGCTGTTGCACTGAATGAATGAAGAGGAATTGAACTTAGATCCTGTTCAGTGAAGTTTGTTTTCAGGCAGCGTATCTAATTTATTATGGGCTGTTGAGAAAAATCCATAAATGGATTTTCTCATTGAAATGCTAATCACTTTTTCAGAGTTTGTCCAGCTATTTATGGCAAGTTTTAGCATTTGTAATGTGAAACTGAGGCTTATTGTAATTTCCCACTGTTCCTGTTTATTATTAGTTTATTTCTACTTCCTTTTATTATTAAATCCTTTTATGATATTGCTAATATTAATAATGATTTTCTATGCCTGCTTTATGTTCATTCTGTCTTTTTCATGTGAAGCACTTAGTGACTGACATTATAATCCCAGGAAACAAGATTGAAAAGGGAAAGAAACAAAGAAAATATTCATTCAAGCTATTGAGATTCACCTGAAAATTCTCTGAATGAACAAGAAATGTGAATGACTTCAGCATGCGAAAAGCTATTTCGACGGAAATTTATGAAACAAACATTCATCGCAAGGCTTTTCTCTAGAAGCTCATGTTTTTCTGCAACTGCCCTAAATTCCATTAAAGGGCATGAATTATGAAGAAGGAGCAGCATGCAGGAAAGAGCATTGTGGGGGACTCGTGTGACATTAAACTGTTAAAGTAATTACAGGTTAGGAGCAGGCTCGCAGGCTGTAAAATTATCTTACTCTGAAAATGGCTCAGCCTGTGACATTCTGTCTGCAAACTGTGGAGGAAACCACCGAACTCTGTCACACAGAACAGCACACGCCCTTCCAAATACTTACATAATGGGCTCATATTTTAGTATATGCGCATAGTGATAAAGCACAAGCAAAAGGGGGCTCTGCGAATACAAAAGTTACAAAACTAGTAAAAACACACAATAATAAAAAAAAAACAGTCACATTTATTAGGCGTCATCTGTCGGGTTACAAGGCCTCATTGAGCGTTAAAAGGGGAAAGAGCAGCTGCTTTAAACAAATTTAACGATATTCAAAGTGAAACGCAACCGACACAAACATGTGCAACAGAACCACCAGGGTGCGCTGCCATCAAATTCTAAAGTGCAAAACTGAAAATAAATGGAGGATAAAATGTGCAAATGTGCCGCATCACCCATTACATGAATGACCATTAACACAAAAACAATGGGTTATACTGAGATATTTTCAGTTTTTCCTCATATATACAGTAAATTTATAAACACACACATGAATAGATTTGTGACTTCTATGTATTTCTGGCTTCTATTTAAAAGCCTCTGCAATAAATCAGCTTTAAGTGGGATTGATCTAAAAGCCTGTCAAAATAATGAGTTATTGGATTGAAGTGAAAAAATGACTTCCCTAATCAGCAGCAATTTTGTGACTACGATGCTGTTCTGCAAATCTGATATTCAAGTGACAAATCTTGGAGCTTGTAACATCATAACTGAATTCTCAACCTGAGGGACGAACTGATCCCAGAGCTCATATAATGACAGTGCTGAGACAAAGACGATAAAGTCTTCTTTCCCAGCAAAACTTAATTTGTTCAAACATCTTGTTTCCCCCAAAGACTGAATAATTGTTTTAAAGAGTGGCTTCAAATCCAAAAATTCAAATCTTTTTTACAGTGTTCATTGCAACAGATGTTATTTTCTTTTTTGCAGAAAATGTCCACTAATTCCGTCGACTGTGAAGGGGACACGTTCAAGCTAGAAACACAATTTTAAAAAGCAGGTGATGGCACTCTAAGATAATGATATGTGACAGGTTTAAGATAATGAAAGGCTTAAATGATTAAGGCAGGACGGTTAACCAGTAGCAGTTTGTGGCCTGAAAGCTTGGGAACAAAATGTTGACTGACAATTTTCTCTAAGAGTGGCTCAAAAAGACCAATTGTGAGTATCATTCATAAACACAGACGGTCAATTAAAAAGTTTAAATTATGACCACAATACCATTTTTTATTGGTTACTATAAGCTATGTTACCAGCAATGTATTACTCTGTGCATATCACAGCAGTCTGTGTTTGTTTCTGTGTTTGACTGGATGTGACCGGAAAGGCCGAGGAGCAGACAGAGATGGCCTTGCCACCCTTGTCTGCTGTCACGGCTCTCATGACATTTAAAAGTCAAACTTTCACCTTCTTCTTTCATCCACACCTCGCCAACACCAAATGAAACCTGTCAGCCCACTAGAAACCGCAGGCAGGGAGGGTGGTGGCTTCAAGTTAGAGACAACCGAGGAGAGGAATGTGCCAAGAACCCGAGAAAACATTGAACATTTTCACCGTACAGTAGGTCCTCAGAAAAAAGAGAAGAGAAGAAGAATGGAGGAGCGTCAAGTGGAGACAGCTCCAGTAAATGTTTTATAAGATGCACTGTTGTACAACTGCAGATGAGATGGGAGGAGAAGTGGAGTTTTAAGATGTGTAAAGATTCTGTGAAAGTCAGTGTGAGGGGGGGGGGTTGACGTGAGAAAAAATCTCGTGTAAACCTTGTTACAGTCGTGTGAAATCTGTGTGAGGTTGGTGCACGTTGAGGTTAGCGGGAGGAACGATTACGACATCCTCCGCTGAACTGGAAGCAGCTCGCTCGGTCTCACAGACTCTCGGCGCTCCGTCTACGAAGCAAAGACGGAGACAATGAGAAGAGACAATAAAGTAAACTCTGCTTAATGGCTCTCAAATGCAAACAGATGTGAAGTTGAGGAGAGACGGGCGTCATCAGAGCTGACTTGCCTTTCGGTTCTTTGCATATGTGAACTTGCGGTTGAAAACATGCAAATGTAAATGACTGCCTATGCGATGTGTGCTTGCATGTGTGCACAAGCATACGCACATGCCTTCCTGTACATCTGTGTGTGTGTGATGTAGTCGCAGGCTCCAACAGGCAGAGACATCAACCACAACTCTAAATTTTTATAACATGAGATCAAAGGAAGAACCAAGCGCTTTACTGGAAACTATAAACCATCTGGTGGATCACATTTGCTGAAAACAGTCACATAAATTTGACTGCTGGGGAAACTGACACAGCGGGGAGGAGCGCTGAGCAAAAAATATCCCCTATTCAAGTGGAGGACCCCCGTCACTGGCAGGTATTCACCCCTCTGAAAAGACGGCTGAGGAGAAATCCACCCTCGGATGTGTTATGTAAAGCCCCTGATGTTTAGTGCATTCAAGGAATCATGTCATAATGAAGAGGCATACCCACTCTCTCACAGCCTGCATCATCTGCTGCAGTCCATGAGCTTTTTTTTTTTTTACTGAGAGCAATGATGTCTTACCTGTGCAAAATATAAAATGTTGCTTTGGTTATTTCATTACCTTCCTTTTGTTTGTCGGGCGGGGCTCAGTCAGAAAATGGTGACCTCATATACTTGGGATTTAGCCGAATCAAAATGTGATGACAGTCGGAGTGTTTGCTTTTTGTTGCCGCTGTCAATCAAATCGGAACAAACGACACCCGCACAGTCCTGATGAAGCAGATGTCATTTTTTAAAAGTTAACCTCTTAATGAGTAATAAGTGAAGATGTTTTTGTAACAACTTTGTCTCAGCAGAAATGCATTTTTGTGGGGGGGGTTCCCATTTTACAAGTCACAAATGGTATGAGCTGCTGAGTGGCTGAAATGCCCAAGTCAAGGGAGATGGTATTTTAGGACTGTTACATGTACTATGACAGACCTAGAAATGGGCTAGGTTATAAAGGCATTGTGATGTAACTCTATATTATCAACATTTTGCAAAGAGATAATCAATTTACCAAACGATAAAATACACCAATGCTATACATCCATCTCATCTGTGCTAGAAGGTTTCAGGGTGGATGTTTCCTGCAACACGCTGTCGGCTGCAGGTGTGCCGTTTTGTATGCGACCCTACGCAGTGACTCCTACTGTAAAAAGGCATACAAATAGTGAGCCTCCCCACAGAGACCAGCAAAGTATCATGTTACTGCTATCATTTAAATTTTCCACAAAGGTAATGGGTATGCCATGTTGACAAACACCTGCTACCACTGACTGTAAAGCAGCTGCTTCTCATGGCCCAGTCATATTGTCCTAGTGCAGACATTGAGTCATTGTGTGAATGGAAAGAACAGATCAGGTAGCTGCAATCTAGCTTTTTTTTTTGATTAATTAAATAAATCTAAATCCATTCATATTAGAAAAAATAGGTGCTAAGTAGATTTGTAGTGTGCAGATCAAACAAATCTAATAAAATAAAAAAATCTGTACTTGATAAATTCATTTTCCAGCACCTACTCTCCAAAACACTATTTTTCTTCATAAGAGAGGCAATAACTCCCTGGCGTATTTAACTGAATTCTCTTACACTTCTCTTAAGTGACTGGTACAAAGGGAGTACTCATAAAAAAAAATCTTGTTTTCCCCGACTGTGACTCCGGCTGTATGACAAGAAATTATGCTGCAGAGATGGAGTGGGTGGGGATGGGTGCATGGATGCACAGACTAGAGAGAATACAGTTACACTACAAGGAAGACACAGACAGAAAGAAGCAAAGTAAGCGAAGCANCACCACCCTCAGTGCAGCAAATGGCACACATTCACATTGATATGCTCCATAGAAGAGAGGCCACTCCCACACATTTATCATATTCTGGCCGACGGCAGCGCAAGTGACAATACATTCATTACAACACTTCCCAGCAGCAAAAGAGCACAGATGCAACATGTGCAATCAATTTTATGCATAAACTTGTTCGGAGGCCATGAGCTACAGAAGTTGAGAACCACCATAAGAACTCAAAAGAATGTGTAAGAGTCTGGTGAAAGGAAAAGTAGGCTTGGATCCACTTTTTTTTTTTTTTTTTTGGGGCTAAACTAATATTTCCAACCAACTCAGAATCAGAAAAAAAAAAATCATAAAAGCTTAGTTTTTACTCTGCATGCGGTCTGAGTGATGCTCAAGTGTTGGATGTCTAGGGCTGGATTTTGATCTCCTGTGGCTGATCGTCTTTTTGAATACACATACACAACATTTGTGGATGAACACTGCATTTCAAAGATTGTTTCACACAACATGACGTGTTTGTAAAGCATTTGCACACGAGGCTCTTCCTCACTAGAATTTATTGAAGGCTATTGATGGCAACATTAACACAAGGTTTCAGAGCCGGTGAAAGTGCATTAGACTCTTTTTCATCAATCAGAAAGGCATCGGAGCGTAGATAATGTATAACGGTTTTATGGCCTATCAAGAGGAAGAGCGCTAAAACGATGCTAATAGCCAAATCTTTTCCCAACACCATCCATCTCTCTGTCTCCCTCTCGAGCTGCCTCTAAACATAAAAACATGCCTCTCCAGCAATCAATCTCCTTTGGATGCTATTTTTATACCGAGGCATGACTGCAGGCGCACGCACAAACATGTGCATGTTTACTTGGGTCTCTTTTGGGGACATAGACTTCCATTAATTTCTAACCCCAGCCTTTTTAACCACTGACTCAAAAATCGGTTATTTTGTCCTCACATGCACCAACCGTCCTCAATTACTGGTCTTGAGTCTGAAATGTGTCCCTGAATGGATCCTAAGTCTCACACACACACACACACACACACACACACACACACACACACACACACACACACACACACACAAACACACACACACACACACAAACACACGCTCACAGCAACCCTGAGCTGAGGCAGGAATCGATTGATGAGCTACGAGCAAAGCAACCTGCATTCCTCCCATCTGGGAATGTAGGAGCGGCTGCTGCAGAGCGCTTTGCACTAAACACAGGAAATCAATATCCTGCAAGTTAATGAGATAGACCCCCTAACCTCAGCATCTGATTAGATAAACAGATTAGCAGCAAAACACAACACCGCCATTAGGTGAAAGCAATGCAGACACACACTGCTCACGCCAGTCCCATTATACACACTGGCAATCTTACAGTTAGTGATAAAAATAAGCCGAGACTTTATTATGCAGCTGCTGCTACATCCTGAACGATTATTCACTTTGTGTTTTTATTATTAGTTAGCACGCACCTACAGCTATGAAAGATGTACTTACTGAGCATGTACACCATTCGTAGCATTAACTTGTAGTTCCTTAATAATAGTCAAGAGATACTGAATAATGGTTTAATATTATAACCGGGGTTGACTTTTCGACTACCTTAAAAATATATTTTCTAGGCCCACAATACAGAAAATCAATAATGATTACGTTACCTTTCGAGGCATCTTGTTTTCAGATAAAATCTCGACTGTTTTGTTACTTACCTAGAAAGAGAAAAAAAAAGATGGAGGGAGATAGAGGGATGGAGGGAGGAAGAGAAGGTGGGAGACAGGAGTTATCAGGACAATCTATTGACTGCAGTGAGATGTAATTTGTGCTTAAACAAGCATCGGGGCACATTGTGTGTGACTCCTGAAACCCCTTCTCCCCCCGCTGCTGCGTGGATGCACACACACGCAACACATGCACACACACACACCGGAGTAATGAGAACGGCTAGGAGTGTATATCAATATACTGCAGTGGTGAGAAAACTGCTCTCTTTATCTCTCTCTCCATCCCAATGCAAGCCTATTGATCTGAATCAGGCTCCCCATATTCAGCTCCCTCCTCATCTCTCCTCACACCCTTCACCTTTTGTTATCTACTGTAGATGCGGCGTCCCCCTCGTCCTCAACAAAAACCCCTGCAAAATTATAACAATGCCACCAATGACTGTGACAAACACGACCGGAGTGACACTCAAATTTCATCAGATATTGTGACTTTTACTGTTTATACTGTGGTATCACTTCAGTATCTGTGGAAGCATCCAGCCACTGTGGACAATGCTGCAAATTCATAAGCTGGACGGCTTTATGTTTATATTGGATTTTAATGTGTTTTTGTATGATGATTTGTCAGGTATTTAATATGCTGAATTAGAGAAAAGTTAATTGTCCTGTCAGTTTACTTCATCCATTATAATTCCCCAAATGAATTTGCATAAAATGTATTATATCACTGTATACACCATGGTTTTAAATTACTGAACTCTCTTTTGTCCTCAACTGTAGTTCAATATAAACACAACGCACCACTTCCTCACTTTTCATCTCCTTCAACTCTCTCCATCCCCCCGCCTGTCTGCATCCTTCTTCCTCTGTTCTCTCTCGGTCAGACAGGCTGACAACACACTCAGACTAAATGTCAAGCAGCCAGACCGACCAAGGTGAACGTATGGAGTGACAATCAAAAAGGCAGACTCAAAGAAAACGCAGCTTTAATGTATCTTGCGCAGTCGCTTTGTTGACAGCAAGAAAACACAATCAGCGACACAGACAGAGAAAGGAAGCCAGGCAGGCACGTAAGATACGGTGATAAGCAGGGACTTAATAAAAAAAAAAAAAAAAAAAAAAGGGCAGACACACAGGCAGACAGGCATAAGGAAAATGACTCCCTTGCTCAATTGGCTTGCGGCCAGGAGCAACCACATTTGGCCATTAAATTTACACTCAAAACTACTCCTTTACACCTACTGTACTATGTCACTACTGAAGCTCTGAGACTCACATTAAAACAGGGGATTTACACACTCTAATAGTATATATATATATATATTAAAAACATATCAGTTTGGTTTCTTTTTTTATGATTAACAGACTCAGAACCACATAGTTATGTTATTAAACTGCACTAAATTTAATCGCAGTGGCCAGAATTTGTCGTCTCATAATCCGCCGTGATTGATTCAGGTGACAAACGACTCCAAAAAGAAAGACGTAAATGGAGCACCAGTGACTCTTTCATAACCATCCGAGTCCGCTCTGTCAGTCATTATTCAGGAATGTCGTCGAGTTGTCTCGTTCGAGGGGGCAAAAAGCCTTTTAAAAAGAAGACGCTGGTGGAGATGTCACATCATCCATCCGCGATTTGTCAGTGGTGACATTTATAGAGCGGTAGTAGGTTTACAGGCAGTGAACACACAAGCTTTAAAGACATTAGGGATACACAGGCTCTCCCGTTTCTTAATGCGGCGAGACAGGCCTGCGTGCTACTTAAACTGCTAAATAAAATGGAAAACAGCACCTACACAGAACCAATCCAAAACCTTTTACTGCAAACTGAACTTGGTATGAGAGCATGTGCACGCTTGACTGCACAGACAGAATAGGGAGAATATTATGTTCTCTTATGTCAGCCATGCTTAAGCCCATATGTGACCTCTCCGAAAGCTCCATGACTCACGAAGCCGAGCATCGCCGGGCTTTTGATTGCACACATGATGAGCTCATGCTAAACTTCTCCTACATGCATTCGGTGCCAAAGGCTAGGCTGAAAACTACAGTGACTAAGGCCCAGTCTGCTCCAGGACTTCAAGCGCAGGGGTAAAAGAGAACTCTCTTCGGTTAGCTGGTTCTAATGAGGCTTGTTTCCCTGGTGACTAGATTCTCGGCTGGTGATTTATAGCATCACATAGTCATCACCTCCGAAGCGTCTGGTCCTAGAGTGAAGGACGACAGCTTGAGATGGGGAACAGCTGTGGAAAACAGGTGTGTGCTTCTCATTACGGCCATAGCTGGATAATGACGGCTTTTAATCACTAGCCCCAGATATGAGAGTGTGTGAGTGAGTGTGAAGATTCTTGGTTTTGTCCATGCATGAGTTTTACATGTGCATGTGCAGAGTTGTGTTGTTTCTGCATTTTCATTCTTTTCATGATGGATTTGAATGCAGGAGATTTGCATGTTTGCATGTCTTTGTGAGTGTATTTCTGTATGTGTGTGTGTGTGTGTGTGTGTGTGTGTGTGTGTGTGCTTGTGTGAGAGTGGATGCATAATGAGGGAGAGAAATCAACAGGGAAATGGGGTGTGTGTTCAACCACCCTCTCCCCAGTAAACACACTTGTGTTTTATGGGCAATTCCACAATGAATGCATCAAACAAGAAAGCAGTGACGCAAAGGGTTCTAGTGCCGCATTCCCACTTTACCACAAACTGAAAAACACTGTCTTTGTTTCCTGGCATGGATTAGAACCCTCTTATCATGTCTTTTCACTCTCCTTTCTATGAGGCATCCGTGGAAGAAAAATGGAAAATATGATGGAGGGGGTGGATGGCGTAAAAAAAAAAAAAAAAAGGTAGAGGAAGGAATGCAAGTCTGAGGCCTCACCTCTAAGCAGTACTCGCTTAAGAACTTAAGCTCCACAACAAACAAAGATACCAGACCGGAGCTCTGCCTAATCGTAGCAGCTTATTCTCCATGACTCGGCCTACAATTGGGAACCCACCAATAACTGCTTTCCCACCACCGGCAGGCATTGCTGACACTTTCACCCTCTTCGAATGTACTGCAGTCCTGCACACATACGAGCTAATGTAAACATACACACATGCACACATACACTGAAAGAGATGCGCTGTCTATTCTTACACACAAATGCAGACAGACTTATAGATAAGTAGAAAAACACAAATGCACCCACTCATACAGGCACAGGCACAATTAGGTTTTTGTCAACAACAACCTGCAAAAACTTGTCAGAGCACCCAAGTATGACCACATATTGTACAAGCACTGCATGTAACAAACACATTTCCTCAATTCCAGTCAATGATGCTAAAGTAAAATGGATACAGGAGGTTTGGGTGATACAGTGATCAACACACAGACTAATAATAATAATGACAAATACCCGGCTGCCCTTTCTCTGCAATTTGTTCACCAAGATCCTTCTCATTCTTTCTTCAACAGAATAAGGTGAAAGTGAGCATATAGAAAGGAGGCGCCGATGTCACACACTCACACCACGACTACTTAACAGATATACAAACCTGAAGGCAGCTGCTATGAATGGGAAGAGCTACAATACAGATGTTTACTGACACACAGGCTACAGAATATTAGTCCACACTAGGATGTAAACTTAAGCAGATAAAACCTAAAGGTGCACACATGGCTTCAATTTTTAAAGCAGATCAAAATCCTAAGGTTTTTCTCGTTGTCTGTGGACGAGTTGATTTTATCATATTTCAATCTAATAATATGATTGGTCACTGTTATACAGCTGTGTGACATTACATGCGTACACTATTTTGTTTCCTTTAATAGTGACACAAATCAATTGATGGTCTGCCATTTGCTACTGATCTGCATTTGGATTAGGCAACCCAATCTTTTAAGGGGATGAAATGCCAGCCAGTCCCGGTGGGATTGAAGTGACTGTTTTGATGCCATGCTGGAATCCTGCCTTTCAAAATGTCACAACTAAACTATATCTGCAAGTGAACATTTATTTATATATTAACAAAATGATGCATTATTTTGTTGATAAAATGTGTGAAGAGTCTGAGGTGACATCTTCAAACTGCTTCTTTTGTCTGATAAACTGTCTAAAATCTGCAAATTATTTTAACTATCATATGCATGTGACACTGAACAGCAACAAATTCTCATAATTGAGCAGCTGGAACAAGGGAATGTTTGACATTTTGGCTTGAATATAACTGAAGCAATGGACGTATCTCATGTTATACTCAGGATGTCTCATATCTCATATACAAGTAAACACTGAGATAAATTAGAGCCAAGAGATAATATAATGCTGTTTTATTGCTCATTTGTATAACACCCTACCTTGCTGGGTGGTTTCATTCCCTAACAGTAAGCAACAAAGGTACGTGAAATAAAACTGGGAGTAGCGCCGGGAAAATCCCTGAGGCGTGTCTAAGCACAGCAGCATCTCCAATATATCAGACACTTGTGCAGTTAGGAAGGGATTCATTATTGTGAATGACCCGGCACAATCCTCAAACGCAACACATGAGCCGCTGTAGGACGTACAGGGCGTCACAGCCTCGTAGAAATCATGCAATCATGTCAGTATACAATAGCACTCAGTCACATTATGTTGAATTACTTGTATGGTACTGTGGTTGCATGTGTTGTTACAATGCCATTTGTTTTGTGATGTCAACCGACAACCTGTCACACGCAATTAATTTCTCCCACAGGGTACAATAAAGGTATCATCATCATCATCATCATCAAATTACTCTCACAGCTTGTTATAGCATTTTCCATCTCTATGAATAATGTAGGCCTCCTCTCCTCATGTGGCGTCAGTCTGTGAAGGCTTACATTATGAATTAGGTCCCCTGGAAAATGTCAATTTAAGTCATCCTTATTGATATTCAGATGTTAAATATTAAACGAGCTCTGTATCACTTTCAGGTTTCATGGATCACATTTCATGGTTTATACTTACAGGTCACTGATTTGGACTCATGTTTGTCTATATTTCAAAATGAAAATCAGGGTATGACAGAACTTCTGTGCCTCTTACATCGCAATGGCTAAAGGTAAGATGCTTTTTTGCTGCATCACACCTAAACACACGGGTCAGCAACTTAAGAAAATGGTCTATGGAGTCCAACTTGCTGATGCATGCTAAAAATCAACCATCTGATTTATGGCAAACCCTCCATCACTTGCTGCCTCAGCCCTTACCAGAGATAAATGGGCATGCTTATCTTGTTTATGTCTCTACTTAAGATGGAGCAGTTTATGACACTTTGCATAATATCAGTATTTCTGAAATTATGTTTACAGTGAGACTTGGGAAAGGGCCCGATCATTGCTCCACTCTGCTCCGTCAAATAGACCTTATATCACCAGTTGCATCATACGGCAGCAGATAAAAAATCCCTTCAAAGAAAGATAAGACATCCTGTACATAAACTGTCTAGTCTATCCCAATCACAAAACAGCCTGGGGAACGAAGAAAATTAAATGCTGCTCTATTCTGTGATAGAAGGAGAAAGAAAACACGGAAAGTGACAGACACTTCGATTTGAGTTTAGAAATACGTCAGCAATTCTTCAAGGAACAACAGCCCAGGGTTGCATTTTAAGAAAGTCTGCTGTGCAAGTTCAAGCTGTAACTTGCCTGAATTGTAATAAGAGAAGAAGAGTTGTGTTCAGTCTATCATATCGTGGTCAGGGCACTCATAGTCAATCCACCCCAGTGAGTTTAGCTTGTTTATCTGGGTCTGGATCTGCAAGGTAGACCAGATGCTTTTCTCCCCTGTGACGTCAACCAGCGCATCCTGAGGGACCCCAAGGCCAGATGGGTTATGTAATCCCACCCGGCAGCTTCTTCTTCCAGTTGGATTGTGCCTCAAAGTCCTCTGCAGGAAAGCGACCAAGCCACATCATCATTATTATTATTACCCTTCAAATACCAACTCAACTGGCTCCTTTCAAAGTAAAAGCGCAGTTCAACTCTGAAATCAAAACAAGAAATGTTTTTGGGCGGCTTCACATTATGAGGTTAGTTTTATACTCAACAGCAGCAATATACATCTTTCACTATGATGTCATATACCTGATTCCTGTTTCGTTTAATACTGCAGATTCAAGCAAATGTGCCTTAATATATAGTGTGTCCTTCTCTAACGGTGCAATAAAACGAACTTCAGCCGTCTTACAGTGAGTACAGTGTTCAAAATGGCTTCTTGCTTGGCTCTTCTCCAAAAACGCAGATTAGCATTCCCTGGATGCAAGTCTCATGCTTCACCCAGCGGAAACAAGTTAAGTCTAAAGAAAGAAGTCAATGCAGAATCAAGCCACTGACGCAAAAGACACAGATCCCACTTCCATTTCTTTCCTCCTGCTCTTTTTTCCCCCCTCTCTCCTCCACCTCCGCCTCTCTGGCTTTTGAGATAAGCTTTCTGTCGAATACCAATTTTAAAAGAAGATTAAGCAGTTCTGGCTCTCAAATCAATTTTAGCTCCCCCCACTGCAACATGAAGACAAGCGCATACGCATACACGCCGACACACGAGCGGCCGCACGCGCAGACATCAACACACGTCTCATACCACACGGGGGAAGACATGGCATTGCAGTGCTTTAATCAAACACACACCAGAGGTAATTAAGAGAAGCTGTGGCATGATAGCCATTATTCCCTTAGTCAAATATCAAGGTAGATTAGATTCTAAAATTAGCTCCTTATTTCCAGCTTGTTATCAATATTACAGCACAGAGAGGTTGGGGTCCAGCACAGCGGCTGTCTCTTCCTCTGTGCTAACCTGGCTGCTATTGGCAGGTTGTGCAACACTGGAATTTCTTTAGCAACCAATTACAAGGGAATCCTCCCAACAGGTCAGACAACAAACTGAGCAACATCTAACACCTTTAGAAAACACATGCTCTTCAGGTCCACAGTGAGTGTGAGTAAGCAACGAAATTCAGCTTTAAGGACACTGGGTTAGATGCCGTTGACAAGGCATGCAGTCAGACCTCATGCCAGAAAGAGTGAAGGCACACACAGCGATACAGAAAGGTCACCTCTCCACAAGTGATAAAAAAAAGCAGAAGGGATTTCGTGCACAAAGCCTTCCAACATGCTTGGACACACAGCGCCCTCTTAACACTGCTGGAGTTCATATCCAGGTTAGCTGCCCGTTGTCACAGAGACCAATGCGATGAGACCAATGTTTTAACGAGGTTAGAGAATAGAGGCACCTTTTCTTGGAAATCAGTGAGCGATCCAGATGTCCGAGATCCTCTGGCGGCTTCCTAAGATGAACAGCTCTGCTCACTGAGAGCTTTGCTGCATCCAGATATACGCTTAACAAAGACGTGTGTGTGAGAGAGATCTTTGTAAACCTCAAGAGAAAACACTCAATCTAAACCTTACAATTTGTCCATAGCGGATGTAAGATATGATAAACAACTTGAATGCAGGCTGCTGTGGAAGTGCAGGAGATTTTCTGCCAGACCAGGTCACTCAGAGTTCATAATGTGTGAATCACTTGTCCTCACCTCTCTCTCACCTATGGCAATGTTAAAACACTGGACAGCTTATGTTCAGCATGTGCAGTATTTTCTTGAGAAAACAGCATTCAATGATCAATTAATTGTGCCAGTACTGACATAGCATCAATTGAAAAACTGCTCAAATTATGGGAACATCATCCTTTTAACAACATTAATGATGATGAGTGTGACTAAAAACTATTCCAATTCATCAGTATCTGTCAGCTAGCTGTATGAACGATGACAAAAGCTGTATTGTGACATATGTCATCTGTAATAATTGTTTTTGTGGCGGCTGTTGTTAGGTAGCTTGACAAAGTGAAGAGGAGACAATAAAAAACTGACCGTGACAGATGAGGCTTTACCACATAAAAAGCCATAAAAAAAATCATAAAACACAGATTATTTCAAAAAGTCGAGTGGGATTTTTGTGGTATGACAAAAATTCCCCTAATTGATGCTATAATATGGCACTTTTTATATGTTTGATGCCAGTGGCTTCAAAGAATATTTTAATTCCACAAATGACTCTGAATTACCAGTTTGACATTTTGACTTATTTGCTTTCTCACACAGTGTTAGATCAAAGGTACAATAGCACTCTCATCTTTAAGCTAAATATAAAGCTACAGCCAGTAGCCTGTTATCTTACATTAGCTTAGCATCGAGACTGAAAACGAAGAGAACCGAGATCATAAATCCATCCAATGGCCCCAAATGTCCACCAAATGACACTAACGAGAGCTGATGATTTGATGTCACGAACAAATTCCACAGTAATTTACCATCACTGTTAACTAGTTGAAGACAGCTGGATCGCTCATCAAGAACAAACTGGATTATCTCACAAAGAAAACACATTCTAAAGTTTACCTTTCAAAGACGGCCTGAAGGTTAAACTATCAAGGCTGCCTACAGTGACAGTGTATTCAAACATTAAATAGAGCAGCAGAACCAGGAAGGAGTTGAGGAGAAAAGGTTCAGTCTGTCACGAATTAACCTTTGGAACGCAGTGTTTGATGAAGGAGTCAAACACAAATGTCTAGTTTGTGCACTGCTATGCATGGCGACTAAATTTTACTTCAATTGATCTCTGCCACGGTGAGCATCTGGACGGTGTTTCTCAACAAGTGAACAGCCTTCGCCACCCCCCACTTAGCGGTCTGCAAAATGAGCTGCGACCCTCACAGAGCAACACAAAGTGGATGGAGGTCTCACAGAACTGTTTCTGCAGTGAGACATGTGCACCGGCGCTTCAGTGCATAGAGGATGAATGCACACAGCAAAAATAAGACGACATCGCCATTAGAGCTTTTCAAAAAAACTTCAGGTATAGCCATACTTTTTGTCCAGCTTTAGTTTTATCCTTTGCTGCCTCAGAACTGAATATAAAGACCGTGTTGACCGCACTGTGCTGATATTTAAAGCCCCCGAGTCGGAGACAAAAAAACCTTTATCCACATGATGGGACAGAAACAACTCAACGCACTGGTCATTGTGATGACACACTGGCCATTTGAACACTGTAATCTGTTATTCCCTCTTTGTCATTCATCTGTCGCTCCAACATTTCCCACCAACAATCACCACTGTGATAATGAAACCCTTTCAAAATCCCACAATACAAAATGACATCAAACTAAATGTAAGACTGTGTTTCCCGGTGTCGGCCATCAACAGCAGCTTAGATCACAAGTATACTTCTCTTATGAGTGTGAGACATGTTATGTATATATTCTTAAATGAAGCATTGGTGTCTGACACTAGTAGCAATATTTGGCTATTTATCTGCAGATTTTTGGAGTGTGTTCATGCGCTTGTGTGTGTGTGTGTGTGTTTGTATGCATTGTGGGGGAAGTGTGATGTAACAGCCTTCCTGTGTATTTCCTGTTTCCCTGTTTACACTGTGTGTGGGCATCACAGCCGTGCACGTTGCCAAGCTACTGAGCCTTCGGGATTGAAGAGCAGACATTGTTCAGTTTGCTGAAAAAACTCACCGAGTAAGATGAGATGTCAATAAGCAGGGCCAAGTTTATTACGCAAAAAAAAAAAAAAAAAAAAAGTACATATATTCACAGAGAAAATATAGCATTATGTGAGCAACTTTAAGCAATCAAACCATTTTTGATGGGCGCCTTCAGTTGGGATAACAGCTGGTATCAAGAGCAAAATAGGTGTATACAGTTGGCTTTGAAGAAGATGAATATTTTGGAAAATGGGGAGAAAATATCTATGATTGGTGTTGTCAAAACCGCCCAGCGGATCTTGGCTTACTCATCTCCCGAAGCCATAACCTATCTTTTCACTCTCGTGTGGTTTGACAGTCGCTCTGGCCAAGAGCGTCCATTAAAAGCCATGAGAGGTGGTCTGAGGCGGTCATCTGTTTTAAGTACCTGCACTAATCCTTCCACTCCAGGTCAATATCCAGACACTCGCTGAAAGCTAGCAAAAAGACCTTGTTAATGCAGCCAGACGCAGCACATACAGCCGCTACTGCAACACACTCACAAATCCATTTCTATAAATAGAAATCTTCAGAGGTGCTGGGAGAGCCACTGCAAAGTATCAATACAGAGAGAAAGAAAAGACGATTGGTTCGTTAAGACAAAGGTTTCTCCGCTCAGCGCTCAGGATTTTATACAGACAATTACAACATTATTAGTCCAAATAACACTCTGGTGTCGATGTTATATGAATCTTAAAGAGTGTTTTGTTATTGCATGTGAGAATGGAAAACATGGACTCTATCCTTTCTCTGGGGCATGAAACCAGAAAACAGGCTCTTTAATGAGATGCAAGGACAACAATGAGGCTGTTGGCTGCATACAGAAAACCATATAGGAGGCACATATCAGCAGCAGAGTTACATATGCACAACATACTAATACTTATTATTATTAGTAGTATAAATTATGTACTAAACTTCAAAGTATATAAATTACGAGGCACTATCATATATTACTGTTTTATACTAAAATTATATAGGATGTGTGCACAAACCACTGCACATTTATTTTGTAGGGCTTCATGTTGTTTGACTCCCCAATTTGTTTTATACTCACAACTGTGTGAGCAACTCTCATTTTCTGATATTATCGCATGCACTTTACTTCATCACATTCCAGCTTGAATTCATTTAAAATTAAATCAAGAACTAGTGTTAAAATGACAGACTAAGAAGCTTTTAAGTAATTTATCATCCTGTGGCTCCAACTTCAAGAGTGTTAGGATGTTTTGCTTTTTCTTTGTTTTATTTCATTGTGAACTGAATACTGTGAAGGCATTTAGACAAAATGAAAAATATGAAGGCATCACCTTAGGCTCAGGGGAAACTTGCGATCAGCATTTTTTAGCAGTTGTTTGAGATTCCGCTGACAATGAACACACTCTGCCACTCCTAATTTTCTTGGTGCTGGGCAGCCGGACAGAAAATTACACCATCCATCCAAACCCTCCTTATCCACTTAACTTCTCCTCCTCCATGACACCTACTGCAACTGTATAGCTTTACATTCATTCCTCCAAACCATCTGCTCGCTCACAGATAAACCTGCCACTTAAGCATCTGGCCTGAACAGAAACGTGGCTCTGCAAAAATTGGATATCAGCTTCTTTGCTATGGTATACATGATGTGTTGAATTGATTTGCAATATAATACAATAAAAATATAACAATACAGTTCTAATGCAAGATTTGTAGCTTCAGGCCTGTTCCATTATCATGCCTGTTTGTTCCGTAGCTGTACTGCAGATGGCTGTAGATGGGAACTCAGTTGTAGCATTACAAGAGCAACAATAGGGCACAAACATGAGCAATCACGCAGACTTGTACGTATAATTGGCTAAGGTGATTTTGTATGAGCATTACATTGAAATTCTGAATGCTGACAACTTTATCACCCAAAAGAGACCAGACATAGATACTAACACATGCACTTATACACACATACAGACATGCACATGTGGAGTTTTTCCCTTTTTCTCTCACCCTGAGAAACATGAGAAACTACACGGAGACCAATTGCCTCGAACTGAGAGCGCGCTGTTCATTTTCCATCTTTTAATACTGCATGCAGAAGCACTGAATCAATGCAATCAGAGGAGACAGCTCCAGTGGTCAGACAGGTAGACATCAGAAGACTGGTAATCAGGATAGGTACTTAAACAAACAAGAACACACGCACACACACAGAGACATGAGCACACACGAATGGATGCGCAGATGTATTTGCACAGTCTATATTTGCACACACGTACGCACACAAAACGCGAGCACATAAAAGATGAAAACGCAACCTCATAAAGAGCAGGATATTGGAAGCAGCTGTGAAAAATGATCAAGGGATGACATCAATAACAGGACGGCTCTCACAACACAGGAGGCAGCTGCATCTTAATTGGACATGCAACTCATTAGAACCGCCAGAGGTGGACACTCTGTCTGTGCGCTGAGGCCCCGTTCAGACAGAGAAACGCAAGACAGATTGAAGATGTTGGGTGGTGGTCTCCAAAAAAACGGATGGGAAACATGAATTACTACCGATTACCCTGAAAATGTAGGTGAGGGTGCAGATTGGATTCTGCCTTGTCACTCAGCTGTCTCCTGCTACAGTTTGACAGGTGATCTAAGATATGATTTTCCTTTATTAGTCCCACAACGGGGGACATTCACAATCTATGCTACAGCTCCTAAAAAAGTTGAACTATTTTTCAACACTTTCCTTTTACACCCTGCAACAATAAAAAGGAGTCAGGTCACAGTGATCCACACCCCATCTGATCACAAGGAGTCACAGTCCCTTCTACTGCCTCTGCCTCTTTCTCGTCCTACATTGTCTTTGCAATTGCAGCATGGATGATGAGACGCAGCTTGCCACGTCATTACATATCTGGTGTGCAACAGCTAAAATCTTGAGTGAATTCAAAAGGACGAAACACAGCCGGGGATCTTGTTAGATGATGGGAGATGACCCCACCTCCGAGAAGCCACACACTGCACAATGTCCTTGTACGCGGCTCCTCAAAATCAGACCAAGCCTTGAAAAGCTCATATAAAATGCGGACAGAATAGGTATTGTGTGAGTAGTAGCCAGAGGAAAATAAAGAGGGAAAGAGCGATGGAAAGCAGGATGCGGAGAAAAAGGTAAAACGTTTTAAGGACTCTCTGAGCAAGGACAGACTTTCTTTTCTTCTCTGTTCTGTTTTTCAATAAGAATGATGACAAGTTTCTTCAGGGCATCATTTCCTATCCACAAATCTACTGTACATCCTTGACCAGATGTCTCTTGAACATGTTTCTCATCTCAAATCTCTGCCTTATGATTCTGCAGCCATCCAAGGAGCATAAGGTATCAAACCTAAAAAACTGATTCTCATACATGCCTTTGTTTTTATAAGTTTTATTCTATTATGTGAAGGTGTTGCAATGATGAGAATTTCAAAGATAATTTCACTGTGATCAACTTGTTTAGCATAGGAAAAAGTGTTTTCATCTACCAAAGTTTGTCAGTGAAACTACTAATATAAACTAAAATCAGCCGATTATAAACCAAATATTCTAAATTTACTGTGCATTTGCTATTTTAAGAAGCCAGGAGTTCAATACAGTAGTGCAGATTTCATTTTTTTTTTTTCATGTGTGAATTGACACATAGGATGGAAATGGATCTAAGACCTTAATCTAATGGTGTCTAAGTTCAGAAAAGTAGGCATTATGACATGAGAGGGTTATACTTTCAATTATTCTTTAATGAGCTGAGTCTGCCAACTATAATCAGACATGACCAATGGATTTACCACAGCCATGCATCATTAATGGATCTCACCTCAGGCTAATAGGACTCTCTCAGAGAAAATGATAATGGAAGCTTTACGCCACATCCAACCATCATTTCTTGAGTCTATGATTAGGAGAATCTTCATTGCGGTGAGAACAGAGCTGTGGGGAAGGAAATATAGCCAGTACCTATATGACCATCTGCAGTCCATTACAAAGATACTCATAGCTATAAAAAAAAAACTTTGGCAGTCATCTTCTCAACTCCATCCTCCGGCTATTCTGCCGAGGCTCTGGTGCAGCTGCGTTTATCAGAGCAGCCCCCTAATCAGCAAACGAATTCTCCCTTAGCAATCAAGTCAAAGTTCTGGTGGTGAAATCAGCAGAAATAAAACACAGCTGAAGATAATGAAGGTGCGAGGAGGAGAATGAAAGACCAGAGTGTGAAGGAAAAAGGCCAGGAAGGAGGTAGGCAGAGCGGGAACAGTGCACTAATTAGGCAGACCACTAGAAACGTGTTAAGGTTTAAGGTTAAATGACTTTCTCCTGATGAGATCACACTTCTTCCTTCCTCTTTGAATAAATACATTTACGGTAAACAGCTGAAATGTGCTGAAAATTCTCCTGTTTTACTCCATCATTATCCATCGGTACATTCACAATCTATTCATTTTATTATTGCACTGAAGCAATACTAAAGGCAATAAGCATAGAAATCGTGACATAGCTGTGAATGACACAATCAAAATGAAAATAAAAATACATGAATGCCTGACATGTTGGAGCAAGCACTCTTTCAGTGATTTTGTTGAATCAAAAAGATATCAACATATCAAAAGGCCTTTGATGGAGCCCTGCAGCTGTGGCCTCTTCAACTCAGATTCATTTTCTGGTCATCGTTTAATTAAATCTGGGAGCGCAGTAACCACCGCGAACGCACTTTCATGTGTCTACATGTAAATGATTAGCAATATGCACATAAGGCTTTATTCCAGTTCACTGAGGACCTGCTCAACTGAACCGAGCTGAATGTCACAAGGATCAACATGCTACAGGAAAATGACAATCCCATTTAGACTGGATGTTATCATAACTTTCAACATGTAAAAAAAAAAAGATGTGCCAGCAGAACTGGAGGCGGTGTTAGTGTCCCCACTGGTTTTCAAAAGGGTTACAGAATTTGACAAGTAATGGATGTGAGCCTGACTACTTCTGGCATTGCGCTGGGCTTGATGATCACGAAGTGAAGAAAATGAAGAGCGGAGGAAGGAGACTGAGCCAAAAGGCCACAGACATTCACAGGAGCTTGGACAGACTCACATGTACAAATTTGGAAACATCCACTTACAACGCATTTCCAAACCAGAGTGCAAGAGGTGGTTCATTTTCTTTGCTGTCTGAGAACACAGTCACAGTGACTACATTATGTGTCCATACTGGTGGTAAAATCAGGTCATTTCAGGGCTTGTGTGTCAGTAAAGTTTACCTCAACTTGCTCCTTGATTTACCAGTAAAATATCCAGCTATGTGCAACCAGTTACCACCACAGACTCATACATGTCGTCCCTTATGTTATTAAACTCACTGTCACTTCTACTTTAATATATATCACATTTATGTGAAGTGTTAATGAATTACTTCTTCATCACATCCTCTCAGTCACGCACATTTAATGTGATATTACTGAAATGTGTTGCTTGATTATAACACAGTCCCCTGGAAACACTTGAGTTTAATGTGTATCATGTGAGATCAGGTAGACCCAGAGCTACTTAGAATTAGTTCCACAGCATTAGAGAGCATTGTATAAAGACTGACTGATTGGAATAAAAAACGTGCACCATAAAGGTCAAGATTTAAATGTGTCACTGGTGTAGCGATCAAAGACTCGTTACAGAATGAAAGTTGATGCACTGTGAAGATAAAGTTACAAATTTATATGTGTGAGAAAACAAAAGGTTTGTTTAATTATTTTGGTTTGATGATCGTATTGAATGCTCTATGGCTGATATTAAACTACAGGACCTGCGAGCAAACACAGCGTGTGGGAGTTTGTTCCAGTTTGACCTTTCAAAATTTCAAAGGAGAGACTTTCTTTCCAAATCTGGTTCTTTATAATGAAAGGGTTTGGGGAAGATTTTCAGCAGCAAAAGGTTTCTCTGAGGCAGATCTGCTGTAGGTAGATGTCTGTTTTTTTCTGTACCAGCCTTCAGGTAATATGGAACTTGTTTTTTTCTGATAATGAATTATATTTGCAGTCATTTCAGGACAACAATCCAAGGCACAACACAGAGTAGGAGGTCTATTTATAATCAGGCATATAGGTATTAATAATTTTCAAATGAATCCACTTCTGTTCTGTAACTCCATATTAAATTGGATGATTGGATTACAGCAGTAATTCCAGGGGGCTTCTTCATTTTTATAGGTGATATATTACAGCTGGTGGAATGTAAAATACATTTCCAGCATATATAAACATAAAAAAAATCTCTCGCTCTGTCCCTCCCTACCTCACTCATCATTCCTCTCTCTTTCACAGTCTCTTCCAGTCACACGGTTATATAATCTGAGTTTTCTTATTCATCTCAGCCAACACTGACTCGGCCACTAGCTCAGAATACTAAGTCAAAGCTGAGTCATATAACCAGGGTCCTGTCTAATAGTGAGAGAATCACAGAGAGAGAGTGTGTGTGTGTGTGTGTCTCTATTAGTGCACATTTGCGTGCATGCATGCAAAATGTGTGTGTGTGTGTGATCTCACTTATTAGTCCAAACCTGCCTGTCATTGCAAATAAAAAGCCTGTAGTGTGTGTGCCCATGTGATGCAGCCTGCACTGTTAACACAGCAACAGCAGCAGCAGGAGCAGCATTGCTCAAATGCTCATATGTATGCAAATCACAGTCACTCTATTCTCCCGGGTGGTGAGCAGTGTTTGGACTGATAAAACCTGGAGAATCCTGCTTGCTGCACAGCAGGGTGGCAGCTGCAATCCAAAGTCAAGTCAAATAAAAGGGAAGTAATTACATAAGCAAAGCTACACCCTGGAAACAATAAACATTAAGAAGGTATAGACGGTGCACTGGGAGCAGAACAACAGACGAAATGGTGCTGACTGTTAACAGGTATGTCATCTGAAGCCACAACCAGAGGCAGCTATAGAGTCATGTTTCACCTGGAATAACCACTTACCTATGGCTGTGGACACTCTCAGCGAGGAGGCAGTAAGAGGGCTTCAGTTGTAAGAGGTAAACACATCAGTTCAGCTGTAAGGGGCTGAAAAATCACCTCTGCATCCAGGTACAGAGGAACAGAAAAATATTGCTGACAGCCAGAGCTAAATATAACCATCTGAACAGCCTCATATTTAAATTGCATTTAGCAGGAAGGTTGATGGACCAATGCATCTTTTGTTAATGAACTGTGCTTTCAATTTACCCTAAACACATTTGCACTACTCTTGCAAACAAAATATTTTTGAACTCACATAAGGCAAAAATTGCTCATTTTGCCTTCATACTAAATGTCTTTTCAATCACAGATGCAGTGAATGTTTATTTTCATTGTAAATGTATCACTTGGTCTAAAAAACACTTGAAAATAGCAAAAATGATCCTTACACTATCCAGAACACTAATGTGACGCATTGAACTTGTTTAATTCGACCAACTGTAAAACAACACATTCAGGTTAATGTCATTCATGAAGGATAAACAGATGACGATCAATGGGTTTATCAAACTTGTTGGAGTTTGGCATTTGATTGACAAGTGATTGACAAATCATTTCCGTGGTAGTTCTACATATATTCTGCAACTTTGGCAGCTTAAAGGAAACATTTTGGGAGATATGTGTATCCCCCTTCTGGCTTGCATCAGTAGATTGATACCACTCTCATGTCTGTGTGGTGAACATGAAGCTACAGCAGCTGAAGAGCTTTAGAGCAACATAGAGATTGGACACAAGGGGAAACAGTTAGCCTGGGTCAAAAGCTAACAAAATCAGCTGACCAGGACCTCATCTATTTTGTTTGTTTAATCCATACAAAAAGCTAAGTGTAAAAATGAAACGCCGTGGTTTTACGAGGGTCTACACACTGGACTATTTCTTGGCCGCGAGCAGTGACTTCTTTTTAACTCTGTCAAACTAATTCTTTAAAAAACAAGAATGCTTTGTCAGAGTCCAGCCATAGGTCAAATGACTTGTAAACAATTGCAAGACCTTGACCAACAATTACTCTAGGAACTCCATCAGCTGCCTTAAGAAATGGCAAAGAGAAATGAGAGAGACAACGGGAAAGACAGAGAGAGAGAGATGATATAACCGAGTGAGAAGCAGAGAGAGTCATGCTCTGCCTAGATTAGCACCACTGCGTTTAGCTTGAGGTCCTCTACTCCCACACTCTCCCTCTCTCCTGCTCTGCCTCTTTTCCTTCCATCCCACCCATCCTGCATTCATCCACCCATCAATCATCAATCATTCATCCAGCTGGGCCATCAATTCATCATTCATCTGTCCACATCTGTCCGACCTCTCAGCCGTCCCCCACCACGGCTCCCCAGTTGGACCATTAGGCCAGTGGAGAAGTGGTGGCATCAGCACCACCAGTCGGAGCCACCTGTTCTCCCCTCGCTGAATTTCCCCTCTCCTGTTACATAAAGAGACACTTGCACTGTTGCAATGCAGCATCGGATGCTGTTGTGCAACAGCATTAAAAATACCTCAGGGTCAGTGAGGAGGAAAGTTGAAAACAGGATATCAACAGAGTTATTCAGATGGAGAGAACACAAAAAACTGAGTCGTGAGTGTCGGCATGTCTGTCACTTGAGTTGAGAGTACGCCATTCAGCCTTTGCTTTATATACCTACAGTGCCTTTATAAAGCTGAGAGCAATCAATGATGGACTCTGTGAGAGAACCATTTTCCGATCACGTCTTCTCACATGTGCACATGCAGGGGTGTTTACTCAACCATACCTATTTTACCATTACGAAGCAGACGTTACTCTGGAGAGCAATTAACCTCCTGTCACGCTGTATCCAAACATGCAGAGCAAGCATGTTGCAGGAGGTGTTGTTTGTTGGTAATGAATGTGTCAGTATATCTGATAGACAGGGCCTAATAATGTACATACATATAAAAGTCACAAGCATTTAAGTGCATACCTCAAAAGACTGCAGAGCTAATGTGCCTTCGCTGTTGTTAGAAACAACTCAAATCCTAAACATATCCCCTCATAGCACGACACAATGTAATACCGAGTCTTAAGTCTGTTGTCAACACACCCAGTTTTGCAGATACTCTCTTTAATTCCATACAAAAAGCCACACTAATGCTTCGGCTGCTGTTGGAGGTAGTGCCGCAGCTTAGGTTGTAGTAATACTGGCAACAATTGAATAAGAACCACCACACTCTATTTAAAATCCTCTCAACCAAATTAAGCCCAACTCAAATATTTCTGAGCTTTCAAAAATTCCATTATACCATCATCACATTTTGTCAACAGCTGGGACTGTTTGGAATTTTAAAAAAAAATCGCCGTAAAATGAGACCAAACCCTCAATGAACTCAAATCATTACATTTCATTAAATCCCCAAGAAGTACCTTAGTTACGCTGATGCAAATAATTACAGCCGATCAAATTCACCCAGAGCCGAGAGGCCAATCAGCAACGCAAGTGTGCGAGTATTCTCAAAGCGACTGTAAAACAATTTGCGTATGGTTTTCAGGGGTTGTGCCCATAAGAACAGGGAAGCAGTACATCAGGCCAATCGGTCGATGGAGGAGGATTGTCTCGTTAATGAAGTGTGGAGTGGAGCCACTGAGGGCTGTGTATGTCACCAGATTTACAGCGCAGCGGCCCCGTGATTCCCTGCAGCTGTAAAACAATGAGGCGGTGATTGGAGTAAATTGCACTGCAGTTGTCAACCTCCCGACTGCTTACAGCCATTTGATGGTGTCTCTCTCTTACAAACAATTTGTCTCTCTCCTGTGCACTTGCTCACACACATGTACTCACAAATACAGCAATTTCTTTTTCTTGCCTCCCACACTCTCTTTATCTCTGTCTGATATTCTGTCTGCCACTTGTAGTTTTTTTTTTTTTTTTCCAAATGTCAAGAAACAATACAGGTACATCACCAAAAAGTTACCCAGTGATTAAGTGTCTATTGGTTTTTCTTATCACGTTCTTTTCTCTCTCTTGCTCTCCTGTCACACCCGGCAGTCGTGATGCAAAAGCCAGCGTCTGACAAAACGCACTTTTCCATCCAGATCCACGCAGATACATGGAAGCAAACACGTTCCTTCTCTCCATCTCAAACTCAGAGATGTTTTCTGCAGCACGATCAGGTGAAGGCCAAACAGCATCAAACACTGACTGTGAAGAATGTGTGAGCGGAAACCCATAAAGTGTGTTATTCAAATTCTGTAGCCAAGGACAAATAAGCAGAATGAGTGTTAGCTCTGAGATTTTAGAAAAACTGAAGAGTGACATTTGAAAAAGACATTGAAAGCCTGCAGTGACTTTCTTTAAGCTAAAGATTTGTATTGAGAAATTCCTTGACGAGACCAAACCAACAATGAAATTATCCTACAAATGTGTATTAGTTGTGGCGCAACAACCCAACATTGGTGGAACATGACTCAAACATTCATTCAATTACTGTATTTAATTACAATTTTGAGGTACTTTTATGCTACTTGGTACGACTATGACTCCACAACATTATGAAGGCAAAATTTTAGACAAATATAAAATTATTTTCACTCCTTAAGCTTTAGCTACTGGTTACTTTGCAGATTCAAATTACTAACACAAAATATATAAATTATGATGTATTATAACAGATTAAGCAACTTAAGAGGATATAAACTAATTACAGCCCCATGTTTAACAGCTGCAACAACAGTGTAATGTTTCACATGAATGCATAGTTATAATCCAAAGATATGATGCTGAAATGATTCTGCATCAGAACTAACTGTACATTTGGTTCTTCAAACAAATTTTGATGGTAATATGTTTGAATACAGGACTAATAACAGAGTATTGCTACACTGTGGTATTGCTACTTTAACCTAAGTAAAAGATATGAGTACTTCTTCCACCACCACAACGTGCTCTGAGCTACAAAATGAATTTAAAGAATACAGCTGGTGCAGTTTATTCTGAAACAGTTTGGTGTCAGAATGTCGCTGAACATGCTCCAGGACGCACTTCCAGTATGGCTATTTAATGTGTTCTGAATATTTATTGGACTGCAGTAGCGCTCTACTGCCCCGTGGACATAATCTCTATCACGATTTGGATGCACAGACACTACCAAGCAGAATAGATTCACTGTTGGTTTTCATGGGATTTTTTTTACGATATAAGATAATATAATGATAATATTACTCTTTTTATCACAAAAAAATAATTCCTGACCATAAACAGCCAGTGTTGCCAGGTTGGGTGATTTTCCAGGGCTACTTTTTATTCAGGTTCTGGTTATGATCATTTTGGCTGCTTTTTGCACCATTTGGGTTTCCACAAATAAAGGTTAGCTTATATTCCAATAGATCGATCCTTTGGGCTGAATGCAGCAAGCGTCTGCAGGAATGTATGAAGGGTTGGGAACTAAGAAATACTTGGAAGGTGCTCAGAAATCCTTGAGACAACTGGACAGCATGTGCTCTTAAAAACACATTGACAGGAGATCTCAAAAAGGGAGTCGTTGAAGAAACAATTCGAAATTGAATCGCCCCATAAAACAATGATGGTTCCCTCCTCGCACATACTCAGTGTCTTCAGAGTATCTTAACAGAATATGCTGAGCAGCATTTCATCAAAATATGTAAGCTAACATTTGGTCTTTTAAATAATGAATGTATCATCATGCCACCAGTTCCACTTGCTCTTTTCACCCTCGCTGTTTTCATCACTTAGAGATATATAAAAAAGTGGGACTTTCTTGAAGATCAGGCTCACTTGCCTCTCTGTCATGCTGATGACAAGGCTGAACGTCATAAGAGGGGAACAGGGAAAATCCATTCCAAGAATGAAACTGTTTCTGCTTCTTAATATGGAACTGTGAGAAATAGCTTTCTGCTTAAAGCGGCACATGGGAGAGCGATGGTGGTGGTGTGTAAAATTACATAATCTGAATTAACAACCATGTATAAAACCACAATTGCACACACACACAGACGCAGTTTAATTTTGCACAGAGATAATTAATTCATAAAATTTAAATTATACAGACACACAGGAAGCAGGGTGCTTCTAAAATAGAGAAAAGCTATAGGAACCGTGAGATACTGCGTATCTCCCTGAGCTATTAATGCCATCAGTGATAAGAAGTTAAGGGAAAGAAGAAAGGAGCAGGGAAGAGATGTGATAAAAGCAAGAAAGTGGAGGAATGATAGATGAAAGGAAAAGGAAAATGAGGAGATTAAAAATGGAGAAAGTGAGACAGAGGAGTAAGTGGAGAACATGAAGCAACTGTCTGTGATCAAAAATTGAGATAGAACACACCTCGAGGAAGGAGCAAAGGGGGAGAATTAAAGGAGAGAAGTGGAAAGTAGCAGAGTCAAGAATTTCTGCTATGTGAATTTATGTGTGAGAATATGTGAATTTTTCGAATGACGTCACGAGCACGATTCAGATGCCAGAAGGGAGGCGTCTAATGGAAGAGACTGAAAAAAATGGGGGAGGAGGTGAGAGGTAAAGCGGGGGGGGGGATCAAATGGGGAATAGATATGAGACGAAGGGAGGAGAAGAGGCGTGGGCGAGTGCAACAGAGGCTGATAGACAGCCAGGAATAGAAGACTAATTAATAGTCAAAAACTGCAGGCAGGCAGGTGTGGAGAGAAAACCACAGCAGGAGGGAAGAAATGTAGTGATGGATGGCTCTACCCACCTAAAAAGACAAGCAGCTTTGGGGTATATCTCTTCACATATTGCACTATTGTATATCACATAGAGGTAAAAGCAGAGACAGCATGTGAAGGGGGGAGGGCAGAGGAAGATAGGGGGTGCACGAAGACACATGGGAGGGGGGGGAGAAGAGAAGCGAGATAAAGCCGGATAGCTATGGGGAGCAAGAGAAAAACTCATTATCTAAGGTGAGAAGAAGGTTTGACATGAATCACCTACGAGAGAGATTTGCTCACACACTCCTGCCATTTCTCTGCGAGACGAAAGCATTCAAGTCAAACCACTAACAAAGTTTAATTACTCAAATGGCTTATCGCACACGCCACCCTCCTCGCACACAGCGCTCGACAAACAAACAGTCCCGACCTTGAAAGTTTGCCATGGGTGCGGTTTAGACCACATGCTGTCTGACATAAGACAAACACACATATGCACTTTATATGCCCCCATCCACCATTGCACAACAGCGACAAAAGCTATCAATCTTCTGGTCACTATCTGTCCATCTGAGTCTCACCATGTGTGTGCGACAGTGAAGCGCCTCTGTTTGTGGATGTTGTTGTTGAGCAGCATGCGGCGAAGCAGTCGTGGCGAGTTGCGGGGAGACAGGCGGGGGGAGATGGAGGAGGGAGACCGCCGGTGTCCTCTTGGCCTCTCCGGCTGCAGCAGGTTCTCCCGCAGGATCTTCACCAGGTCTTCGTTCAGGCCGGAGTGTTTGGGCATGGGGGGCACTGCCAGGGTGTCCTGGTGGGTCACCCCCATGCCTGCCTGCTGGGCCATGCCTGCCCCCGGCTTCACCACCACCTCCACCACCACCACCAACACCACCACCAGGCAGATGAATTAACAGCAAAAGCAGCAAAAAAAATATCAGATAAAAAACAGCACACGCATTAAATATACGCGTCTTCTCTGTCAGAGTCCAAGGATTTCCTCAAAATTTAGGAATCTGTAAAAAAAATACAATCCATCCAAAAAAAAAATCCTCTGGATGATAAAACTGAACAGCTCTGCTTGTAATTCCTCACGTCAACAGCTCCCTCTGTGCAAAAGCAGGAGATATAAAAGAGAGGAAAAATCCCTGTTCTCCTTTTTCCCTTTCCGTCTTTTAAGGAGCCAGCAGATGAAGAGAAGCACTGAGGGCTGCTGCCTTTGTCTGCTCTGCAACACTGGATGTCTGCTGTGAAAGTGTAAGGGAGAAGATGAGGGGAGGATGGAAGGAGAGAGGGAGGGCGGGATGCAAAAAAAAAAAAAAAAAAGAGCAGGGAATTCCGTCTATTCCAGCTCTTTCTCCCCCAGGCCTGCAAGCGAACTCAGCACAGTCCAGTGAAATCAAGCCCAGGAAGAGTTCAGCTGAACTAATTCAGCCTTATTTGAGTCCAGAACAGCCCAGCTCAGCCTGGTAAAAAACAACATGCAGCCCATGTTAGAAAACCAGTAAAAAAAAAAGCCCCTGCCCAGTATGACTCAATCCACAAAGGCTTGGTTGAGATCTGCTCTATCCAGTCGAAGCAATTTATCCCTCCTTCCTCTCCCTACACAGAGAGACTGACTGCTGACTGCAGCCAGTTTATAAGCTACTGATCCTTTGGAGCTGAGCAGAGCGTGAGCATGTGTGAGAGAGTGTTTGAGAGAGAGAGTGTGTGTGTGTGTTCATGTGTGTGTCTGTATGTACACAATAGAGAGGAGAAAAACAGGGAGGTATGAAGAGAGAGATAGGGTAAGCTTGAGTAACATTGTGCAAAAAATGTTGTATGCATGAATGCGCCTGAGAGTCGAGGCACATGCATCTGCAAGGGCGCATTTCTCAATGCAGCAGACCGCACTAAAAACGCCCATTAGTTATTGAGTAACCCTCAATCCAGGCTCGGCTTGAGAGGACATCCCTGGGAACAGCAAGTGACGCCATGAGTACACCTGTATGTGCGCATGTGCACAAATTAGCATCTGCGTTTTCCTAACATTTGCACACTCGCATGGAAATCTAAGCGAGAGATGAATGCACCCATCTCGCCTCCAGCTTGCCCCTCCCTTTCTCTGTAGTCGTTTTTAAAATGAGGGCAGACATGCTGGTAAATATATTGTCGACCAGCAGCTTATCTGGAATTCAGAGCATACCTGCCTCTAACCAGCTTTTAGTCATTCTACTTTCAACCACTAGTCACCCTTCAAAATGTACCTCTGGGTACTAGTTTCTGCAAGTGCCCTGCAGCGCACCACACCACCTAATTCTTCAGCAGTCAACAGGGGGAGCTTTAGCCCAGCCCAGCAGCAACCCTAAGGTGCCATGTCTCAAGCAATTCCTATCAAGGGTATTGATCGCTTAATCTTCCCAATGCAGGTCCAAAATTGTACAGTCGACTGAATTATTACTTTGCCTTTGTCTGTTCTCTAACATATACTCAAACGAGTGTGCAGTGCTTACAGCATTAAGCTCTAGATTAACATACAGTAAGCTGCTTCCCATCAAGCCGTTCCAGGCATGCTGCAACAAAAAAGTGTAAATGCAGATCAAAACATAACCGGGGATCTCTCTCTGGCTACGGTTAACATTCCTGAGATTTAGGGCAAGAGACTAACAGCCACGCTAACTGCTCCACACAGCAGTGCTGTTGTGACCGAAATGTTAACGTCAGCACTTCAACATGCTCACAAAGACACGGGTGTAAGGTTTATAGTCACCATTTTAGTTTAGGGTGTTAGAAGCAGAATTTGTTGTTAGGGGGAATGTCATCAGTACTGCAGGTAGCACGTTCGCAGCAGGTGTCAAGGCATTTCACTCTCAAAATATCAACCTGTTGGTGGCGCTACAAGTTAGTAACATTTGTTTAGGAACCATGAATGTTTGTTCTGCACACACAAATTATGACACCCAAAGTTTATCTACCCTTGTTTCTTCCCCCAGGCCACCATTGTGTTGGCCACACCCCCGGCCATTATTTGAGACCTGGCTTTAATGTGACAACAGGCTTTTATGTGAGGAAATAAGGCAGTCACATCCCAGGAAGTGGCAACCACATGGAATATCGTGAACAACCACATACCTTGGATCAATCATGTATAACCATGCAACAACTTTGACCATCTAACAGCTTAGCCACTTAACCACTTTCCAAATTCCTTCAAATTCTTCTTTCAAATACACTGTAGCACCTTTCAACCACCAAATTGGACTAAGAATCATGGCAGCTTACAATAAGCATGCATATTTTCTTCAGGACAGACGGAAGAGTTTCTTCATGAACAAATTTCCATGTGATACACATTGACACTGTATTATTGCTGATTGTGTTGTTGTCTGACCTATAAACCATAAATAGGTTTAGTGGCAGCAGGTAGAGAACATGTTCAAGTCACTCTTCCATGAGACATGGCATTTACAATACTGAAGTTCTAAATTAATATACATAGATAGGAACTTTCCAAAACCTACAAGAATCCTCATTACTGTCACAGTTATTGTAGACTTGAATTGGAAAAACCTTTGGTCTCATGAAAAATAACCTTTAAGATATAGCTTTCACATACATGTTAGTGCAGGTGAAATAGAAAAATCATGGTCAACATGATGATGATGATGGTGTTCCCTTGCTCATTGAAGTTCCTTTCTAACACCACAAAGACCGCAAAAAGTGGCCTTATTCCTGGGAGCAGTACTGAAAATATAATAAATACGATCGGATGTGTTGAGTCCTTGTTGCTAAATTCTCCTAGTTGGTTAGGGATCCTGTGTAAAGGATGATGAATTTGGGGGTGCTGAACGTCCAGACAGGTATCAATGAAGCTCCTTGTTGGCAGGTAAAAGCAAACACTTGCTAACACCATATCATTCATTACAAAGTAAGCAAATATCTGTGCACTCGACTACAACCCCCAATTCCAAAAAAAAAGGGACGCTGTGTAAAACACAAATAAAACCGAATGTGATAATTGGCTAATCCGTTTTGACATAGAAACAATTTAAAGACTGTGAAAGTTGTGGACTGATCCAAAAATGCCTGTTTGGATCATTCCACAGGTAAACAAGTTCATTGTTAACAGGTGATAGTATCATGATTGGGTATGAAAGGTTCATCCTGGAAAGACTCAGTGGTTCACAAGCAAGGATGGAGGGAGGTTCAACAGTTTTGTCTTGGTGATTTCAGCGCTTTCTGTCAACAGATGCATCACATGCCTCTTTATAAAATTTTATCAAACTTGTGTTCTTTCGAAGCTGTAATATCCGGCGCCTTTGGCCTGTCAACATCATCAAAATGCAACCCTCAGTCGTGGCAGTCAGTCACACACTTCCAGCCATGACAGCAATGAAGAGCTGTTGGCCTTAATTTGACAGCTTGCAATTCATCATCACCTTACAATAGTCAAAGGAGATGAATGCCATTCTTTGAGCAAACATTTTATTTGTTTTTCTCTCACATGATGAACGCACATTACTGTCATTCTCTCCCACTCCTTGTCCTATCGTCTTTCTTTCCCTTCCTCTCCTCCGTTACCTGCTCGTGCCTTTTTCTCCATTTCTTTGTAAAACATTTTTTTCTTAACTCCTCCCTGTCGCTGCACATGACGTCGATGTGCATTTCCCCCTGGTTACCAGGGGCAACTTGGATGGAGAGGGACAAGTGGATTTGTCAAGAACTAAAGGCTGGAGGAACAAAAGCAAGAAAAGGGAAGCCAATCTGAAGGTCAAAACTGTTGTATGTGCGGACTAACCCACAACATGTAAAACACCAACACACCCACATAACACTGGCATACACTATGAAGGCAAATGAAAGCATGATGTGTACAGAGCTCACGCCTGACCACATCCTTATCTTTAAAGGTGTTTTGAAGAAAGATTATAAATTCCAAAAGACGACCACTAAACATAAAGAATCGCCATGGTTTTTGTTGCAGTTTTCAGCAAAAAATATTGAGCACTGGAATCAAAAACGGGGGAATGAGCCCTAGATATCCCCACTTTCTTTCACACACAGGGTGAGGACACAAAAGCATGAACACCTGACAGCAAAATGCAATTCAACAGGCTTAAAAAAAAACAACCTAACCCCAACATAATGCAGTCCGATATGACAAAACTCACAGTCTCAACATTAACTGATTATAGGCTTGACAACTGTAGCATTTTGTGTAGGCGTTGATGATATAGTCTCAAGCCTTGTACATTATGAACTAGCCTACAGGATATATAACAGATGTATGATTCATACCTAATCAGCAGACAATAAGATAATAGAGCAGATACTGTAACTTCACCATACACAGAATGAAACTCAATATCAGGGCATTCAATTTTATTCGTATTATTCTTGATCCATAAATCAGCCCTGATTCACTTTTGACAAATGTTTAGTCTAAATTCCTAAATTTCCCATTGCTCTTTTTTTGGAAAACAAACCCCTGATTGAGACGGATGCGCTTTCAACTCAAATACAACATCAATTCTGTGCAAAAATCTAAGATGCCCATAAGCTCCTTGCAAAATATTGTTTAATCCTGACAGATTGGACGCCTTTCTTCTGGCAGCACACAGCATGCCTTAACCTAACAGAGCACACTCTGCAGTCTGGGTTGCCACTGGTAAAGGCTCCTCTGTGTGACACTTGACTATCAAACCCGTGCACTTCATTTCATATTATGTCGAAGGATGTCTGAGATGACTAAGACTTTTTTTTTTTTTTTTTACATGTACCTGTTGCTATAGTTACCACTTACATGAATTCAAATGGTCTGGGTAACGTGAATGGTGATGGGACGTTGCTGAAATAGTGTTTGGTGGGAGGAGAGGGGGTGGCAAGCAGTTTAAGATAACAAGAGGACCTGAAAGGTTGACTTAAACGTGGGTTTCTCTACAGTTCAATGCAGACCCAAGTCTTTACAAGCCATTATATTCTTAACAGAGCATCAAAACCTGAACGCAGCTCTGCCTCCCTCATGTGGACATCTTTTACCATTGTGAGATTCAGTCAGCGGTGCAGGAAACAGCTGTTAAAAACTAGTCAGAATTATGTGCTTTTTCCTTTTTTTCTTCTTGTGCTTTGCTTTTTTTGGTACATTTATATTTAACATATGCTCTCACCCAGACTTACTGACACTGCTGCCCGGTATTCATGATTAAATCAACACCATCACAGTGAATGAAGTAGAGCATTTGGGGTGGAATCAAATTACCGCAGTGATTAGCTGAGCATAAATTTTAAAAGGTGCCGCAGAGAAGAGAAAAATAGAGCTGAACTAATCAGCTTCAACTCACTCTGGTGTGCAGATTTAAAAAGGTCCCCAAGAACTAATCATGCTTTCTGTGGAGGCATTTTTATTGCAAAATCCCTGCACACTTGTAAAATGGAGTGTGTATTTTCAGCCAGACATCTCTGCCACCTTCCAAAAAATTGGTATTTGAGTATTCATGCATATTTATTAGCAAATCACATGTTTTTAAAAAATCATTCTGACTTGAAACCTTGTGATTTTGTTTTACTTTCATAGATGACTTAGCAATCACCTTCTCAAATCTTTGATTACAGCTGCTCAAATCCGATCTTTACATTAAAAATTCTGCTTCACATGTGATTTTTGTTGCAGCTCCTACCTACAAAGAATATGAGCCAAAGTATATTAACACGCCTGAGAAATGTCAGACGGTACCTCCAACGCTATGTGGAATTGGGAAGTGGGATTGTACTTTTCTTACTTTAAAAAAAAAAAAGTGATTTAGGTATCCAACATGCAACTGTTTTTAATTTGTATGGAAAAACTATTTTTACATTTAAGTTTAATGTGACTCATCAGTCAAACTGACACCCTGAATACTGACATTATATCTAAGTAAGATGACTAAAGAAGTACCATCAGCATTACTTTGAGCACAGCAATGCTACACTTGCTCTTTCATGTAATGGAAATTAACTATAAAATAAATATCATGAAAGCAGGTTTTAGTGGAGACTCTAACATGAAGCACTGAGTTAATTTTACACATTTGTCCAATAGATGGCAGCATTTGATTGGATATATTTTCTGCTAAACACGAAGTTAACAAAGATGCAAAACATGACGACATGATGGTTGAAATGAACCATGTAGAGTCATGTTAGTAAGTCCTTAACCTGCTGAGGCCGACAGCGATGTGTCTGTTAATGCAGTTACACCCCTGTTACAGCGAGATATGACATCCACTTTGCTCAGGCCCCATCTCCATCTTAGGCCATGTGGGGTCACTACAGCTATAATTTTCTTGAGAATCTCAGTTATATCATCTGTCATTTTCAACATGACCACGCAGTGCTGTTAATAAGCGCTGTGTTTTCATCCTTGTGAGCTGTGACATTTTTCTTTATAGTTTTAACATTTAAGGAGCTCTGGCTTCGCATGACTCACAGCCTGCCATGAAAGCAGTCAGCCTTGTGAATGCAAAATGGACGCGGTGCTCTCTTGTGGAAAAAAAATAGGGGGGGGGGGGGGGCACAAACAAAAAGTGTATTTGAATGTGAATTATATGCACCTCTCAGTTTTTTTTTTCTTTTTTCTTATGAAGGACAATGTGGTGCAACAACACGACAAGATGTGGCAGCTGTCCCCAAGAACCACGGTTCTGCATCAGTGCTCAATCCCAGTGTACATCACAAATAACCCAGCGCTGCCTCACAAGACAGAATCCTGCAGGGAGCAAAACAAAACCTACTTGTAAGCATATCATCAAAACAAAGCCTTTTCAAACACACATGAACAGTGCTGAATTTGGAGATACAGTGTGCCTTTCTACAATGAATTCTTATTTTTATTCATGAACTTGAGGGATCTGGTTTTGTCTTCTTAAGTCTGAAACCCTGGACCGCGAGTGCATTGTCTATCCCCATCTCCTCTTTTTGATTCTCCCTCTACCTGAGTGAAGCGTAGATGCTTTAACCTACTTTTCCTGTTCGTTTCCGCTTCTCATATTTCTACCTGCGATGCCTCCTCTCTCCCATTATCCAAGTACATCTTCCTGCCGACCTGTACAGCTGGTCTTTCAGCCGCTGTGAGGTTATCTCATGGACAGTTTGTTGTCAAGCACAGCTGTCACAGTGACCCTGACAGGGACTGTGGTCTAATTCCCTCCCTCCCATTGGCGGTCAAAGGTTGCAGCCTCTCCCCCTTCTGGCCTCAGAGAGCACACACTCGCTCACACATTCTGGCATATACACGAAGATGAATTACAACTGACAGCAAGGCTGTGGCGGAGCAGTAAATAAGAGGCAGCCAGTGTTACAGTTTGAGATGTGCAGATCTAAAAATCACACCGGTAGAATCGGCTCCTTCTGCCTGTGGCCACTAAATAAGATATAGGCTGTGTTTTCACATTCATCATTCATGAAATCAAGTGTGTTGATGCTTTCGAAAGCCTGCAACAACATTTTAAGCATCTCATATCCAACACTAACCCAAATGGCTCAAATTGCTTCAAAAGAGTCGGAAAAAAATAATAAAAATCAAAGAGCATCTGCTGCTGCTGATATGAATCTGACACTCTCCTGATCAGCGCTGCAATGAGTCGAAGCCGACTTGCGTCAGGGCTGAATGACCCAGTAAGCTAAAACTTCAGGGAGTCCTCAGTTATTATCGGGTTCACTGCCAAGGAAAGAAGTAATATAGACCATGGCCGGGATCCATTAGAATACTCCTCTGCAACGTTTGATTAAATGTGTGCGTGCGTTCCCTGGAATGGCAGCCTTTGTGTATCTGTCCTACGTTCAGTTGCATTTATTTTGGAGTTGTTATTTATTGAGCTGCACACAACCTGCCATGATGAGAGGAAACGGGCAGAACAGAGGGATGGGGGGGGGGCTGCTTGCCAAGCGAGAGAGGAGCTGAGAGCAAGCTGTAACGGACGCAGGGTGACAGTAAATGAAAGTGGATGAATACAAATGACCACGGGGATAAGGAAGAGGGGTCGAGAGGGGATAAGGGGAGAGAGGAGGACAGGGAGAGCAGGATAGCTCACGAAATGGCCCACGGTTGTAAACACGGTGGTCCAAGGTGTCTCTGTGTGTGTGTGTGTTTCTTGTTGGGGCACATTCATATATATGCATGGTTGTGTATGATACATGTTTAAATGTGTGGGTCAGTTTGTGCTCGTGCTTCTTTGTATTAGCAGAAAACACCTTAGTTTTATGTATGTGGGGGATGGAGGACTGGAGGCTGTTGTTGTGTGTGGGAGAGACAAAGAGATATGAAAAGGGGAGTCAAGGCACTCCAGAGGTTTACATCATGTACTATGAATTCAGTTCAGTGGTTGTATGATGGTGGACCACACTAATAATGTTACTGACCTTTTTTCCCCTCCTTATCTGGATCTCAGCTCAAAAAAAGGATTGTATGCTTTACACCTCATTGGTGGACTTCATAACAGATCTAAGTACAGCTCATGATGTGTGTATATATATAGAGAGAGATATAGATATGTAGATATATATGCTGCACTGTACATATCCAATTCACACACACACAGATAGGAGAAAGCATTGCAGGTGAACATAAACAAAAAAAAATACTATGCTCATTACAAATTATCTGTTAAATGAGGTAAGAGTGTAATATAATAGGGCTCATTTAGGAGGGGAGTATTAGGGGGATGATGCCAGGATTTGCCGACCTGGTTGTGGAGTGGCTACTGATGCATGATGAGAGGGGAATTACTCCTCAAAATTGACACTGAATAATTCATGCTCATCTCCACTTTTCAATATAACAGCTGGGTGACTCTCAGGAGTTGTTGAAAAATGTTTATGAGACTTAGAAAATAGAACTTTTTTAAGCAATACTGGCACAACTATGCTACAAAACAATGGGATCTAAAGAAAGACATTGGAGCATCAGGACCAGCAACATTTCAAGACCCCTGTAATGACAGTTTATATATAAGGATATTAAATGAGTACTCCACTGATTCAGCATCGCACTCCTACAACATTGCTGGACTCATGATAGACAGTGTAAAAAATCTAAATTAATGCAGCAGACAAAGAGATATCTTTTTTATGCATTCTTCTTCCTTAAAAAAACTATGTGCCTACATTACCCACAATGCTTCCCTACCACCAACAGCTCATTCAGAGAGTCAGGTGTGTTATGTTAGCAGCGGATAACATACCCTTGATCCTCTAGCCTCCAGCAGAAATGAAGAGCGGACTTACAGAGGTTTGATAAGCTCACTCCTCTCTAAATCCACACACTTTTTCACTTTCAAAATTTTCTTTAGTCCTCAATCGTGTTGCCTCAAGTGACATCACTTGAGAGACTTTATCAGACTTTGCTCCCTCCGGAACCACAGAAGGCTTTGTACAACTCTTTTTTAGATATACAGCTGTACTCCTCATGTAAACAGACTTTGATGTGCAGCATCGTCTCAGTTCGCTTTCAAGTATAGTTTTGGTCAATTTGATCAAATTTTCTAACGGGCCTTTCCCACAGATGACATTGACATGTCACAGCAGGTAAAGCACAGTTGTAAGTCACAAAATAATGATGACTGAATTCCATTTAGCTGCTGTAGTTCTTATATGTTGCCTCTCTGTCACACCTTACACAGGCACTTATTATTGAGTTATTATTATAACACCCTCACTTTATTCTAAATGACTGAACAGAGTGCCTTTGTGTAATTGCATAATAAGTTAATGTATAAAAAAAAGAAGTTTGTCGATCCCATCAGCAAGTTTTCTGCCCTTTCCAAACTCAGAGCCAGTCGGTGTTGAGTTTGGTCTCATTATCCGTGAATTAAAATAAGAGTTTCCATACAGCTCTGCAGTTTGAGCTGGTGGAGTGAACTATGAGAGAACAGCACTGAAACTCTGCTGACATTTCCCGGAGACACAGGCACAGTATGACAACACCCAGGAATTTAACATGCAATATAAAAAATAATTAATATTACCCATCAACAACAACAACAACAGGTGATCCATTTCCCCAGAACATTGGTTGCTTCCATGCTGTGATTTCACAGTAAAAGCACTTTTTATGCAAAAGTGCTGACAAGACAAAATGGTGAAAATGAACACCACCTCGAAAAAAGTGACACCTCATGGCACACCACAAAAGACTATTAGGCATTTTAGCTAATTAACGTGTGGTACGAGGAGAGGAAATGCAGGGAGCAATGACGGGAAGGTGAATTGGAGAAAAGAGGATTTTAAAAAAATGTCACAACATAAAGAGGCTTTAAAAAGACATTAATATCCACAGTGGTGTAACATGGGATGAGGTAATGGCTTCCAAATAATTTGTACTTTCAAATCTAAACATGTGCAGTATCTTTGAGAATAACAGATTTTATTTGCTTATTCTAAATTAGTCAGTGATAATTTCAAAGTAAAAGACAGTTGATCTTTTCATGTCTCATATAAACTGTTTTTCAGTTAATTGGGCTGTTCTTCTATATTATACTTTTCTTCCATGGACTATGGGTCTGGAATAAAGTAGACTGACTCTCAACAAATAGACTATTACTTTCATGTTAGTCATGTTTGCAGCCAGGCTCCACTGATGATACATCAGGCTGGTTTGGTTCAGATTCAAACCTCAGACAGTCTTACTGCTCAATTCAGCCTCCAGCTTCTTGGGTCAAGTTATTTCTATTCTATTTCATGCAACGGCGGACGTGGGCAAAGACGTGCTGCTTCTAACCTTGCTAACAGAACCTTTCCTATGTTTGGAGATATATGTACAGTTACTCTTAAACTGTATATAGAACATGGCCATCAAATGATACTACAAAGGTCTCTGCTACATAACTCCATCCCCAACACCATCGTTGACAATTTTGGCTCATTCAGTCAATTTTCAGGCTCCTGATTGGACAGCATGGCTTTAGGATTTGAGTTATCACTGCCTGTTGGTTTGGCATACTTTGAAAGCTCTTCAATTGTGTTTTCATTTGCACAAAAATTTTGTTTAAAACAGTGCTTTTGAAGACTTTCTTTTTTTAGGATGAAGCAGGAAAAACCCTGTTTTTTCACAAAAAAAAAGAAAAAAAAGCACCCCAGTACGTGTGGACAAGGCCTGAGTGGCTCTTACTTCTCCAGTATACTGACAGAGAGAGACAGAGAGAGCCTTGAATCTCAAGCAAACATATTAATCTTTCACACACCCACGCAATGGTGTGGCACATGTTTTGACACCAGCCAAAGCAAAGCACTTCCATCAACAGTTTCCAAGCCACACTGGCATAACAAAGAGCACAGTGGAAGACCGCGGGAACTGTTAAGTGATGGGAATAGAAGTGAGGCAAATGGGAAAATAAAAGTTCAAAGATATTTTATTTCTGCTGATCTCATCACAGCGGAGAAAATGAGGGCAGTCAGAGAGACCAACACCAATTTAATGTTATTCCCTAGGAGACTTTCTTATTAGTCATTTTCATTACGTAAATTCACTACTTCATTGCTTGAATCTTAAGTTCAGTTCATCTGTTACAAAAATGCTCGACGTTTCGGAATCAAGCCTCTACTCCTGTTATATGATTTGTATTTAATTGAAAAGATAATCTCATCATCAAAATTCCAGACAAAATCACATTCTATCACTTCTTATTCCCCTCACATTGATCCAAGCATTTTGAAGACATCCAACAATTCATGTGGAGGGAAAAGTCACCCTGATGGCTGAGATAATGACTGGCTCTACATTAGACTACAGTACATCTTTCACTATTCATAGTCCTATTTTTATTACATATAATTTAATATTCATGGTACTAATTTCCTGCAATAGACAATGGACTTGAACAATGACATCTCATCACTTTTACAGTCAGTGAACATAAACTGAAACCGTGGCTAATGTGTAGTTTTTAAGAGTGATCCTCAAAAAACCCTGCTTACTGTACCTCTGTTATCACGTTTCCAATGTGTAAATGCAGGACCAAATACCTCTATCGCTTGGCAAAGAATGCGATGTTGTTTGTTAATATTGTCACTGAAAAGTTTGAAGGCAAATCTAAGTCATTTCAATTTAGACCACGTTCATTCAGCTATCTGCTTGTGTGTCAGTCCGGAGGCTCTGTAATTATACTGAATTAAGTTCTACAAAGTAATGATGCACGGACCATTGAGGAAGAGAAAAGCAGAAATGTCCATTTCTAGTAATTCTGGTACAATCTCTCATTTATTAATTAGCTTCCATGACTGAATGAGAAAATGTCGTTATCTTAGTTACTGAACACGTTCTCCGACAGGTTGAAACAGAAAGGAACGAAAGTTGCTGGATGGCAATTTCAGAATTCAGCCAAATGACCCAAACATAAAAAAACACAAATTTCCACATCATATGAATATATATGAACAAAGATCCAGTTTTAAATATCTGAAAAGTACCAATGCCAACTGAGAAGAGAGCCACCTGAGGTTTATGGTTGCATACAAACAGAAGACTTTTGTTTTTACTCCAATTTTTAATGAGCTCAAATGAAAGATCTAAGACTTTTTCCGTGCACACAAAAGGCTTATTCCTCTCAAATTTTGTGCAGAAATTTGTTTAAATCCATGTTAATGAGCACTTTGCCAAGATAAGCCATCCACCTGACAGGTTTTAAAAAGCTTGGCAGACGTGGTGGGCAGGTGTGACTCTTTTTGTAAAATCTAAGCATAGATGATAGAAATAGAAGAATCAAACTGAATAAAAATAAACTTTTGCAAAGTTGCTCTGTGTTCACGCTAGATTTAGGAAACAGGAGAAAAACAGACCAGTGCTAAAAAAAAAAAACTGGTTCATCTCTTTATATACATTTTGAAATAAGAGCATCCTAATTATTTTCTACAAAAACTGCACTGAGATCAAGTGTCACATGGGACTGTCTTACATCTCAGCAAATAATTAATCACCTGGAGAAGAGAAATTTCTACAACAGGCCAGTGTAGTGAGGTGTCCCTGCTGATATATGAGGTATTCTGGCAACACTTAAAAGCAAGCACACTTCAAAATTTGGCATTACATTAAACCTAAGGGCAACACATGACACCGTGCATATGGCCCAGCCAAATAATATGAATTAAATAAGTGATTAAGTACAAATACTTCTGCCAGCTTTGCAAGATGTATGGCAGCAAAATATTTCTACAGAGACTTGGAAAAGTGATATAACAAACAGACTTGGACCAATTTATTTTTTAAATTAACGGTGGATGATTTGAAGTCAAAATTCTGTTAAGTAGTCGCTATTTATTGTTTATAATCAGTGTTTGAATATCAATAAATACACCAGTGTTCAAAAGTTTGCAATCTTTATTTTAACACAGATATTTTAACAAACTGTTTTTTCAGAGAACACATCTGAAATAGCTTTGGACCCAAAGAACAATAATTCAATGATTAAAACTCATCGATGTCCCCACAGTGTTGCATGAGAGGGGATAATACTGTTGCAACCATGTTTTCACCAAAATATCCTTTTTTGAGTTTAAGGTTTTTGAGTCCAGAAAAGTGTAAGACACTCTAGATCATTACTGAACCACATGAGTGTTTGCAATTGGGCTCTGAATATTTTGGGAATCCATATTTTTTTGAGCCCTCTGCAGTCTACTCAGTGAATAGATTGAGTAGGATTAAACTGTGATTTCTGTCCATAGTTTGTTCAGCTGATATTCTGTGATCCAATTCCAATAGTAACAACCACAGACTAACCTTCTATTTCTAATTTGAAGTTTCAGCTTTGCTGCAGCGACACGCCTCTTAACTCCAGCTTGTTATAGGTCTTATTGTGCACTCGACACTGAAGAATGAGCCTGTTTGAATCTGCACAGATTCTGATGCCAGGCTTCCAGTTTCTTTTACCAACGATGGCTGATTTCTCATATTCTTATTGAATTGTTGCTCAGAGGCATCTTTGTTTCTCTCATTTAAAGTCTGGTTGAACCATGGTACAGAATTTTGTATATGTACAAAACATGACCTTGTTTCTGAAAACTCCTCATACAAAATAACATTTATTTTTCAATGAAAGACAGACCAGTCCTCTCAGCCACCTGACTGCACTGAATCAAGCTTTTGTGGCAGGCGATTCCTTGAGCTCTAATGTATGTTGTCTGGAGGAGACAGGAGTTTATGGCTTATAAAAAGCCCACAAGGGACTGGGAACTAATGCAGGTGGCATGTGCTGATACAGGTAGCAAATTAGGCATAAGTGATTTCAGTTAATTAATGTTCCACATGTCTAGTGGCTGCATATTAATTTATTGTTTTAAGAGAAAGCTGTTGTGATGTTGGAGGACTAGCTCACCAAGAATCGCCTGCAGAGGTGTTTCACTTATAAAATCATTATAATTTTGATTTTTTTCTGTTGAGTAAACTGTAAAATTAAAGCTTCTGTGATTGGCTACAAACAAGATGGCAATGTGCAATATAATAGAGAGCAATTTGTGCTCTGTTTGAAAGTTCACAGCTATTATCACATCTTCAATTTAATCCCTTTTACACTGACTTTTTAAAGACATACTTGCATAGAATGAATAAACAAAGAATACCTTTGCTCAGTACTATTTTGTCAGGTCTGTGTGTGTGTGTTTGTGCGTGGGGTCACATGATAGTTGATAGTGTGCGTTTTTCCTGCTGTCATGAGATAATCCATGAAGTGAATGGGTCGGCCGGGATGCCTCGAAGAAACGAGTTATCTTCCACCCACTTTAGATCATCATATTTCTCCTGAGGCTGAAATATGAGAAAGTATGTAATGTTTATCTACTGCGAGATCAAGCATCCTCAACTCCTCTAGGATACTCTATAACACTGCAGTCCATATATGATATCATCTTAGAGGTGGCACAGACGTTTTAATCTAATTCTAACAGCACACATTCTCACTGCAGTAATAGCTTTGTATCACTTATGCTCATGTCATCATGTTAGTTTTCTGGACGTAGTGTTATCCTTCTCTTTGCTTTTCCACAGACCACGACAATATCTGCTCTAGTGCCTGACTCTTTGGAGCCTCAGAGTGCAGCATCTACATTATTCTACCTCCCACTGTTCCTCTCTCCCATCCTCACTTCCCTCTGTCGTTTCTCTGGCCCCAGCGGACATGGTCGGTCTGACCCTGTCTAAGCCTGATGGCGGCGGTGGTGGTGGTGGTGGTGGTGGAGGAGAGTGGGATGGGGGGGTAGGGCTCTTTGTCCTCTCCACTGTCCACATTAGATGGGAATTGATAAGATTTTATTGAAACCAACGCCATTATTGATTGTCTTGTCAGCCCGATCCTTTATCGATTCCCTCATTCAGTCATTACTGAGCTGTATGTCAGCTGACACGCATGCAACTAACCCCCAGGAAAGCATGTAACCTATCGAAAGTCTACTTCTTCTACTGCTGAGAAAGGGTGCAAGCCTTTTACTACAAATTCTGTGACTGCACAGTGACACTCGTTCACCCTTTCTTCGCTTATTGCCCCTCCCTGTGCAGCAAGTTTAAAAAGGTTTTCGATGGCTGGAAGCTGATGGCTGAGTCGAGCTGGCTGAGAGCCTTTGAGCAACAGTCTCTCAGTTGTCATCTAAAATGGATGAAACAAGAAAAAAAAAGAAAAAATCTGCGTGGTGCTAATGTTACTATTAGGGAAGCAGTGGCAGTCATGTGTCGAGTGTTTAATACAAGGCGTTAATGGAATTTAAGACAAGGTTGAGTGGAAAGATGTTTCAGCATTTCTTCATCAAGCCAAACTTTGGACCATTTCTTCCTCACCACCATGACTTGTTGCAAGTTTCCAGCAGCATAGACACATGAGTTTGATGTCTTACAGTGAGTTTTACAACACACAAACATGACATCATCCATAACTGATAAGCTCAAAGGCATATGATTCCAATGGACTGGACAATTTGGAACTGGTTCTCAACTTGAACCGGCCCCATTTCTACTGCCACATGCAAGCTCCATGCACGTGCCATGTCTTTTCTCACATGTCCACGAGCCATCCACGACCACCAATAATGACTGTATATACCTGCCGGGCTCTTATACTTTTGCTTTTGAGATTCACTTGTGTTTGCAGTTCTATGATTTATTTTCACAGCTGGTAAGCAACAATGACTTTGAAAAATCCTCTTTTTGCCTTTGTGTCGTGTTGATTATATTTCAGATGCTGCTGAAACAAACAAAAAAAAAGGAATTGACTTCTAAATGTGTTCCCTTAGAGATACAGTTCACTTAAAATATATAAAAATCGCCTGCGTGACCGATAGATGTTAAAAGTCAAAATCAAAATATTAGCCAAAGTATGTGGACTCCAGAAACTCAGCATACACCAGACTTGTGTAAAATGAGTAACATGGGACATATTTTGGTCGTCATGTATAATAAATGTGAGGGATCTTCATCACGTGCATACTTATTCACTGTCTTGTTGGATAAGGATGGTTAGTTTACTATTAAGACTGAAAAAATGGTATAATATCTGCCCTGGCTTTGCAAAAGTAATTTAAAAAAACACTTCAAAAGATCTCTAATTAGCATTTCATATTTTGTTTAATTTTGGGGTGTCATGGACAAAATCTAATTTGTGCTCTTGAATGAATAATTCATGTTCTTGAATTGCTCAATTTGTGCTTTTGATGTACTTAATTCGAGCTCTCAATTTATCTGTGTCATTTTCTTGGCACCTAAACAAAGCCCCAAAGTCACTCCTTATTGAAAGAATATACAGGAGCTGTGCCATGAATAGGTGGCCTCAGCCCAAAGGACAATGTATGAAAATCAGGCACACACACACACACACACACACACACACACACACACACACACACACCTTTCCAAATTTAGAAAGCACCTTCATAAAACTTCTAAATAAAGTATTTGTGTATTACAGCCACTGAATGAGTGAACTGGGTTCCAGCTCTGAGGCAATATTTTTCACTGCTCCACAAATTAGAAATAATAGCCTAAAAATAGCTATATATTAGATTAGACGATGGTGTAACCTGATATGAAATCAGATATGTGATATCCGTCACATATTAAAACCAATTACATGAGGAACACTTGCATGTCCAGTCCTGTTGGAAACATTTCACCCAGACAGCTGGTCCAAAAGAGTTTACAATCAAATATCAAAACCCACGTTAATACTGTCAGTAAATTGAAGTTCAGTGCTCACTACCTCAGTGGTCAGCAATTTCCCGCATCCCTGGAGGCCCCGGGATCAGCACCTTGGACGGTTATTATGATCCATCTGTGAGGCACGAGGCCGCTGCTGATCTATTGCTCTATTAAGTCTTTAACCTTTATCACAAATAAAGTCACATTAACTGGAGGTGGAAAATAAAAACACAGTGGAGATAAGTGGATCGATATCACAGTAAAAAAAAATCTTCAGTGTTGTTGCGGTGGGAAAGTGCTGAGTGATCTCACCCCTGTGTTTGGTGAAATAGATGGATTATTTTTGGATTAGTGATTAGTGGAAGATTAGTGGTTCAGTCCCTGGCCTCTGCAGTCTATGTGTTGAAGTGTTCTTGGGCAACCGAACCCTAAATTGCCACAGATGGCTGTTCCATTGTCATGTTATTGTACGTTGCTTTGGATAAAAGCATCTGCTGAATGCAATTGTAGAATTGTGAATACATTAATCTCAAAAATTTGATTTGGACTTGCGTCAGGATACTGATTGAGGATTTTCAACCATAAGGTCATCAGATACAGGACACTCCACAAACTGTTTGGGCGACAGAAACACGTAGAGCTGGAAGGCAACAACACCAAAAACAAATGACTATTATATCAGGAGCTCTAATGAAGTAATACCTGTGCATAAATAAGTAATTCGAGGGCATGAATTATTGAATCAGTAGCACAAATTAGTTTATTTTTCACCATGAAGTTGTGTTTCTGTTGACTGGCTGCTGTCTGGAACTTCATACTCTAACCTCTATCTCTTTGCAGTGAAGCAAATAAGCTTGTTTCCCAAAATGTCAAACTATTCCTTTAAGGTCTTAAATACTGCAATAGAGTGATCCAGTATCATCTTATTACAGAGGCACATGCTGGCCCATACACATGCCCCCTGTTGCTCTGCAGCTCCCTTGTCAAACCAAGGACCCTCTCAAGGTCTCACAAACACACTAATAAGAGCTGTTTCACTCGGCCCCTGAGCGGCCATGTTGCACTACTTGGTATGAAAAGCTCTTTCTTACCTCTCTAGAGGAACTTTGAGTGGTCACCTAGAGATATAAAAACTACAGAAAAGAGCTGAATGACTGGATATTTCAATTGAGATTCAAAGTCCTGAACAGAAAGTAGCTCAACTCTTTCAAGTTACTGACTAAATTAAAGGAGCAAGAGTGAGATATGAAAAGATGACATAAAATAAAAAAAAAAGTACAAAAGAGCAAGGAAGAAAGTGAGAGATTGCAACTTCACAGGCAGGGGAAGTCGAGTGCCCACACTCATGTTGTATAGAGAAACACTACAGGCCCTTTCTGCGTGCTCAAATTCAGCCTGCTCTCTTTCTCTGCTTGTTACTGAAGAGTCACTTAAGGCTTGAGCTCTGCTCCACTTTCATCTCTTCTGGTGTAAAGCTATCAGGCATTTATCTGTCTCTCACCACTTCAAATAACAACTGCATCTCTCAATGGGTCTCTCATTGCCTCTCTGATGTATAGCCTATTAGTGCGTCCATGTATAGTACACGAGTTTTGGCAGGGCCATAACTTATTCATATGATTTGCTCTCAGCCCCTTTTGTGAATATTCTGGGCTGGCGGACATCTCCCACACATAATGTTGTTTCTGACTTGTTCTTTCATAATTTCATTTCATTTAGCCTTGGGTGATTACATTAAACACGGCAAATCAAATTTACATGGTTCAAGCGTAAGTGCGAAATGCTGCTTGAGTTTCTGATCACAGAAAAGCCGCAAATGAGGCAATTTCCATATTCCAACAAATGCATCTGCAATAATTGCTGGTCTAATTCATTTAACACTGGATGAACTTAAACAGCCTAATGACTAAAACACATTTTTGGTTACATGCAAAGTCTATGTAAAGTCATGCCATGTGATTTTTAAATTACACAAAAATTACATGAAGCAAATATGCAAAATTAATATAGATATTTGTGTGATTTAAACATTTGAGAACAATAAGTGAATTCATCTTTGTGAGCCACTGTTTGTTATTATGTCTTTCTTCATCCAGGTTGACGGCTGACTGGAGGGGAAATGTAGATTCCTTCATGAACGTACAGAAAAAGATAAGATAGTCCTTAATTATTCTCACAATGGGGACATTTGCAGTGTTACAGCAGCAAAGATGGATAAATAGCAGGTAAACAAGAAGTATAAAAAAAGTTAACAATTCAACTCGGGTAAAAAAGTATCAACAATTTAACTTGAGCATGAGTATTAACACTTAACTGTAATAAAAGTAATGTCAATTTAACTATAGAGAGATACAAGTATATAAGTATTAGCAGTGCAAAAACCAGGCTAGACAGTATTAATAAGAACTAAAGGGAAGCAGTATGTTGCTTGCTCGTTGCAATCAAATGATCATCGATGATCCCTCAGTCAAACACGTGCACAAAAATCAGCTTTCTTCTTTAGGCCACTGAACAGCTCTCCTGGGTGCATCTGACTGTTAAGCGCCTTGCTCAAAAGCACATCAGCAATATCTGCTGAGAAAACACCATTTACCGCTCATTGTTCTCCTTTCAGATTGTGCCGACATGTCTGGAATTTCAAAGTGGTCGCAAATACATTTGTTCCATCTCTCAAAGCTGTAGCCCCCGGTCATGCTCGCACATCAAAAGCGACCACAACAAGAACAGAAGCCTGAAGCATAAAAGCTGCCGGACCTATATGTGTGGCACCGGGAGAATAGGAAACAGGGTTTTAGCATGCATGGACATGGACGGGGCTGCTGAGCTGAGGAAAACTGCACAACAGAGACTCCTCATTTGAGGTGTTTAATGTATCTAACCCAAGACTGGCAGAAAGAAATGTTTCTTTCATTATCCACTGAAAGAGTGAGGGAGAACACCACTTGGCTGGCTGACTGACTGGATGTCTCGGCGCTTGGCAGATGGTGAATCACCTGACTGGCAGCTTGCTCGCTCAATGCATGTGAGGTTGGGTGGCGAGCTGTTGTTTCTGCTCTTTTCTCGGCTGGGGAATTGGTTATATGGCTGCCTGGCTGATTGGCTGACTGGTTGGCTAGCCCACCTTCTGTTTCCAAGAGGACAAAGCCACAGTGCATACAGGCACACACACATACACACAGACGCAGTCACGCACACATTTAACCTTCTTTCTCCTTTATATGCTCTGTCTATACATCAGCTCCCCAGGGTGTTGTTATTAATGAGCGCCCTGGAGAGATGTTGCAGTAGATATATTCACTCTCCAGGACCACACACACTTACACACCAATGTCAGTGCTTTCCCTGTTTGCTATGATGATTTTAAATCTATATTACATGTGCAATCCATTTTTGTCTTCATCTCAATGAGGACACAACAATCGGGTTGTGTTCAGCAACGACAGAACAGAAAGCAGCAAACCATACATTCAGCCACCAGGGAAGTCGAAGCTGCCCTAACACAATCACTAGCCACAATTGATCTGTGTTGTTCAGAAAAAAAACCTATTACATCCCACACAGCTTTGATATACATCACCCATAAGTAAAGAGCTGCACGACCTCCGTGAAACAACCTCGGCTGACCTCAATTCAGTGACGTCTTTATACAATATCCCCTTTGTATGGAGTTGACATGCACATTTTCACCTCTAAGCCAGCCCTCATAGGACAACCTCTACAAAGCTATTCTCTCCCTATGTGAGTGTCTACATCCCTTCTATTCATCTTTCACCATTTAACATTTGAGAATGTCACCTTCTGCCTGAGATAAGAGCTAATACAAAGTAAAGCCACGCTGGAATGCCTGAATACTGTGACTGAGTATTGCCTCCCCGAGCGAGATTACGTTTTCATCCCTGTCGGCGAGCGGCTCTGACTCTAAGCAGCTCTGACTCAGAAACACATACAGTATTTAACATGAAGTAAACCATGATATAAAGAATCACACTGTGGCTGTTATCCAGATTTGGAATCACCTCTATTAAACAACAGCCGTGTTAAGCATTTTATTATGAATCACAGAGAGACTTGATTCAGCAGGTTGATTAATTGTCTGCAGAGGTTTTCATTCTTTAAATGCCTGATCATTCAAAGAAAGTTTGACGCAGCTTCAGTTGCGTAACGTCTTTCATTGGGATTCATAAACTTATTAAATGACTGATTTTAGTGCATTTCTTTCTGTAATAATGGCCGAAGGAAATAGAGACAACTAATTACGCTGCTGTGTTTGTTAGTAAAGTGCGGCCTTTTTGAAAACCAGCCCAACGAAAGCTTTCAGCTCCACAGCTGCTTCTGATGGCAACACTTAACAACTATATCCCATAGGGGATTCAATCTATACCTGTAGTCCCAAAGGTATCCATCAGGCTCGCAAACAAAATCAACAATAACAATCTGTAACAAAGCAAAGACGTCTGTCTGAGGTCACCAGGAGAAGGAAAAGCTGCCGCATGATTGGCTGCCACAATTAAATTAGGAGCTCAGTTTGCTGTACTCTAAACAAATTAATTTAACATTACACAAGTGGTGGGTAATGCTAAACTGTCCAACTATTTAATTATCCACTGAAAAGAAAACAAAACTTCCGATATCAAAGACGTGTTTAAAAATTGTGCTGCACAGAGTTTAAAAACTTGAACTCATTAGTATGAACTTCCATCGTTATCCATGTGATTTAAAGCCATGTGGAGCAAAGCACATCACAGAGATTCGCCGCCGTATCTCATCTCAGCTCATTCCATGTCTTAGTAGTTAGAGGACAAAACAGGTCCTTGGTGCTTTCGTTATCCAGCTTTAGAAGGATCTAATTTGGGTAGTCCTCTCATTAGTGCAGCTCAAATCAGGTAAGAGACATCTGCAGAAGAGTGAACCTCACAACACTTCAATTGCTCAAGCCAGATGGCTTAGACAGGACGAACCCCACAGAAACCACTTAAAACAGCAGAATATGTCACACATTAAGGGACTAAACTGTCAAGATTCACTCGTCCCGCTGTGAGCTTAAACAATAAAAAATGTTTCGCACGGCAATTTCCAAATTATTAGCAGATGCATTTTTTAATAAGGAGAACAATCATATACAAAGCACATGGCTGAAAATGGGAGGGGATGCAAAAAAAAAAACACATTAAACTCTAAATTAAATTAGAATACCAAATGTAGTTAATAAAACACATTAGCATTAAATTACATGAAAACATAATAAGAATAATAATCCCACCTTGCTCTTTGCCCTGCACTCGACAGTCTTTTTCAAAGCCACTAGGACATTTGTGAATAATGTGCCAGAAGGTTTGGGTGACATTTTAAATGTCATGAAGCAGTTTGTCCTTGCAGCCACCTGAAAATGACAAGTGTAAATTTAAACTTAAAACTCTCAAGCCTTTTATTCTGGGAACTGAATCTAAACTCAACCTTGAGAAAGATTTTTTTTTTTAAGGTAACAGTGGTTTGATAGTTGTTTGGCACTTTTGACATCTCCTTGCCACATTTGTCCTGTGCACAGATTCAAACAGAACCACGGTGACAGTGGAAAATGCTGCTAGATTCCCTGATATGGACACACAATGGCCTCTGTCAGTCATAATAATTGCCTATAAGCAGCGACCAATCAGGCTGGAGAATTTCCGGGACTCTTTGAACACTGAGGTGCAGCAGTTCAAGAGAATTCATATGGAGGTTTAAGAAAGCTGTTTTTGCTGCTGTGTGTGTGTCAGATCTTTCCATTAGAAGCTGTATGTTTCATTATGTGTTTCTGGCTCACAATGTTTAGTTTGCTAAGAACAGAGTGGAGCATCTGTAGTTTTGGAAATGCTGCATTTATTCCTTTTTCGCATTTCATATTTTCCACTGTTGCTAATAGGAGTAAGTGATGGAAGCTGTCATATAGTGTAAATTTAAAAAAGGAAATATTGAATTATTAAACATGCAACTTATTCCAACTTATTTATGGTTTATTTTCAAGTTGGTTTTCAAATATCTGTACGTCGCATTTGTCTCATTTTATGACACAATTTACAAGAACAAATTCAAGTTTAAGTCACTAAGTACACACTTTGGTGCCACTTTTGATGACACTTTGACTAAACTTCAATAAGAAAGTTTTTGTCTCCTCACGCCTCCTTTTCAATTCTGTCAACACTGTCAATTGTCATTCATGCATTTAATTTTATTTCCCACGCTGTAAAAAGTCATTGCCTCCAGTTCTCAAATGACACCCATAAATACATATTTAGTCAACCTATTTGAATATAAATTGGTCTTTAATATTAACCCTGAATATATTGTTGACTGCCTCTCTCACCAATTACAGGTCGACTGCTGCTCATTAACTTCTATCTGCATGGGCTCGGAAGATGCTACACTTTAGGAGGGCGAAGGAGTCTAAATGCCAAAACCTTCGTGTCTCCTTGTCATAACATTTTTATTCATCTCAACTAGATAACTCCCCATTAAAATGACATTTGGAGTGATCTCAGGGTGACAGGGTTCTCCAGACTAGAACGCTGGACTGAGTTGTGGCTGTGTAGGCAAGACTAATGGCCATAACACCATCTTCAAAACAAGAAAAAGAAAGAGTAGCAATAGGGCATGAAGATGTGTCATGCACAAGATTTAACTTTCATAAGCAATTCTGAGAGCTTGACAATTGACCAAAGCTTAAAAAGATAACACAGAAAAATGTCGCCTCTTCTCATGCTGTGCTGCCTCCGGTGGTTACATACCTTGTCATAAGAAACATCCATGTTCTTTTCTTTGTAAAGTATGATTTACCAAGTGGCATCATGAAGTGTGCAAATCAAAAAGCTCTTTGCGTGCAAGAAAGCAATGATTCACCAACAGCGGCTCTCTCCATTGCCAGGTCCGTGTCTGCTTCCCTCTGTGGAACAACACCACCACTGACAAGGCAGTTTCCAATTATAGAAGTCAGACACTCATCAAGAGGAGTAAGTTTCACCGTTCCCTGGACCCCTCCAGCGGCACCTTCACTTTGCCAACGTGCAGCAACACATTTATTGGTGTCAACTTTGATATCTGAACACTTCTTCTTAATTTCCGGAAAGGTTCGGCCCCTCAGAGTTTTGGGAGCGTTCGCTGCTGCTGCTGCCTTTCAACTTTTCTCCGACTGAATTAAACAGTGCAGCCTGTGAAAATCCCAACAATTGTACACAGAGAACTGTGTATGTTTGGATCCATCATCTGAGTGAAATATCTTAAAAACTATTAACAGGATTGCCATGAAATTTAGATTTAAAGATATTTAAGTTCCTGAAGGATAAATTCTACTGACTTTGGTGATCTATTATTGTTTGATCTAGCGCCACCAGCAGGTCAAAACTCCAATTTGTCCAGTATTTGGTATATGACAAAATACCTGAAAAAACTAATGACATCACCATCAACCTCAGCTGTACTTTCCAACATTATGGAAGGAATCCCTACCAAGATAGATCTTTCAGATCATTTTTTAACTAGAAACTGTTGTATTTCACTCTTTTCATTGTCAACACACCCCTTAACAAAGACAATAATTTCACTGTTGCCGTGGTCGTTGTGCCGTCGTCGATCTGTTTATTTTTTTGTGTGTGTTATTGTGTGACTTTGGTGTTTTCAGGTTGGATCCCAACTAACATCTTTATCAATTAATGTATTTTTTAAAAATAAATTAAATTGTTTGGTCAAAGATATCAATATTTAATTTACTACAGGACAAGACAAAGAGTCCACATAGTTGAGGAGCTGGAACTTGGTTAATACACTAAACTGTTTCAGCTCTAATCTAAATGGCTTTTGGGAGGTGAGGTGAGATCTATGTGTGTGTGTGTGTGTGTGTGTGTGTGTGCCTTCCATAACAACGCTACAAAAATGGCACTTTGCAGTTAGCTTTGCAATAAGAGGTCTATAATAAGCTCTTGGAAACACAATTTCAAGCTAAAGTGGCTACGAAAAACTGCTCTGCATCAACTGATTTGCATAAACACCAACTCGTCTGTGCCACTCCAACTTCAGCCACCTCGACGCAAACTCATCTGAAGACACAAACAGACACCAGCAAATCACAAGAATATACAGCTAAATGTATAATGTGTTAAATCAAATATATATCACGTAGCATATTCATGTCATATGTGTAGCCAAGCTGTGAAAACACTTCACATTCAGTCAGACCAACAGCAGCACAAGACAAATTCATAACCTTCAGTTTGGTTTCAATGGATCCTGGTTCTGCAGCAGCACCGGGGCAGTGGTTTATAGACACAGTGTATTTGGTGCAGTTTAAAACCCGACTTCTTTCAGAACTGTGGCGCTCTATTCATCACCAGAGAATACACCAGGGAGCAGAGACACAAGGATACTGGGGGAAAATTATGTACTGTATACACAACTCGTCTCTGGGGAGGACGTGAGAGCACAAGAGAGCAAAAAGAGAAAGAGAGATACTGTGGAGAGAACGAACTGCCTAGTGAGAAAGCAAGAGCATTAGAGAGTCAGTATATATCAGGGAGTCAAACAGTGACTGTGATCTACAGAGGAGGTACATGTAGTACCATTACGACCACTTAAATAAACTTCAGAGGAAGAAAGAGAGAGTCGTCATTCACAGACTATTTTGCAATAACTCTTGGCGTGTGACTCCAAAAAGGAAAGGCACTCAGCAAACGGTGCTTTCTGATAATAGAAAGACAATCAGCGCAAATATAAACAGGACAAAATGTGCATATTAATCCTAAGATTAAAACTCAGAAGGCACAGAACAACAAACATGCATTCATGAAACCGTTCTCATGTGACATTCACTCTCTGATGAGCTCAATAAATCAAACTATGTGGACATCAGCTTAATGTCCTCTTTAGCAATTAGCCATAAATATTGTGTACATTTACTTTTTAGTATGATTCTTATGTATTTGTGCAACAACAGAAAACAAGCACACAATAACACTTTATAGCATGATTATCTTTTGGCTCATTAACTATCAATTAGTAGCAACCATAGCTAATAATATGATCACACATGAAGTTTAATAAGACCAGGTTTCTATATAATACAAAGCGGTGTCAGGTCCTTTGCAATAAACTAAGTCAAGCAGTGTTATCTCAATTTATAGCCTCCACTTCTGATATTTTTTTTATGTCACTGCTGAGTTTTATCTCGTGAATGGAAGGAAAAAATAAAAAATCAGAGGCACTCTCTTCACGCTCGTTGCGATAAACTCGGCAAAAGGTCCATGTTTTTAATTGTGATTTATAGGTTTATGAATCACTGCCTCACTGTCCACACATACAGCACATCTATAAATCTAATTAAGAAGTAGTAAGAGGCTATAGTAGATAGACTGTCGCTGTCTGCGTCGAACTGGAAAGATTCACACTCTGAACAACATGTAATGAACTAAAATCCCTGCTGAGATGTTAGCAGTCTCTTCTTTATATGTCGCCCTCAACCCAGACTGACTCATAAAGGTTTGTGTAAGCTCGGCTAAATGGCACACACATTCTCAGAGTAGACTAGAAAAAAGATAAACTCCATTTATGTAGCACTTTTCTGAAGTGTTTACAAATACTTTACAAAAAAAGAGAGAAGTGCATCATGTGATGAGAAGGCCAACCTTCAGCAGGCAAGGACAAACTGAGAGAAAAGACCACTTTCTCTGTGAAAACTCTCATCTTTCTTTTTGTTCATAGGCACAATATAAACAACTGTATGGCTTTTAACATGACATGTGGATACAGTATGAAAGTCATTCGGTATAGGATGACCCAGTTTACAGTGTAAACAGCAACAGGGATGGGACTGGCTTAAGAGCAGAAGACAAACAGCGATTCAATTTGATGGACAGACCTGCAGTCTCATCGCATACTGACTCAGGGGAAATATGCTAGAGAGAATGGAAGCCTATAGGGGACTATATTGAAACAATAATGTAAATTTGAAAATAAAAACAAACATATTTATGTGACTTTTGAGCAATAATTAGAATGAAAATGCATTGATTCTATTTGCATTTGCACTCGTATTGGCCTTCTATGACCATATTAAAATGGAAACGGAATAGCTGTTTGACATTTCATTTCCAAATGTAAAATGGATAATATTGCAATGTTTGCAAATTTGACAATGCCATAATAGTAATGTAACCTCATTTTCTAATGATGCAAGCAATATTTAAGTCACAATTAAAATTAGCATGCCACCACACTCTTATCAAAATGAAAATGAAAGTGCGACCTGTCAATCCTCTCATTCAGGCCGATCTGAAGTTAGGAAGCCACTACCGCTTTATTGCCATATCCTATCAACAATACCATTATTTTCATGATGCCTGCAAGATTTACCCACGTTAAATGTCAACAACGTGCACAGAATTGTTGACACCTGCAACCACGAAAATCAAAATGCAAATTGGATTATTGCATTTTCATTTACATTTTCATTTTCACTCCAATGCTACACGTGCATGTGGCAACCTGTAATGCTATTATGGAATCACATTCTCATTTTAATACAGTCCCTTAGAGGACACACCTCATTCGTTACGGCACACGCGTGCTATGTTGCGTTCGTGTACTGTGCAGCTCGCAAGTTCAATGCCACTCTTTTAGATTACGGTGTGGGTGTGACAGATGACACACACCATATTACATATTGAATAAAGCCAAGTTCCACTCTGCTCACTATACATACTGTATTTAATGAATTATGCAAAAAGAGTATTCTCTATTTAAATGTACTAGATCTTTCAACAGTGCGATAGAATCAAACTAATTTCCTCTCTCTCCCTCTCTCTCTCCACTGCTTCCTCTTTAACTTCAACACTGCCCATTTGTAGCTAGTGCAAGTCCTGACAGTGGGTGTGTATGATAAATGGAGCACGAAGGGAAGACAAATGGGTTAAGATGCCGATGAGATTTCAGTCCCTGATGGTGCACCCACCGTATGGGGATGCGTGCTTTCAGAGTGTCAGCTGGCTGCCGAAGCTTGCCTGAGAGCAAAGATAATGAAGAATGGCTATAAATTTTATCCACAACCACAAGCAAAAGTATGTTGTCAAGTGTGAGCGGAGCAAACTCTAAGACTATAGTGATTGCATTTTCATACTGACCTGAAAGTTTAGACCGGATAAGTAGTAGAAGTTCTTTTTATCATCAGTATAAATAACATTGGCAAAAGTAAAATACTGAGTTTAATGTGCACATTAACTGCACAAGCAAGAGGAAAAATTGGTATCAAATGGTCAAGATATATTCTGTATATTCTGATTTCCAACTTGGTTTTGTATATTCCCAAACTGTGTGACCTTTGAAATAGAAATATCTGATATGTTACAGCTGAGCCTCGACTCATCTTGGGCTAAATGATGCAGATGCACACAGGCAGGTAAGGCATTCCTGAGGGAAAGGATGGAAGTAGGGCAAAGTCATTCAGTGGCTCCAAGATGCCCTGCAGACGCATCACAATTTTTTTTTTATCGCCTCTGCATCTAGAAAAAAAAAATAGATCAAGTAAATAGACGGCTGCATTTTCCCTCACCCATCCTGAGTGTGTGCAAATAGAGAAGTATGGCAGGACTAGCAGGGTCCCTACAACTCCTGTATTCACACGGTGAGGCCGTTACCTGTTTCCTTGACTCCTTTCTTGCACAAAACCCACTGCCAAACTTTTCTTGGCATGAATCTGGACAGGTGTCAGGTGTGGAAAATATCGGGCTGGAGGCTAACCAAGTCTGTTATCAGTGATTTGGAAGGTGGAAGAATAAACAATATTTGATAACTGTTGCTTTGTCAACATGATGCAATGGTAATGTCACTTCCTCCTCATCATGATTTCCAGTGACATGTCAGCAAAAACCTCAGCATGGGAAAACCCCTGAGCTCGAAACATTTTGCAGTCCAGTATGTATTTTTTCTGTGTGTGTTCTTCCTGCCTTTATGTGCATGTGTTTTGTGCATTGACTCAGCAAATCAAAATAATACTTCTTAGTTTGCATTCAGTGTTTCTCATTAGAACACACTGTGTGCAACTTTGAGGCCTGACACACATATCAATGTAATGTATGTATCGTTCCTCATAAAAACGCTTGCAGATGATTTTCTAAATATTTTAAATTGTGCAATGTTTACATCAGTTTGCATTTGTCTGCTTCCTTTCCTTTTTATGGAAGCATGAATATGGAAGGTGAAACCGGTTGTAGGAGTTTGTCTTGCATGCTCTTGTGCCTCTATACACAGTACAAATAAAATGGGGACCCACTGTAAAAACTATAGTGCTACTAATGTTTAAAATCTCCAACTGTAAATTTCACAATTGTTGGCAATTTTTCAGCTTTGTCTTTTTTTTCTGAGTGGTCTTGTTATGGAGAAAATATAAAACCCTACAAAGCGGACATCAAAATCACTGACAGTAGATGAATCATGGTTGCATCAACAAAATCATTCGTTCACATACATTTTAAAATCATAGCATGTCAGGACGACTGCCACCATACCCCATCAGGCTTTAAAGTTTAAAATGGCATGCTGAGTATTTCCAAAAAAGTGAGCCCCTACTTAATCGCTTGATGAAAACTGCTTCAGACAAGAACTTGCCCATCTTCTCCTGCTCTACACAAAGAATCTCCCTGTGCTCCTCTTTCCTGTACTCTGCTCACTGTCCTCAAAGCATCCTCATGAGATCTCATCACTAATGAAATCAGTGCACCCCTCTAACTAATGTAGCCATGGTGACTATTTCCCAAATGAGCAAGGTGACCTTCTGTAAAATGCATTCAGGGAAAATGCAAGCAGATTATGATTCTCCTCAAACAGGATGGATCTCTTTCCCACTTAATAAATCTAATTTATTGTACAACTGGCCGTAAAATTGTGCCACACAGATTAATAGCACAAATCCAGGTGTGGATACTACTGTTGAAGGGAAGCCATTGTCAACATTATCTGTAATGGGGGTTCACAGCTTGCACTGGTTTCTACAGATATTCCATCAAGATTCTTACTATCCCCGTTCTGTAAGATTGACAGATAGGGACAAGTCTTCTGTACGTCTCTGAAAAGCTGTTGAATGTGTGCTGTCATGAGTCACAGTCTGTCCACGGTGAAAGGTACAGTCCTTGCTTTATGGTTTTTAGCCACTGCTGTCTGTGGGAGTGACACTGACATTTTGTCTATGTTTACGGCAAAATGTCTGTCTTTGGAGACTTCACAGAGTACGGATCAGACGAATGTAATCAATGTCAAAGCCACACTTCATGTCACAGCAGAGACGGAAGTGAGTATAAGGTCAGTGTTAGACTACACATAACATGTAGAACATCGCAGGGAGACAGTGGCAGCAGCTGAAACACACACACACGACAGGAAGCCACAACTGGGCCATGAGAAACACGGGTTCCAAAAAAGTTGAGATGCTGCACATTGTGATCATTTGCTCATCCTTTTTGACATATACTCAACTGAAAACAGCACAAAGACAATACTTTAAATGTTTGACCTCATCAACGTCATAGATCTTTGTAAATATCTGCTTATTCTGAATTTGATGGCAGCAACATGTTTCAAACATGTTGGGACAGGAGCAACTAAAGACTGTGAAAGTTGTGGACTGATGCAGAAACACCTGTTTGGATCATTCCACAGGTAAACAGGTTCATTGGTAACAGGTGATAGTATCATGATTGGGTATGAAAGGTTCATCCTGGAAAGACTCAGTCGTTCATAAGCAAGGATGGAGAGAGGTTCAACAATTTGTCAACACATAACTGTATAAAGGAGATTACTGCATTCAGGAAGACTTTGTAAAGCCATTGCTGTAGGGATGATATAGTGTTATGGTAAAGATTAAAAAAATTCTACAGCTGCAGAACTGATGGAAAAGAGACTAAAGACTCAGCTAATCAACAGTTTTAACCGACACAGCTGAGTCACAGTGGGTTTACCGATTCTGATGTGGACAGAGACTTCTGTGTGACAAATGAGGCTTGAAACTGTATGTATCACATCAATTAAAAAAAAGACTGACCAATGAGTGTTTGTTCATAGAAAGCTGCAGTGTCATTTTGCACATCTGTGACTTGTTCAAGGCTTAAAGGAAAACTCCATCCAAAACATTTTTGTTAGTATAAAAAAAACACCTTCCAAGGGTTTGGAAGGTGGAGTGGTTTTAGATGTTTCTATGAATATTTTAATACTTTTATCCACTGTGGAAAAAACTGCAAAAAAAGCAAGCGTGTACTTTATACTACTCAATTGATGTAGCTGATTTTGCACTTGCGAACACAAAGACTGCAAAAAGCCACCAATTACTAAAAATGAGACAAACTTAACTTTATCCACAAGCTATAGTTTCATGAAAAATCCTTTCAGGAAGCTCACTGTCAGTATGAAGATGATAAACCAAACAAAGCCAGTGGAAAAGATCTAAATTGCGTAGAACAGAACGGTCTCTAATGATGATGTAATTGCAAAAATTGGTAGACAATCTGAAGAGTTCTACTAATGGCTCTGTAATAGGAGCCATCAAGACCAGCCTGTCCAATCTTCCCCATGGGTCTGCTGCAAAAATCCATCTCCTGTTAATAAGCAAATGGTCTAGGGCCGATTTATTAGCCGGTCATATCCCCATAGTGACATGAAACTGACTCATGAGTCACAGACCTGAGCTGCTGCTCTACCCAACATCTTTTCAATATCACATGCACACACCATGCAGGCTTGTAAGTTAGCCGTAAAAGATCCTTCATAAAGAGGTTGATATGGTCATCTTCAATTCATGTCAGTTACACTAGATTACAGCAGAAAAAGAGATCTCAATGTCCATAGAAACCACTCAAACAGCACAGTCTATTTTATAATGCTCCATCACTAAGCTCATTCCTAACACTCAATTTTGCCCAACTATCTATCCTCTCTTTGTTGAGCACAGTAGGCTTTTTACAGCTGTTGTCCGCATCTATTTTTGCACAGGTTCCTAATGCAAGCTATAAATGGAAACAGTATATTTAGGCATAATTTGGCAAAACAATGACTGTACTGATACGTATAAATAAACAGATTATTTCTGTTTTCAACCTTTAAAAGCCTATATTAGAAATGTGGAAATGCAAAACAGGTACATAAGCCAACTTTTCCTTTGTGTAACCATGGGGCATTTTACTGTGAGATCTGTTGATTTCTTTATGACTTATTTCAACAAAAATAAGAGTGAAGGCTATTTCAAGTAGATCTCCAGATAGCATGAAGCATGTTAGATTTCACTCCCAGCACAGCAAATCTACAACAGCGTTGACGAACCATGAATAATTAATGCGTTTTTTCAGATGGGCTGCTTCTTTTTTTCTTTTTCTTTTTTTCTTTTTAAATCTGTCTCAAGGAAACAAAAATGCAAATTTCAGATGACCTTGTGTTTCTTCAGGGAAGTTAGACTGTACACCAAAAAAAAGCCTTGGCATAACTGCTGGCAAGCCTCGGCATTCAAATGCTTTCTCATCTCACCATCACCTTCAAGTTAAACAGTTTTTCCTTAATTAGAATTTTGATTTAATTTGCTTTATGACTTTCATAACACTGAAGCTGTATTCTGCTGCATACTCCAAAATGGCCGAAAAAGCTTCCACACAAACCAAACCAATGTCAACACTTTCAGGTTTATATCTGCATGCAGCCTAAGATTTATTACCACGTGGTCCATTTGTGTTTCAACAGTATGTGCCAACAAACATGACACAAAACATGAGATGCAGACACCCAATGCTGTAAAAACAGAAGAACAACCACTAATTGTGCCTGCGTTCAAACCCAACTGCATAGCAAATAATAGCCGCACTCAGAATCTTCTTGCTCTTTAAATGAGTCTTATATTATGGTCCCTATGGCTTAGGGCTTAAGGCATGTACCGAGAACTGCAACTTCTTGATGAGGACTTTTGTTGTCATTCCCCATCTCTCTCTCACTTCAATTCCTGTCTTCTCTCAACTGTCAAAATCTCAAACAAGACACCCAAAAAAAGTCAAATATGACCTTACTTTTTCATTTTGGCTTGATCAACCAACTCCAAAGAAGAAGATCTGGGTCTCTTTACCTTAACAAATGTTTGACGGTCTTCCCTTACTTCCCCTCCTTCTCCTCTCTGCCATTTCCTGCAGTCGTGGATATATATATTATTGTCTTGTCTAAGCTTATGGCCTGAGAGTGGCTACCTATATGAACCAATATTGTTTTGTTTTTCCAGGACTAGAAAACCAAACAGGTGAGCCAAAAGCAGCCCCGAAGCTTTGCATCAATCTGGCTCAGTGCTTAAGGAAAAACATAAATTTTTAATGCAGACAGGACTCATTCATTTATTAGCTTTCTTTTAACAATGATGTAGAGCTACAGCGGAGTGAAGGACTGGAGATGCAATCCACTGCAGGGTTTCTTTCATGTTTCTTGACCAGAGCCGGCTGGTTCAGATGTTGTGTGTGGCAGGTCTTCAGATGAGAGCTGACAGATGCGGCAGGAGACATGTGGGCCTAAGAGGCAAATCATTCAGGGGCCGAGATGCTGAAAGGGGAAGGGGAATCAATAGACGTAAACAGCATGTGCGAGACCCAGACGGAGACAGAAAAAAAGACAACAGGGAAGATGGAAGGAAATAAAAGAGGGCAGTAACTGTATGTCAGTCCACGTGCACAGACCAATGTTATTTGCGAGCATGCCTGCTGCTCAGTGAATTAGGAGACGGAGAAGATATATGTCTCATGCACTGATTGACAGAGAAGGAAAGAAAATTGGCAAAGGTGAAAAAAAAAGAATAATCAAAAGCTGAGGGAAGCAATCTGAGAAACATGCATGAGGTATTAAGGCCTAGTATGACGGACAGATCCCACAACAGCTGCCTTCATTGCAATTCAGTAAAAGAATGCTGATCATGTTCTGGAAGCCTTGCAACTCGCTGTCAGGTTGTTTATTGTTAGTCCATTTCTTCCAGCAGGTGGTACCTAATAGCTGCTGCCCAACTATCTGTTGTAACCAAACTGCTCTATTAAAGCCATTGGCTGGGATCATATATTTTCATTGTGACATAAAATGGGTGTGAGGGAATGAGTTGCTCACTGCTGTTGTCTACTTGATCAGCATGCCACTGAAACAAATTAGTGGACAGTAGAGGTCCGCACATGGCTGGGTTCTTTTTTCAATCTCAATCCGCTCCCACTGATAAGCCATCCATCAACCAGGAGAATCTAATCAGCAGTACTTGAAATATGTTTATTGTTGCAAGTCTGTCTGACCGGTCCTACTGGGAAAATGAGCCATAAGAAGTTCTTTTTTTTTTTCATTAAGATGACTAATACACTTACTTGGCTGTTTAATAAGCCAACTTTTGATGATATAAACTGAGAGGTGAACATTAGCATGCTCCCTGACAGCATTATTGGGGACATCCTGGTGGCCCTGGGATTTACTGAATAAAAACTCAGATGGTTTACTTTCATAGTGCGTGCGCAGTTAAGCCTCATAATCATACAAAAAGGTTCACGTTAAGGCACAACAAACAACACAAAAAGCATTAACCACAGACCAATTAGAGACACAGAGTGTGTTTTACTTTTGCAGCTAGCTTTCAAGTGGCAGTAATATTTCATAAATTCTTTAGAAGCGAGCATGGTGTCACGATGATGCAACTTCGATGGCTACGAAACATGATGCAAGAAGTGCCGTTCTACTATATCGAGACCGTGTGGCTTTAGTAGCGTAATAAATGCTGACAAGAAATTCCTGTTCCTCATAGGTCTCTCCACAGCTTTGATACAGATATCCTGACGGAAATAATCAATAATTCATACGTCTGTTTGGTCTCTCTCAAAGCTATCAGCAGAACCTAGACCAGACCAGACGCTGGTCTTCATCAGCAGAGGTTACATTGGGATTTAATCCACCTTCAAATAATATTTTTAACAGTTAAAATGCACTTCTTCGTAGTAGTTTGGTGGTATTTATTTTAAAATGTTGTAGGGAAACTACTTGAAAATTATCAGCTATGTGCAAGGAAGCTCCATGTGCTGTCCAGGGTTCAGCTCCAGCCCAATGTAACCCCTGTTTATCGCCCTGTGGAGCGTAATATGATCAGTACAGCAGAGCCAGCCAAGAGCTCAGGGAATCAACCGACATCAAGCAGGCAGTCTAGAGAGGCTTTGGCTTGTAGCCTGTTACAAGGCTGTCCTTCAGAAATGGTCTTCATACATTTCATTAGCCCAGCAGAAGACCAGTGAGCAACAGGGAGCCAGGGGGTAGCTATGAAAAACAAATGCCCGCTCCCGCTGGTAAAAATTAGATGACCAGCCCTCTCTGCTTCTCATGCGCTGCTGGAGCTCCGCTTCTATTTGAGATATCACCATTTCAGCACAGCTCCTCTCTTTTATGAAGCAATAATGTTTTCCTGGAGCCAGTCGCACACGCTGGCCTGTAGCTCCTGCTGGACATTGTCCAGTTTTCACATTGGACAAATAAGTTCCTTAAGCAGGCTGCTGCTTCGCCCGTCTCACTGCAGCGCAGTACGACAACAGATGTGTGCATTAAACATTAACTTTTCCATCTGTGAACTTTAATTCCAATCAGTATTTGCTTTGGTATTGGACTTTACTTACTGTGTGTAGTGGATAATTCCACTATCCTACAAAGTCGTTTGTTTTTTTGCAGTTTTTTTGCAGTTTGGATTGGAAATAGCTGGATTATGTAAGAGAACTGTCTGACCTGAGAACAAAGACAGCAATTCCTGAAAAGACTTTCTTTGGTGGCATCAACTGAAATTGATGGCAATCAATGCAATAGATTTGTGCTGTCATTTCACGCTCCACTACGGAGCAGCAGTGGCAGTTAAATTGTCACTGTTTTTATATTTATATCATATTAAGTGTGCCAGCTCTGCCACACAGTACATGCTGTACTGCAAGCAAGTGTCAACATACAGTCTGCTTGCATCATCATCATTTACCAGCACATTCTGGTCCAATGAAAAAATATCCTCTTGATAGTCACTAGACCTGTATCTTACACTTCAGCTTTTCACCTTGATAGAAGGTTAGATGAGTGACAAAAGAAAAAGCACATGCACCCGCGCGCGCACACACACACACACACACACACATGTTTAGATTTACCCTCACAGCAGCTACTACCCTTCACATTTCTGGAAAGTGCTCCAGAAGCCTTCCATAATCCAAAACTCTCATTTAAAAGAGCAATGTAAAAATCAGTAATAATCCATTCCTGATTTCGCAGTAAATGTAACACTTCTATGCATGCATATGTTGTATGACCAGTGTCACACTACAGCTGTAATGTAAGATATTAAATTTCCTGGTCTTTAGTCCCTCAGGATTGATACTTACTGTAAATCTGTTACCAAGATGCTTTTTTAACATACTGGGAAGCTTCTGGCTTTCTCTTAACAGCCGCGTCTTTACTCTGTGTTCGATGGATTAAATTGACTGCCCACCTCAACATATCTGCATGAGTAACTTCCTAATGCATGTTCTCATCTTTCAAAGCCCGAGTAAGTCACAGAACTCGTCTGAAGAACATCCTCAATACACCTTCCATTACTGCCTTGAATGAACAGGTCAATAAAGCCCAGACAAGGGCCTGGCATCCACATAATAAAAACACAGTAGAAGATCTCAGTCAGAAATTATCACTTGTGACTCAATTTCATTACCTAAGCTACAGGATATTTGATGCTGATCCCTGCTAATGGAAACTTTAGTGCCATGTCTGCAGTCTGTTCATTAGCACGTCCTGGACATCCTTCACATGCCTGGAAGTACAGACATATAGTATACTATGTGTATTGTGCCAGCTCTGTGCCAGACTATGCAGTGTGATTATGACCATGACTAGGGTTATATATAGTCGCGTACCCAATAGCAGTTCCTGCCTCGCTCACTAACACCCTTGGGATCTAATGACATAGCCAGGGGGTTATGCTTTTTACTGGCTAAAAAAACCTCATTCTGGCAGCGGCAGTCACAGGAGGAGGAGGAGGACTGGTTGGAGAAAAATCAACGGCCGTTAAATGCAGCGTGGAGTGGTGAGAGGGCAGGAGTACGTTTTCCAATCTGCTAGTGCTGAGGAGACAAAATGTCCAGATGGAGCACCTTCCATCCCTTTCCCTCCTTTGACGTTCCATCCCTTTTTGTTTTGACATTTCCTCTTCCGCCCAGTGAATCGCCAAATCTCGATTGCAATTTGACAGGGAGAAGAGAAATCATGAATCCTCCTCTTCACTGACATCTCCACAGATAAAGGAAACCCCCCCCCCCCCCACTCGCAACATCCCCATGGCAGGAGCAGGCAAGCAGCAGGGGAGAAATGCCATATCCTCATCAAAGGATGCTCCAGATTCTTTCTGAGGTCTCACAGAGGCCTTGAGCAGCATCCAGGCTCAGCCTAGATTGTGACACATTTGGGTGATGTGTTTTACCTCGGGGCTGGTGGACCTTGCGCCAAACGAGCCGCTCGGGCACACACAACAACATCCGCAGTCCTCTGAGGGAGAGAGTCGCTGTCTCTCTCTATACGCCAGACTGATATCAGCTGCATGTGTTGAGCAAGTAGCTGGCTCTTCTTATTAGTTTTCTACAGGGACACTGCCTCAGAAGTTGTTTATATCTGTCTGTTATAATCAGGAAATATGTCTTGTTCATCTGACTTGCAGCAACAGTGAGATTGCTGAGTTTTTTTTTGCTCGTGACGATATGTGACCTGCTGCTGCGTTGTTAATTGGAAAAGTCAATAAAGTGCACAACTTAAACAACACGTGCATCACGCACCACATCTGTGTCAGCCAAATAGTATCCGAAAAGCCTGACCATATCTGCTAAAAGCTTTGAAGTCGAAAGATGGAGTTAGCCATAGCTTGGCTGCATGTTATCAAAGGCTGCTGAATGGCTTTTAAAGAAATCCAATAAATGCCAGGAGGGCAAACTCGCTGGTGTTTGGATGATACAATCAATAAGGCAATATGCCAAGCAATGTGGTTCTCATGAAACAAAGGATTATGAATTTTAAATATCTATTAAATAAAGGTTATTTTTAGCTTTCATTCAGTTGTAATTTGCGAAGAATGAAAATAAGTTTAACTGCAGCTGTTTTGCTTTCAGGCAACAGCTGCTGCTCTGATTGTCTCTCAGATTGCTGAGTGTAGCATAATCTTCTGCATTGTTATTGGGAACAATGTGTCATGATAGGACAGTATGACTCCTACCTCCAATGCAAGGCGCATTCGTTTAACGACATCCACGCCAGATGAAGACAACCCAATGGATGCCCGTAAAAAAAACACAATCAAATGACCCCAGTGGATAGCTTCAAATAACAGTGTGCAATTTTTGAGGTGCCTGGTGTTTATGTATATCCTGAGTGCCTCTTATGCAATTAGCCTCCTGTCTAAAATTTGATTTGTTTGGGGTTAATCTAGGTGTGATTACCCTCCTGAAGCAGACGTGGATCCTGTTAAATTTCGCTGTGTTGGGATGAAGTTCGGTGCAAAAATTTGTAACATCACATGGGTGTTTTCAGTCCAGCACACCACTTTGCAATGTCACTTCCATCTGTGCTCCCTCCCTCCTCTCTCTCCCCTCCATGTGACTGTTCCTCCACTGTGGCAGGGACCGTTCTGTCTGTCGGGGCCAGACGAGGCAGAGTGTTTCTATAGTTGACTGCTGACTGGACCTGCAGGCAAGTATCACTCATGTCTAATTTTTATATATATATCCAAGAAAGACAGAAAGGAAACAGCGATATGTTAGAGCGAAACTTACATCCGCAACAGTCACTTAAGCCAGGGAGCTGAGGTGACCTTCTCAGATTTCATTTCAGTTGGTCCTTTTTTTTTTTCCTCCCTCCTTCCCAGAACAAGTGAGTAATTAGAGCAGAAACATTTCCCCACACACTCGGGCTGTCTGAGTGCAGAGCTGCTTTTGTGTCTGTCTGTCTGTGTGTGTGCAGGCAGGCTTCACCCAAACTGCTGCTACTGCAAACATTACTGCCGTCATTTTACAGTAGCTGCCCTGCCTAAATACTTATGGCGCAAGCAACATCTGAAGGCCCAGCGCCTGTCATATATGCACTAATATTATCCGTGTTGTCATGTGCAGTGAGTCAGATTATTGCGAGTGTCATTTCAGAGAGTGTGGTCGTGTATTAGTGATGATGCAAAGCCCTCCTACTGTATCTCTCTCCCTCACAGAGACCAGGGAGTCATTTCACTTACAAGCATGAACACCGGGCTGCACAGTGATCCTGGAACTAAGTGGTACGAATCCCTGAAGATCACTAGATCACAAATCTTAAAAAAAAGATACAAGAGGCTGTGTTGTGCTCAGGGCAATGCACCTATGAATATTCCCAGTGACCTGCCTTCGGTCAACGCCTACCTTTCATTTGCATCTCTTGTCATTCAACACTAAGTGCCAAGTGTGACAGATATAAACTGAAAGATATGAGCACAAGCATAAACTGCATATAGAGCCACCTCTCACTTACTAAATTTGACTTTCTCATTGTTTTTCTATATCCAGAAATGAACCCATCTTGTTCAGACTCACAAATCTTTATGACCTAAATTTTAAAAAATCAGCTGTTATTATAAAAATATAAAACATAGAAGTTGCAAGATAGTGGGGTTCAGTGTGAAAATGCAGTTTTCTTACAATGATAATTTAATGTTTTTACCCCTTTTTTTTGCCTTTTCTCCATCAGCTGTTCGTGCATACACTTTATCCATCCTCCATCTACCTTTACACTTGTGCACATGGGAAATATATATTATTATTTTTTTAAATAAGTGATGCAAGACAGAGGTCGAGCAAAGGCTGTGCCAAAAAAATGTCACATCCTCAAAAACTTGGGACTAAATACGAGCCAAAAAAAAAAACACTCATCCAGCACAGCCACGCACACAACGCCCATCTCCATCAACGTGAAGACAAGCAGTTTTTATTAATTTTGCCTCTTACCGTCGGAGACCTTGAAACGACGACGGCCACGACATCCTGGATTTCTTCAGCCCGGGTCGGTGCCCCGTGTCCACCGCGTAAGTCCGGTCCATGTTCCTCGGGTTGAGGTATCTCTCGGTGTCCGAAAAGCCCCTTTGTCTCACGCGGTCGTTCTTGCGCGCGACCAGCGAGTGGTGGAGCGGAGAGAGCGCAGCCTGGTTCTGCTGCCTCCACAGATGTTTGGGCGCCTTCGCACTCACGCCGGTGCCGCCGCCGCCGCCGGTGTTGGTGGTGGTGACCAAGGACGCCGTCCCCACTTTCCCGCAGGCAGGGTCCATCCTCCTCTCAAGTTTGGGATGTTTTCTTTAAAGAAATAAACACTTTGGGTGCATTCAGATTGAATGACCCTGGGGGGGAGGTGGTGGGAGGAGGGAGGGGGAGTTGGTGACCGTGCGTAAAGGTGTTTTTTTGGATTTTAAAAAAAGGCAATTATAATCCTAATTGAGAGAACTTTTTGGCCACTCTGTGTGCTTCGAGTCCTGTTTGTTGTTTTGAGTCATGAGTTTAACTTTATCCTCACTGCCTTGCGCAAACTGGACGGTGCCAAGATTGAATCCATTTACGCATGGAGGGAAATGTCCCCCCCAAAGTGAGGCTCCGGCTCAGGCTGCTTCCAAAGTGCTACCCAGCTCTCCTCTGCTCACGCCCCTTTTTTTTCAGCAAGGTGCTTGTGTTGTCGCCGTAGCCCTGAGAGGTTCAGCACAGGACGGGTGGCGCCTCCGTGCAAAAACCGTGCAAACTTGCGCAAACCCCCCGCGGCTGCAGGTCACTCGGGGGTGCGGCGTGCTTAGAAGCATCCAGACATGACAACAGTGATCCTCCCTTCTCAAGCCGCCCGCAGGAACAAGCGACCACGGCGGGATATAGGGAACAGGATGATCCATTAAACATGAGGGACCCACCCAAAGCACCTCCCCTGAAAAGCCTCCATGAGTGGGAGTGGGCACAAAGCCAGGTGGCTAAATCATGCAACCAGTTTTAGGATCAAAGATGAGATTTAGGATGAAAACAAAAATATCAGTTTGTATTGCTGTGGAAGTGGATATGCACTGGGTAGAGCTTAACAAATGAGCAACTTATATATAAAAAAAAACACTGCAGGTAAAATAAACTCAGAGTAATTGATTAAACTGTGGGTCTTTAAAGGATGTCTGTGTCCGGGATGTCCACAGAGGAGTGCAAACATCCATCCACCTTGTTAAATCTCTCCTTCTCTCTTCTGTTTGTCATCATTTCCAGAGACAGGGGACTTTCAGGGCAGGCTGATTTCTTTGCTTCCTCTTCCTGCACTTCCCTTGCAGCAGTGTGGGGAACACAACCTCTTCTGCTTTCACAGCAGAAATGTAATCTTGTCCGAAACAAGGTGACTTAAAAGAGAAGGTTCAGGTCAGTGTGTTATGGCCGGACAGCACACAGTATAATGAGAGCACATGCACGCACACATGAGCAGGTGACTTTGTGTTGGTCCACCTTTAGTTAACCAAACACAGTTAACCATACAGGGACTGACCTGAAACTTCATTTGTATTTTATTGAATTTATTTTCCATTGCAAACAGTATACTGGGTGGACATCTTTTTATGTTCAGAAGAAAAAGAAGAACTTTTATTTCATACATACAATGTCGCTTAAAGTGTTTTACAGTATGGCGCAAAACAAATACACAAAAGACAAAATACAAAAAAATGAATTCACAACCTTTTGTATAAATGTTTCTCACCTGCATTTAATGACTGTAAACATCAAACATCTGTTAAAACATATCTGCCAGTAGTAAAAATAACATGATGAAAATACTGTATTATTGATGATTTTTAAAAAAAAATGTAATTAAGATCTTAGTCTTAATTTTGCCCTCCTGTTTGTTTTTTCTGCTCACGCCGACTGAGTGACTTAATGACTGAGATAACTATTAGTGAGGCTGGTAATTAGTGAGTGCACCTGATTGGTATCTGAGCCAATACTGACCTTATTTAACAGAGCAGGTTATCGACCAAACCTGAACGTGTCACAGGAAATAGTTTCATTTTACAAACCTTTCAGAATGTAAAATCTGTACAAACCTAAAGCTGGTGTATAAATGTGTGTTATATTTAAGGACGTTGTGCCTAGTTGCAGCCTCATCTTACCTTACACATAGAAGAATGGGCTCAATCAGTTCCACACGGTGAGCAGCACAGATTTTTAATTAAAAAGAACAAAACAGCACTGGTAATGTAACGACATAAAGATCTACCAATATACTGAATTTAGTCGTTGGAGATTGTATCAGGAGGTAAAAAATTTGTGCATGTGTATCTACAATTCATGTGTCTGTGTAGAAATAGAAAAGAAAGAAGAAGAGCGAAAAACATTTCCAATCAGTCTCTAACATAATGCGTATGACTCCTGATTTATGTGGAAATCAATGTACTGACAGCTTGTTTTGATCCGGCATTAAGCCAATATTGAATATAATTATTGATATCAGTACAGCCTTGTCAGTATATACATCCAAGATTTTCTTCACATAAACAAAATAATGAACATCTGTTTGTGAGTCAGTTCATTACTTGATGTGCTGTAATGAACTGTGCTCATACGTGAGCCTTGTATGCAATGCAATTATACAGTCTTTGGTTGTGCTTAAAAGACATGAGTATACTACTTCCATGTGTATGTAAACAGAACAAAACTTCCACTATTTACCACTGTTATGTTATTTATAGTACTAGCAAAATAGGCTGTCGAGGGACTTGAATCTACCAGCACAATCAATGGATGCTTATGTATGTTGAGCCACTGAGGGCTTTCAATTATGTCGAAATGTCTACCCTTGTTATAGATCAGCGAACTGTGGGCATCTCCTCAGGCAAAGCTTGAAAACAGCCACCCTGTCTTTAGTTTACTTGCTTAGTTTCACTCAATTCCTGGATGCCTGTGGGATCTTTATTATGTTCCTTGATTCACTCAAAATTTGAAAAAGAAATTGCCAATATATTCCTAATATTGCTGTTTGACATAATTTCAAACAACATATAAAACATAAATAAAAGTCCTGTCCAAAGTATTTATTAGTTTCTGACTCTGGAAAAGACAGTAAAATCACGAATATTCTCCTAGATACTAGTGTATCTGTATCTAAAAAAAAATACTTTAGGTCACAGTTAAGCTTTTCTATGTGACATCATTATGATGACTAATGTAATTTTTTCCACTTTCATTCACTGAGCCTCACCTGAAACTGCTCAGAGCCCCCCCGGGAGGCCTGCCTCCCACTGTGGAAACCTCTACTGCTATAGTAAACAATAGCTGTCATATCAGAAGTACATACTAAAACCTTTTTTACGCTTTTACGAGACTCACGAACATCTGTCTTCAGTAGGAAAGGGTACAATTGGGATTCATGCCCGGGTCAAAGGACTCTGCAGCGGGTATTCATCAGCTTTAGATCCAATCAGCAGCGACGGAAAAATGACACCATTGTTTTTTTACAGTCTGGCACCAAGATGCAATGCAACATTAAAAGAAGTAAAAACTAACCACCATAACATTATCAACGGCCTTCATACTGGGGTCAGGGCTAAGGTCGGTTGCATGTTAACGTAAAGAACAACACATATCAACGAGGAAAACAGATTTCGACACCAACATTTTTGTAACATTGAACATGACACATCAGACAAGAGCAGAAAGACAAACTTGTCTACTGCAAGTGGAAGTCAATTGCCTAGTGTTAGTGGGTTTACCCATGCTTAAAACAAAGTGTTTGCTAGTCTCAGAGGAGAGGCAAGCCAAGCACTGCGCTGCTGCTTAATGGATAGAATAATTGTTTCGTATTAACATTATGAGAGCATCTAATGGAAACGTAGTGTACTGCTTTGGGCTACTTCTTGGTATTAATACGGCAGCCGGTCTCATTTAGCTGCATACAAAATTAATGACACTAAATTCATTCAAAAGTTGCAGTTGGAGCATTTAGCGCGGCACGCCTTCCATCCTTAATGCTTCACAACTGTACATTTCTTCCTCACCGCCGTGCTGAATTATAGATGAACAAGCTTGGAGCAAAGTTAAGATGTATAGCCTTTGTTAAAATTCTCTCCGTCGCCCCGTTTTCTTCCTACAGTCCATTATTTTCTTGAGTTGCTCGTACACGCATATTTTCTGTTATGAAGACAGTCGCATTTGCTCGATGTGCTGTTAACATGGCAGGACACGACTGAAAGGGCTGAATTACGACAGATCCAACCAGTTACAAAACCAAAAACAAAAATGCTGTCAATCATATACTGTATCACACCACAAAACGCTTTGATTTCACATCAGGTTGTGTTTTTGTGTGTGCGTGTGTGTGCTGCAGGCAAAGGTTTGGAAAAGCAAGACAACAAAAAAAAGTTCAGCTTTTGAAGTTCTCCCCCAAAGAAAAAGAGAAGGCAAGAAAAGGCGTAATTGAAAACAGTCGATACAACCGTCTGAAGTAGAGAACACGGTGACGGGACAGTCCTGCGTTTGTCTTCCTTCAAATAATCACACAACCTTCTTTCAAATTACCCGATCCTCACCCGGCCGACGTGACACGACTTTCAAAGAGCGGTCAGTCAAACACACTCGGGAAAAGTTTGCCCTTTTACTGAAGTTCACATTAAAGTTTGCTGACAATTTCTCAGAGAGGATGGGCCATCTCGACTCCTGACGTCTGACACTTTTTTGGCATCGTCACGATGACTGAAAGTAAATTATTCAGTATTGACTGTGCTTCGTCACCGCGGGTAGCAGGTTCTGTCTGTGATACAGTAGACAATGCTGTGACGATGTGGATGTGTGATGCACCCAGCTACGGACAAAAATACACTGTATTTCCTATAATCAACATGCTTTTGATATTTAAGCAGCAGATTTGAAGCAGAGGAAACTATTTCAGTGCACCAGAGCTAGAAGTCTACTAAGTCAATAACACTATCTTCTTCTTTAAAGTGTGTGCACTAAGTCTCCTAAAAACATGCTCTAATTGAAGCCATTTTAACAAGCTTAGGCCTCATTAATAAGCTGCACCTCACCACTCATTTCTCTATTGTTTGTTCACTCCGTGAGAAGCTGCAGGTCCCATCATCCTCAGCAAAGAGAGAGAGAGAGAGAGAGAGAGAGAAGGGCGAGACGGGAACAAGTAGAGGGGGAAAAAAACCAGAGTCAGCTAATGCATTTTCTTCCTCGTCTGGCACATGACGAGCCATTGAGCAGCGTCATGCAGGTAGCACGACGCTGATGAGCGAGACACAGAGCCTTTTGAAGCATGCCATCACGATCAAAGACAAGTCAATGGAGCGTCCCCTTCCCCTTTGATTGACAAGTTAACTCCTTCCATGCACAATATAAACCCAGCACAGTGGGGACTTTCCACTGACAGATAGCTTTGACCCCCCAATTTATATTCCATTTCCAACTGTCTGGATAGATTTCTGGTTACATTATGACTTCTCCGTTGGACAACTGTGTTTAATACAGAATGCTGTCTGGCATGTTTGTTTTCTGTTTCCCCCTCAGAGGATTAAGGCGGTTGGAGACTCGGTGTCTGTCTCCGCCAAACCTCATTTCATCTTAACCACTCTGATACATTCTCCAGCCTTCCCCAGATAGGGTGTGATTCCTCTTGCAGTTGTCGCGTGCTCATGTTTTTTTCCAAGAATGAGACACTGTCAGTGCACGTTAAATGCAATGTTGAACATTTGTCATACATACGCTTTTAGTGAGAAAACTCATTACTCGCCATAACCCCTAAACTGAGACTTTAAGGGCAGCAACCTCTGCGATATGCTAAAAATTCAAGGGTGGATAATTACAGTTAAAAATGAATAGCTGACATACCTAAGACTATTGTGTTGTACATTAATGAAAACCACAATAAAAAGGGACAGATCTCAGCTATAATTTTCTGCGAGAGACTGCTTTTATCTTGTTTATCATGTTTCAAATGGTGAATTACTTTCCCCCGTTTTATGATTAGTAAGTGACAGTGGTGACAAATATAAATCTATTAGGCCTAGTTATGCGATGAGTCACACTCCTTAGAGCAAGTAGCAAGGCTGGGATACTTTAAATACCAGTGGTTTGCATGTTATTCAAGCATACTTTGTATTACTGCCAAATGATTTTCAACCTTTCAGGCAGCCGTTGGTCTCCGTAGATTTCACTACCGATGAAACTCAGTTTGCAGACTCTCAAAAGCTGCGTGGGATAGATAATCCATCACAACTAACATTCTGTCGCCTATGTTTGTTTTTTGAGTTTTCATTTCATTTTTTTTTTTTAATGCGGCAGCTGAAAGCAGGGACTGATTTGAAAGCTGTCTTTGTTGTTATTCTAAGTACACTCAGACATCCGCGAAATGAGAGTTGACTTTTGATCAACAACCTTTTCGTATTACATTCATTTAGATTTTAATTGACAAACATATTGAACTACCAGTATCATGATTAATGTGCAAGCCTCTCTACCTTCTCAGCCGCAGCTGCCGCAACTTTTAATGTGAATCGTGTTTGTTCATTGTTTGCCTCCAGACGGCATGTGGGGCCGGTTTCACAGAGATAGACTTTAATCATGGCTTAGAGCTAAGTAATAGTCAGACTGCATAGACATCTAAATTCATCCATTACACAAAGCTGTCTCCTTATTGACTCTCTTAAGGAGGACTAGTTTGCAATGAATTCTGGGTAAAAAGACTTCAAATTAATAAACATGGCTGACCATGTCAAACTGCTCAGCGACCTTCACTCCAGAAAATGTTATATAAGAATTCAGATAGAAGGAAACTGCAATCATGGAAACTACACGCAATCTGTTGTAATTTAAACCATTAAATACATTTAAAAAAAAACATTTCAATCTCTAAGCAGTGTCAGGTACTTAGCCAGAGATGTGTCCTCAGTCACTTCAAACAGGTTCTGTATCGATCCAGCAAACCACTCCACTCTACTCGCCCCCTGCTCTAATTACCCCGTCCACTGAAAGACATCTTGTCAGTGAGAAGACACACATACATCCACATCCACATCCTACCTGCTAGTGTCAGCGGAGGTGATGGCGATGAGTGGCGGGGTGCGTAGTGGCAGTGTTGTGGGCCGCGGTGGAACCGTGATCGTGTCTGACTCCGGCTTACGATCGCAGTAGTACTGTTCTGCCTGTCTAAAGGCCAAAGGGGGCAGCTGGACGGTCCGGCAAGACAGCCTCCGCACCAGGAAGGGCTCCATGCAGGTGACCGGCCCCGGCTCCGGGGAGTCGGATGACTCATCGGACACCTGGATGAGGAGGAAGGAAGGGTAATTTCCTTGATTTCAAGAAAACGACTGACAAGATGAGAATCGGAATAAGAAAGCGTGCAGAGATGACAGACAGAAGACAGAAATTGTCAGGGATTTAACAAAAGATGGAGAATGAAAATGGTGAGAAAATGACTTCAAAAACTGGGTATAGAAATATTAGTAGAAAAATGGCCAGTAGATGGTTTTAGTCTGTACAAAATCCAGCTCCATAGTCGAAAGTGTGAAATGTTTGGTTGGAAAGTGTTAAAGGGTAAAAGAGTGTAATTAATTTTTTATTCAACATGGCCATTAACAACCAATGTATGTTCTTGCTGTTTAAGGACATTTTTTCCATATCTGCTCAAAGTCAAAGGTTCCTCAAGTTATGAAAAACCCATTAAAATTTAAAAGACAGATTTATGTCGAAGAGCACATGGAGGAGGAGGATTTCACACTTCAGACCTTTAATCGAGCACCACTGTCAGGTCAAAGTTTCCATTTTGCCAATTGTCAATGAAGAAACTTGAAGAGATCGTTGACCTTGTGACTTTGGAAATAAGTTGAAAACAGTCACTGTCTTTCTTTCTGTCTCTAGTGCATTTAACTTGTGTTAATTTGTGTCAGAAAAACAATTATTTACACCCATTTATGTCAATGAGGGCAGGCTAAATAACAGAAACACATCTCTCTATGATGCAATTCAGTACAACAACTCCACAAGCTTGGTCGTCCAAGTGATCCCAAAACTGGAGTCAACACCTCTCAAAAACAGTTTTAACAAAAACTGAACTTTACAATCTTCATGAAGGTAAGATTTACTGCAGGACTGGTGTATGAGACTGCTGTTAGTTTCAGCTTGGTGTACATGATAAAATGACACCTGAGTGTATCTTCTTGTCTACAACAGAAAAAGCCACAGTGTTGATGCTAAATAGGGAATATTTATCTTCGGATTGATTTGGGGATGTTGTTTGATTTTCCAGATGGGCAACTGATGCTGCTTCTAGGTCCTTTGCTCCAGTGGAGCTCAAATGTAATCCAACAAACCACTAAAGCAAACATTTGCTTATTGCAAAGCAGTGTTTTAGGGTATGGAATGCGTTTATGGGAAAAAGGACCATACATATTATATTTTACTCCATATTTGTTTGGTTGATTTTGTCAACTTATTGATTGCTATGGTTATCTAAATTACCTCGCGTTACATAACGCATAGTTTCTGGAACGTTTTCTGGTTTTCCTGTTGTAAATGACTGCTTTCTCGTTTTTAGGTTGTAAAGGATTGGTTTCATTTTTGCTTTATACAAGTGGAGCCCTTAGGCCGTTCTGATTGGTCTTTTTTTCACTATATTGAAAGGTTTTGCTTGTATGTTTGCATTATTATTGTGAATTGTTTTTGTACTTTAAATTTGTGTATGCATCACAACGTTTATGAGTAATAATGAGAGAATAATAAGCGATGAGTCAGGTGAGAACCTCAAAGTGTTTTTAACAAGATTTTTATAATGCATGTCCAGGCTGAATGTGTTGCAAAATGAAAACCTGAGAGAACGAATGAATATGACTTACTGTTAATGCTCAAACAAAATCAAAAAGAAAGTACTGTAAAGGAACCCAGAAAAAAATGGAAGCTCATAGTGAAAATGACACATCACACTGCTCGAGAGAGGAGGGGGGGGAAAATCTGATGATGAGACTTTCAGTGGGAGGCGAGACCCATCCGAAAGCCCAGACCGTGTACATCTGAGGTGAGGCCAGTGTGAGAGGAGAGAAACTCATTCTACAGTAGCAGGTTAACCTGGAGGAAACACATCAGGTGGTCAATACATCATTAAGTGGTTGATGGCAACAGCAGAGCCTCTCCTTTAAAAACAAGACTGCTTCGAGGCAAGGTCTCCTACATTATGCTCCAACTTTTTTTTTTACTGAATTTATGCACATGGAAAACCATTAGTAGATATCAATCTTATTTTGACAACGTCCAAACAAATTACTTAATGCAAATGACTATTTTTAAAATGCAAATTGTTTTGCTTTTGTATTGGCCCCCTCCAGCACAAGAGACTTTTTTTCCTTCTTATTGAACAAACAATACAACCAAGAACTCGAGCAGGAGAGGCTCAATTTCTTGTTGTTCCTTTGGTCTGCTGTCCGAAGGGACACTACAGCGGTAATCAGTTATTTGCGTATTGAGTAGTTCCAGGACTATGTTTGATTCGAGACTTCACTTAAACACACAGGCACACACACACATATGGTGTGAGCTGGTGAGACAGCATGATGAATTGAGGGAGATTCTGTGCCATTAATCTTAACACAAACCATAAGGAGCATAATTTGTTCTGCATGAATAACAACACTCACCAGTTCAGGTAGGGTCAACCATTAACATTTACGCTCCATATAGCTCTTAACATCATTGCAGGGTAAACCTTGTTAGGGCTCCTGGGGGGAAAAATGCCATGGTAGTCCTTATCACCTACAGCGCTGCATGCTATGTATTCTGTACTTTGTTGCCGAAAGGTTGCCATTAAGTCCAGAGCCAACAGTACTCCTAAACTGGAACAATACTAATTCTGATGTTAGTTTGTGGTTATTTGGTTCAGCACAAGATATCAGGCATCATATGAGAACAGCATGGCTCTTAAAACAAAATTGTGACTCGAGGTTCCTCAACAATACATGTCCACAAAATTAGCTAAAAGTGCAGGACTCTACTATATTTTAATGTTCCATCTTTTTATATTAGAATAGAATTGAATTAATAAAAAACACATTTATATAGTTTTCAATTAATTAAACTACCAAAACTATTTGACATGCAGTGACCCTGCAGCTTTTTCGAGGGGCCCTTTGGGTCTGAGGTCCTGCAGCTCTCACCTGGTTTGCCTTGTTTGTAATCTAACTTTACTTAAAGTAATCTAGTAACAAAAGCAAGATGATATTATTTTGAGTGTTACAGGATTCATACAGTAGATTGATTTGCTGTGCCAAGCAGAGCTGCTCAGTGGTGCATGTGTGGCCTTAGGCTTACTGCTGAATACAAACGAATGAATTATCGCGACAGTTAGCACTATACACTATTGCACATCACTATTGGACCAGAAGGACCTCTCAGACCACTGACTTATGTGCATCTACGTCTGTGTGTGTTTGTTTCCCCTCTCGCCTCTTTGTCGTGACTGGGCTGCCTCACCCTCCCCTCCATCGTACACCTCATCGTACCCCCCCCCCCGCCCGTCCACCCCTGCATCCATCAAGATGCCAGTCTTCATCCAGGAAGCAATTGAGCCTTTCATTCCCACATAATTACCTGTATTAGACTCATTGCCATAGACGGTGGTACACAGAGGGGAATGAGGGAGCCAACATGATTAACCCTTAGTTATCAGCTGGCTGAAGGTAAAGCAGAGGGATGATGGATCTAATGAGTCAATGATGTTAAGCCAGTATTAAGCCTGAACTCCGTTGACAGTATATTCAGAGACCGCTAAACAATTTATGTAATGGTCCTTTGCTCTTTTTGTCACTCTTGATAAGTGATACTGCTTTTATGCACCACACTTAGGCTATTAAATCACTCTGTGAAGGATTTACGCACTTCATTATCGCTCGCCTTTCTGTATTTTACTGGATTTTATGTCCATACATTTGTCAGTGAAAGTGAAACGACAAGAACATTTAAAGTAAGTAGCAAAAAGAGTGTTAACCTTCATCATGAAATAAAACAGGCAAATATCCTCCTTTACAGGAATATTCACAAATGAAGATTTGCTCGATTGTCCTGTTGTTTGATCTTGACTTGACATGTGTGGAAAGTTAAATTCAATAAAGGAATAATATGTAAATGATAAATGGATTTCCTGACAAAAACTGAAAGAATAATGGATGACATGTGAAAATGATTTCAGTCACGTCAAACACTGTGGGTGAGAGCTATGACACAAGAGGCTGACGAGAGTACAAAGTTTAGGACATCCAAGTGTGTGTGTGTGTGAGAGTGTGTAGATTATGCACACAGCCCTTAATTTTCACTCACTTGTGCTGTCTCTCCTAATGCCTAAAGTGGCCCTTTATGATAAGTGGGATCACTGAAAGGTTAATTGGTCTGCTGTGACTCTTCTGTGCTCTCTGTGTACTTCATGTGCCAATCCATGGGCGGTCCGGTCGAGCGGTTTGGGCAGGGCGGGCACTGGGTCGGATTTTATGAAATCAGCAGGCAGCCGACTGCTAAACAATTAACATGTATATGTTTTTAAATATTTTGTGGGAAGGCAAATATAGGAGAAAATTATGTTGTACAGTAGTTCTCAATACAAAAACAGAAATTTGTCCGAACCGACTGCTTAACCCTGCTTCCTTCTTGCTACACCTGCCAAGCTCTCAGTACTCGCATACACAGTTTCCAAGAGCGATGATGGCAGATTTGCTACTCGTCATTTTGGGGGATTTTAGACAAAGACCGACAAAAGCAGCTTCTCATTTGTTTCGCCTCTGTTTTTGCTGGTTGAATTGAATAAAGCGTGATGCATGTAAATTAAAAACCAACAAGATAAGATAAACCTTTATTCGTCCCTCAGTGGGGAAATTCGCAAGAAAGAGAGAGGAAGTGACCACAGGTGTGTAATTGGGGTCTGGTGTCAGGTCTGCTTGTCCAGAAAGTTGCTTGCCCTCCAGGGATGCTGAACAGGAGTTGGCAGAGTTTGCACAGGGCACATTTCCTCTGCACAGCCCTCTGAAATCGACATCGCTGTTTGGATCGAAGAGAGGTAGCAAGATCCTACTCTTTGACTTCAGAACATCAGGAGCTGTTTAGAGGTTTGTCCCAGTGAGCTGCTGAGGAAAGATCATTTTTCTCTCTTCTCCATTGATAGTAGCTTGGGTTTGATGCTGGAGATCGAGGACAAAGATGCCATGGGCCCAACCCATCCTCAGTTTCTCCAGAAATGGAACCGGAATGGAAAAGAGGGGGAAAAAATTCCAGAAGTAAAAAATGCTAAAATCTTCAGTGAAAGTGATCAGCTAGCCAGTCAAGACCAACTTTGGGCCTATGACCCATCTTCAGACATCCTTTTATGTCATGGTGAAGAAAATACTTTGTTCGTTTCAGAAATAAGTGGCTTCAATGTGCAGTTAATGTGGTTTGGACGGCCGAGGGAGTAAATAAATCAGTGCAAAATAAATGGGTCCCAATTTGAGCCCTCGCATGTGTTTGCACGGCCCTGAGAGAAACTCTGAGAAAAGAGTTGCTGTGAGGACAGAGAGGTATAAACAACATTTGCTTAAACACCCTGAGGATACTTTGACCATGACAGCACATTAGTATGCATTACCAAGTGAAATCTCTGCACCCATTATTAAAACAAGTAAGCAGGTATTTTTGCAGTTTTGACGGCCAGCCAGTATGCAGGACTTGAGGAAACACAACACGCGCTCTGCTTTGATTTGTGCTTTTATTATGGTTAAAAATGTATGTGAATTGAAATTTATTTGACAAAAACATAATTCGCTGGGGACTGTAGACTTTGATGAAGACTAGATGTGAGGCTTGTTAGATATGCAGGTGGTTCAGTACTGGCTATATTCTGTATTCTGGTGTTTTTTTCCCCACGCGTAGATCTCATTTATTCATGGATACACTGATAGGCGGCCACATCTTTCATTTGATTACCTTCCCTCCATCCTAATTCAGTCCTCTTCTCTGACTTGTGATCAAGCCAAGCGATCTGGACTCCTTTTCACTGTCTCCATTTCCAAGCTAGGGATCAAACCACATCACATGGGGATCAGCTATTAATGGTGTTTAAAGTTACTCCCCCTCCCTCGTGCATGATTTATGAAATAACTCATATCAATTAGACCATTTTGTCAGCAAACAGGAAGCCATCCCTTTTTCATAAACTGAATTTTTCATTAGCACCTTTTTTTCCCCTGTTGACCTTTTGAGAGATTAAGATGGCACTGAACATCGCTTGCGTGTTGCTTGGCCTTTAATTTTTTTTTTTTTTTTTGTATGAGTTCACAGTGGAAACAGAATCCGGGCAAGATCTCAGCCCTGTCGGCTCTTTCTGTTTTGTGATAATTATGCTCATGTAGAAATAATTTCCTAGAAAAATAACGGGGTGAAATCATCAGTATGAAGAGGCATTCCCTCAGTTCCTCTCTTAGGAAAAATGCCACCATTTCAGCTTGTGATTACATCTTACATAGAAAGACATAATCAGGATCCGTGTTGAAAAAACAGGTCTATTTTGCTAGAAAGTACTTTAGAAAACTGCTGTGAATTGCTTCAAGGGTTTGATTAAAATACAAGAATGCATCATCACTTCAACCCGGGGGACAAACTGCACTTTCCTCAGTATGAGCGACCCTCCATTCACCATCTTACATCTCCGTGCTTGGAATTTAGCAATCGATTTTTATCGAAGAACGAATCTTAAATGGATTCTTGTGAACGGGAGCAACGGGAGAAGTGACTGGCAAAGAAGTTAAGACAGACAAATGGGGGAAGGGAGAGGGGAAAAAGAGAGAGGAGATGAAAAAGAGAGATTGCCATTGGAGGAGATGCAGTAAATCACCGGCTTGAAAAAACAATTCGCTCCTTCCATTTATCTGCCGGCACAGAGGCGGCTCTCGGCTTTCTGGAAGCTAACACTATATTTGAAACAGAGGTTAGAGAAGGAAGTTTTATCTACAAGCTCATTTTATTGATAGCTTCCTTGGCTCTGAGGAGAGCGCAAAGTGTATGCAACCTGATTTATCTCGGCAAACTTGATACCTATGGCTAATGTTACTCTACAATCTGTTCGTCTCCAGCAGTCAAGGGTCTGCTTGGCACATGCTGTCTCAGTGAATGGGTTGCCTCAACAATCTGCCGCTTCGTGGTGAGAGTTAGTGGTATTTACAACCAGGGTGTGGGTTTTTTTTTTATTTGCTTGATTTGTAAAAACACAGCATCCTGCGGGGTAATAAAAATTAACTCAGTTCATCTCCTGCAGCACACGGCGCTCACAGCTTCACTACAGATTTCAGATGTATCAGAGGATGAGGAAAAATTATTCTGCTGTTTCGCTCCTCTTTCACACCTTGGATCCACATTATGAATAATTCCGCAGACATAGGTTAATGGTGTGGTTCACGGTGGCCATACACGGGAACAGTGTTGTGCATAAATAAAACATAGGGGGCCTCCTGTTGGACTTGGAAATGACATGGTGACACAGTGACTCTCCTGCATGTCAAATTTATTTTTAACAGCATCTTAGGATGGCTGTGAATTGTAACGAGAAGAAAAGAGACATAAGATAACAGATTGGGGTGATTTCTACTTGTTATGCATTGCACACTCACACATTCTGGCAGTAAATTGTTTAGACCTTTATTGGTTGTCTAAAGCTCTTAATTCTCCATTGATCAGAGTTTCATCATGTATACTGTGTGAAAGAGTGCGCGAGAAGCTTCACCACATGCAGCAGTAATGGTGGATTCAAACATTCTTCCTGTTATTTACCTTGAGTTGCGTGAAATATCAAACACCTCCTTGCCTCTGCAGGTATCTGCTGCTACTGTTATATGCAAATTGATTTTCTATTCTTAGACATTTATGGCATACATGAAGCAATGATATTTCCCCCCCCCCCCTTTTTTATATCTCAACTAACAGTGTCTTACATTTCTATTCATATTTGCATCACGCCTAGGGCTGCGCAATTTGAATAAACATATTTCTTTTCGTTCCGATGTGACATGGCACGCTTTCTATAAAATATTTACGCTTCCAAGGAGGTTGCGAACAGTGTCAGGATATAGTAGGCTGCAGAAGCAAAAACACACACAGAGGACACTATGGCAGCATGTATCGTTGCGTCCTATTTATCTCAGCGGCAAAAGTGAGAAAAACGAGACGTGAGAAAAGATTAAGTGCGAGAAAGCTAGCAGGACAGGTGACAAAGAAGTAGCAGTGGTGTACTGAAGTGTCATACTGGAGGCTCTGAGGGAGATGAATCAATTTGTTTCAAAGAGTCCTTCTCTAGTACTGTAGCCTAGTAGTCAGGAGAAGAAATGTCTGGCAGGGACACAACCTAAAGTCTTCCTCAGCTTCAGGCAAGGCTCTGTGATGTATTGGTCTGTGCACGATGAAATGAGATGAAATACCCTGGAAGCAGCTCAAATCTACAGGGAGGAGAAAAGTTCTGCAGCAGATGCAGGAAGAAATGCGAGATAACAATAGTAAGTAATAGGTTGGAGTTACTTAAGAGACAGATTTTCTGTTTTCCTCCTATGTGCATAGGGCTGGGGTCACTGTAGCATGATATCGAGGGATAAAGCAGAGCCCACGTTCAGTGCTTGGTATCTACAGAATACAGCGGCTGTCAAGAAAGGCATTAGTGTCTCAAGTGTTTTGCAAGAGGAAAGTGAGAAGGAAACATACTGCAGGTGTCATCCATGAATTGAATCTGGGTGAACTGTGACACTAACAGGGTAGCAGATTAATCACTCCATGAATCCTCCATGTCGACCTTCCCGGGCAGAGTTCACACGCCACTCCCCATGCATCAAGCTCGCATCCGCGTCGAGATCCGCCGCCAAACACCTTATGCAAGATTAATCACACTTTAAACGCAGTCAACAGGCTGTGAAATGAAAGCGGCGAGCGGCTGGTGATGTTTCTTTACACGCAGCGTTGACGAATAAATAAATCCTGAGCTTGCCTTCCTCCCTACCTACAGTATGTGCGTGGATGATTGTGTATGACATACAGACAGGCCCTGACAAACACATGGGGACCAGATAGATGAGATCCTCCTGGTCCAGTTTTGGCAGGCTCAAAAGGAAAAAACACTCAATAAATAAAAGTGAGTATGTCCTCTTTGCATGGAGTGGCCTGCTAATCTAATTACATGTTTCAAATATGCAATAGATTGCTCCACTCTCTCATAAATGAATAAGCAGGTAGATAAGCAGTGGCTCCAACACAATTAATACTGTTGGCACCGGGCCTGTCAAATCAGTGATAAGAAGACAGCAATTATCAGGTTGCATCGGAACAATGGCTCTGTATGGTGCAGTAAAATGTTCATGTGGATGAAAAAATTAGTAGAAGGTGGATTGAGAGGAAAGATAAAGAGGCCTTCTTCCATGAGCTCAGATGTTAAAAATATTTCATTCTACAACTTCATTTAGTAGACGTCTTTGTCCAAAGCGACTTACATCTGAGAGTAAATACAACACAAGCAAGGATCTAGTCAAGAGAAAACAACCTGGATAAGTACCATAAAACAAATTTCAAGCTAGATAGGACCTGTGCCTACAGGAAGTGAAGAGGGAATACATTACAACCAAAGACTGTTTAAAACATGGACGTAGTCTTCATGACGTCACCCGTAGATTTCTGCAGGGCAAAAATGAAACTAATTGTAGCGTGCAGCCATCTTGGCAGTGGGGATGTCGCCTAACTCTGGTTGATTCAAATATGGACAAAGAGGTGAAGCGAGGGCAGAACTCAATGAAGCCTGTTTAATGAAACATGCTCACCAAGCCAGCCAGCTAACCCAGTGGTTGATGGCATAAGGTTATATGTCAACATTTCAGCCCCCAGCCAATCATAGTCAGTCAGTTTCAGGAGTGTAATAAACTTAAAATTTCTGTTTTAGCAATGATATAGATATAAATAATACATTGAGTTCATGGACCGTCAGATTTTATGTTACTGTTTAACTTCAATAACCAACTCCAGCTTAACCAATAACAACATCTGGGTTAACGTTATTTCTGGAAACATTCATGAACTGCATGAACATGAGAAGTTAATATTTTCAAGGTACAAAAACTATTGTATTTGCACACAGTTCAGTTTAACATTACATAACGATTCAAAAGTGTATCACACCATAAATTAAACACATCTTACATTTTGACTTCAGCAGCTTCAATAACTGAAGCTACCAGACACTCCCGTTAGCACCAAGTGAGGTTGTGTATATTGAGATGAGGAGGGGACCAAGCACTGAGCCTTGAGGAACCCCAGTGGATAAGCTGTATGGTTTGGACACTTCTCCCCTCCAAGACACTCTGAAACATCTCTCTGAGAGGTAGGACACGAACCAGCAGAGGGCACATCCTGAGATGCCAAGCTCAGTGAGTGTGGGGAGGAGGATTTGGCCGTGTCAGCTGGCAGATCTAACAGTTAAAGAGCTGAAGACTGTCCAGCAGCTCTAGCAGAGCGCTGTGGTTCTGTTACAGATAGGAGCACGGTTTCAGGAGAGATACCCTGTTTAAATCCAGACTGATTCGGGTCGTACAGTTTGTTGTCAGAGAGGAAAGCAGAGACGCTGTTGAAGACAGTTCGCTCAATTAGCTTAGACAGGAAGGGCAGGAGCGAAACTGTTCTGTAGTTTTTGACCTGGGCTGGTGTCAAGTGTGGAAATTTTAGAGTAGCGGAGTGACTCGAACTTGCTTAAATGCAGCGGGGAACACATCCGTAACAAATGAGGAGTTGATGATGTGCGTTACTGCAAGGTTAAGTGATGGGGAAATATTTTGTAATAGTTTTCATGACATTATTGTTTCAGATAAGTGGTGCCCATCTTTAACGGGTCTCTCAAATCCTGGAGGGGATTCCAACGAGCTTTAAGAGCCAGAGCCTTTTGGGAATCGATCATCACAAAACTGCCCTTCAGGGTGCTCCTGGTAAGACGTCGGTGTAACAGGTTAGGGAATTACATAAATCGTTAGATCGTCTGTCCCAGTCCTTTATTCCATTATCCTATGTCCATCTTTATTTGATCTCCTGCAGCCGTCTCTCGTCCTGCTCATCCTTCAGTCACTTTTCCGCTTCTCTGATAATGTTCTCCCGCTCTGATCCTGTTTAATCTAATTTCCCCCGCTCTTTTCATTTGATATCATGTCGTCCGCTACACCCACTCCTCATCCTGCCAGCTCTCACCTGTATGAGCTCTCTGTCAACTGTCTTTGCTGACGATGATTTTTTTAAGCGCGCAAATATTTAAAATTCAAAATCAAGCTGAATTCAAATCTTCTACCCTCTTTGCACTCTTCCCATGCATTAAATCCCTCACCATCATCCTCTCCACATCCCCTCATCCCTTCACCTCAGTCAGAACCTCCTCATCCTCGAGGCCGGGGAGGTCCAAACACATGGCCTGGATGCTCCCCTGCTGGGCTCTAATTGGTGATCAAGATGTGCGCGGGAAGAAGACGGAGCGGCGTTTGGCCCATTTCTATTCCCTCATCGCATTCACAGGGCCACAGTCACATCTGCGTATCCATGGTGATGCTGATAAGGTGACTCATGACTATTCATCAATGGCGCCGCCTGATTGGACAGCCCCCGAGAGCCTTGCGAGACGTATTCATCAGCGCAGCCTGTGTCCCTGCTCTGCCTCAATATGCCCTTCAGGATGATGAGGGAGCATCTCTGCTGCCTCTCCGTTTGTTTTTCACGTTCACTTCTTGTCTTAACCTCACCCTCCACCTCTCCTCTCTTCTCTCTAATTACCTGTCCTCTCTATCGTGTGCCACCCATTTCTCTCACACTTGTCTCTCGCCTCTACGCCCTTTTTCCCTGCTCTCCTCTTAATTGATGAAGACATTAATCACAGGCACATCTGACATGAACTATTGCTCATCGCACCAAATCTCTCCTCGGTCACAAATCCCGTTCATGTCTTAGAGTTATGAAATGGAATTGGAGCACTCACTTCGGAGTCTTTTTCCCACTAATGAGGAAGGAAGAAAAAAATTAAAAATCATTATGTTTCCCCAGGACCTGTTTTCGGGAATGTAGAGTGTGTAATTTTCAAATTTATTCCCCCCTTAGAGACGCAAAATGTGAATCATCAATGAGCTTTTGTTCCATTAGTAGTGGGTTTTATTCCATTTTAAAGGTCATTCGTTCCTGTCGCCGTCAGTTTTTTAATAACCATTTAGCTCTTTTTTTCTATATTGTTCCACTGGGACTACATGCTTTTTGTTCTAATGCATCAGTTTGAGTGGCCTGTCTTGCAGGCAGGTGTATCTTTGCATGTTTTTTTTTCCCCCACCGGTGACCTCTGGCTTTAGTGTTTCCCCAGAGGAGTTCATCAGCATCAGCACCAATTTAGATATCATGAAAGTGAAAAATTGCAGTTTGCAGCACAGAACCTGTTTAATACAACACTATATACTATACACATTTATCACATGGAACTAATGTCAAAGTGCAAATGAACTCTAAGACAGATATTATTTCTATACATGCCAAGGTAATGTGGAAATGTGTGGGAAACTCATTTTCACATTTCTGTCTCATCTCTCACTATGATACACATAGAAAAGTGGACTACGCAGCAAACTTACAGCAGTAAGTTTTTTCTTTTTAAGCCAGTCATTTATATTTTGGCTGAGCATGTTTTCAAGGTAAATTCTCCATCTGCATACTCAATGTATTTCCCCTCTGATGTCAGCCCATTTGAGAGACTCTCGCTCTGGCCCTACGTTTGAACTTCAACTCAAGGTCAGCAACCGGAGAGTATGATTGAATATCTTATTCATGCAGGGGGGGATAAGCCTGATAGTGTCTGGTGCTGCTGCTCTATCCAGGCTCCATCTCTAGTTGAACACAGCAGCTCTGACCTCTCTAGTTGTTTGTTAGGATTTCCAGGAACCTGCCTATTAAATCCAGATGGATAGTGGTGGGTGACGGACAGCTTGCACACAGCTCTGACAACAGCCTGGATACAGTGGGTTAGATGTTGATGGTAGTGTGGCTGCTGTGGGGGATGGGTGCAGAAGGAGATATGCAATGAAATTAACATACCAGCTTTTGAATTTGTGTGGAGCTTGTGTAAAATAGTGCTATAAATACCACAGTTAATAGTACTAGAAACTCCATAGTGAGAAAATGTAAATAAAAGATTTAATCTTTCAGTGTATCACATGTCATGCTCATCAAGGTATGAGGTGTACAGATTGATATGTTATGTATTTGTTGTGTCATTGAGAGCCGGATTAGTTGATTGATGATGGATTGATAATCAGTTCTTCTCTTTATTATTATTCTCTCATTCAAACTTTTGCCTTTTTTATAACATGTGAGAGAATAGCTATTGAATTTTTGGACTGTTGTAAAAAACAAAAACAAAACAAAAAACCCTATTTTTTAGGCTTTAGGATATTGTGTTTTGAAAAATTGGGAAGTCTTTTAGCTTTTGAACATTTTTTGACAACACCAAAGAGTTAATCAATTGCTAAAGAAAATAATCAACAAATTAACTGAAATAAAAATATGTGTTAGTTATAGGCCTAGTATCACATGCCATGTCATGGATTCACCAAAAATATGGTTGCAGCGGTACAACGAGACAAGAGCATAACTTTTGACATAGTGGTGCAGGTGGTGCAAGTGTCCCTTTCCACATGAATTTGAAGCTGTTAAATCGCTCTCTCCAAAGCCACCAGACTCCTTTGACAAACTCAGTCATTTCTGCTCTGCCTCAGTCTGTTAGTTTGTTTGTGTTGCTGTGTGACTTTGTTGAACCTGAACTAATCCTTTAAAACACAGAGCTTCCTCAACTAGTACCCTGCTGCTTCTCCAAACTGGGAGTGTGCCGACCGTCTATGGAGAGGTACCTCATACAACCCCATTTCAAAAACCCGAACTATCCCTTTTAACTTATCTGTTGCTGTAGCTGATGGTATGGAGCTGAAGGTACACCACCATGTTTAAATTCTGCTTCATGTAATATTAATCACATAACTTAATCATACAAAATATAATCAGAATCATTACAAAACACTGATGCAGGGATGTCAATGCAAAATATCCCAGTTACAGATCAGAGCAGCAGAGTGAGTTCAGGCAGATTCACAAGTCCAAATTTGAATCCTCTCACATTTACTGTACGTGCAACATTTGGGGGTTTTGCTCCCATATTGCCACTTGTGTCCAAGGCTGGTGTAAACTTGTGAATTCCCATAAATTATCGACCAGCTCTGCAATTAACTGTGTTACAAGTTGCATGATCATGGAAGTCATTAATGCCAGAAACATAATCAGGATGCTCACAAGGATAGAAGACATGAGAATGATTTTGCCATATGAAGAAGGAAAATGAAGACTGTCAAGATGTAGCGTCATGTGAAGATGAAAGATTAAAAAAGATGTAAAAGGGAGAAAAAATCCAAAGCTGGTGTCACTCACGCTGTCCAGCTGCTTGTCGTCCCCGGACCGGTCATTCTTTTGCATGGTGCGTGCCACCTCTTGAAAACAGGCAGGCAGGCTTCAATCAGAGTTACTCAGACAGAGGGCTAACCAAAAAAAAAACAGACATGAAAAACATTTGTGAGGGCGCAGTCCATTTCAACTAATTAACAAACGGGTTATGTAAACTTTAAAAAGTAAAAGAAAAATTCTGCTGGATGTGTAAAGTTTTGATTGAATGAAAAAAAACCCACATACATATATTGGACAAATCAGTGAAGAGTGGATGCAGGAACAGGGACTTTTTAAATTTAGTTTTTTTTATTATTTTCAAATAAGATCAGAGATCACACAATGTGGACAGGCCGAGGTAAGTTTATACCACCTCCCAGGGCTTTGGAGGTTTGAGAATATGAAAGCTTTGATCTCCAGGACAACCAGGTACTTGTGAGTGTGAGTGTGTGTGTGTGTGTGGGTGTGTGTATGTCGAGCAGGGAACACAATGCATGTATGTGTGCTGGTGAGAAAGGAGCCATGCTGGGATCCACTGGCCTATTAGAATGCATTAGAGTGTAAAAGGTAAAGGTCAGTGAATTATCAGCCAGAGTTACACAACCCTGTTCTGTTTACCTGGCCTAATAACCCCAAGCCTACACCTGCCTCTCCCTCTTCCCACTCTTTGTCTCTCTCTCACACACACACAAACACACTTAGCCAAGACCAATTGTGCTGAACTAGATGTCCACAACTGTTCACAGACTAAGATGTTGTGACCCATGCGGAAAATCCTGTAGAACTTCAAAGAAGTAAATAATAAAATTTTTGAGTGGTTTGATTGGAGCATACACGCAGTCAATCTGCTTTTCAGCATTCCTGTCACGTCTGAGTTTCTCTTGTTATCACCCACCGAGAAGTATCAAGAAAGCAGGCAGACGTTTCAGGAATCGTTTTTTAAAATTTGTATTATATATTTCTCTGCCTCTCTGTATGTGTCTATCAAGTTTTGTATGAATGCATATATGCAGGCCCTGAATAATATATTTCCTTCCTTCCTTTATGGCTGTCTGAGTTCCACTTTAGTGACATCCATGCTAACGGTTCATTTTTACCAGCCTGTCCAAACACATATACCTGCATGTCATTTGCCATTTACTACATAAATCCTTCATTTCCCTGGTCCAAGAGCTTAGAGGCAGCATCGACTGCTCTCTATCCCTGCCTACCAGGACTCATCAACAACACTAGATGTACTTTGAATGAGAGATCAGTCAAACGGGTCACACATTATCCCCCACTTCGGTCCTTTAGCTCAGGCCCATCTACACTAAATAGATGTGGAGTGACAGGATGGCCAGGTAATTACCACAGACAGAAAAACAGACAGAGCTGGCTGGACAGTCTCCATTGATCGGGCTCTGAGGAGAGGAGGAGGAGGAGAGGAAGAGGAGAGGAGAGGAGGAGAGGAAGAGGCGAGGAGGAGGAGAGGAGAGGAAGATGAGGAGGAGAGGAAGAGGAGATGAAGAGGAGGAGAGGAGAGGAGAGGGATTGGTCATGACATGGTGCACAGGCTTTGCATGATGTCGCCTTTGGGATGAATAAACTGTCTTTGTTCATGGAAAATATTTCATTTTAAAGAGCAGCATGTGCATAACACTGTCCCTATGCACTGCACAAAACATGCACATGCACGTTTAATATGCTCACAATAAAGAATGCCTGCATTCGTTTTTGTCAGAGTTTCTTGGCATTAGCTCCTTCCTGCTGTTTATCAAGTGTCATCTAATGTGACTATTTACTGTAGTTTGCAGCAGTTAATTTGCAACCCAACATATTTATTTTGTTTTGTTAATTTGGGCTGTGGGGTCTACCAAATAATCACAAGAAGACAATGTGAAAATGTACATTAGGTCTTCTTCTACTGTAAGTGAAGGACAGGGGGGTTTGTTACAGTAGAAGCGTAATCTGAAAAAGCCAACAAATCTGAAATGTTTTACAGCATAAGGCACACCATCATGAACACAGAGCACAAGATAACCTCAGGGCAAACCACAGCCTTGACCTCTGCTCTTATTCTGCTATTTCTGCAAGTGTTAACTGCTATGAACAATCATGCTCAAGCACAGTTACAGGCCCAGGAATCATAACTGATTTGTCTCAACACGGCTACCAAAAATCTCTTAACATAGCAACAGTGCAAGATGTGTTAATTTTTTTTTCCAAATGTTTCATAACAAGGGCTGCACAGTGGTTAGCACCGTCGCCTCACAGCAAGAAGATCGCCGGTTCGCGTCCCGGTCAGGGCGCTTGGGATCTTTCTGTTTGCATGGAGTTTGCAGCGTGGGTTCTCACTGGGTACTCCGGCTTCATCCCACAAACATGCTGAGGTTAATTGACTACCCTAAATTGCCCTTAGGTGAATGGTTGTCTGTCTGTCTGCGACAGACTGGCGACCTGTCCAGGGTGTCCCCTGCCTTCGTCCGAAATCAGCTGGGATAGGCTCCGGCCCGCCCCGCGACCCTGCAAAGGAGTAAGCGGTAGATAATGGATGGATGGATGTTTCATAACAAGGTTTGACTGTACCACAAACAGAAAGAAAGAAGGGGGTGTGGCCTCAATCCTCAAGCACCACCCACCTGCATAATCTTTTTGTTTACTCCATCTGATGTGGATCCCTGAGTGGATTTTAAGACAGACAATATAACAGAGCCATCAGCTTTTATCACCTTTTATCTCGTTAAAACCCGTAGATAGTGAAAGAAAAGTTAACGGCCAAGGGACTTTGGTATCTCCGCTCAATTAATTAGATTCAGCAGGTGAATCTGTCTTTGGAACCATGCAACGTTTCAACTCTGACAAGGTTTGACCTTTTCTGATAGCTATGATAAAAATGTCCTTGGGTGGGCTTGAACTACACACCTTTCAGTTAACAGCCAAACATGTTAACCACCTGTGAGATTGCTCAGGTGTGGGAGGAAGTGGGTGTGGCCTTAATCCTCAATCCAAAAATGGCAGACACTTTAATCATGGCATCTTATATTGAGAATTCCTGGGCGAAATCAATCAGTAAATGTTCTATTAACACTATACTGTACTTAAACCCTGATGTCTTTAAGTTTTTATTAACCTCCTTGTTGAAAAGTACTAACATTTTTCCTGCAGTCACTGAGTGTTGTGATTACCTACATCCTTGTGAGTGTACTGTCTGCAAAGCCTCACTGGCTATGTTGTACCTGACACATCCTACACAGTTGCACTTCCATTGTATCACTGCCTGTCTGAAAAACCCAGTCAATTATTTAGAATTTGTGTAGACTGCACTTTTGAAATAATAAACAGCTCATCGATCAGCGCTGCACTTCTCTGGTTTTATATATATATATAGCACTTGGCACAGCCTGACAATGCTGAGAAATTCTCTAATTAACAGACAGAGTGGTGCAAACTTTTCTAAATGTGGCGGAGCAGTTGACATTTTGCATCTGTCAAGAACTCAGCATCTTAGCACACACTGTTTTGTCATAAGCGGCCACTTCTACAAATGCAGTGTCATGAACGATTTTGCAAATTATTCCTGGTAGCAAGTCAGCTAAAGGTCCATCAGTGCTTGAATTAAACAGGAGGAGCTGAAGGAGCGCCATAAGAAAACCTTCTTCTTTCCACCTCTTGCTCTCTCTTTGGGGTGGGCCTACAGCCCAAATGTGATGAGTTTCCAAAATAATGTGGATTTTGGCCTTGAAAGCACAAGGCTAATTTAGAAAAAAAAACTGAATCAGCAGGAGACAGACACAAAGTACACAAATGGAGAAATAGATGGATAAACAACATCAGTCTCTTGATCTCAAACAGCCATTATTATTCACCTTGTTATTCATGCTCCTGAACGCTGGACTAAGAGGATAAAAGTATTTTGACATGCAAATTCTCAATTAAAACTGCAGCTGATGACTGCTCAAGCTTTCTAAATCCTCACCGCTGCAGTGATCTGAACCGCGTTGTTAAAGAGTGTTCATGCATGCATGCTCCCTCTGTGACACAAATACATTTTTAGACTGAATCACCAATCACGTGACGCTCGTTCCTTTTCAGACACAGCAACACCTCAGTGACAGTTTGCTTGTCTTTTCGACGCTTGCAGCACCTGCGAGTCCAAAGCACCGGTGTCTGTGCACTAAAACAAACAGATCTTGTCTTTTTTTTTTCTTTTTGTTTCCCAGGCAGGAAGCTCTTTTTTGTTTGTGTGTCTCGGGTGTGTGCGGTGCATCAGTGTGGCAGGCAATAGCTGCGACGGCGGGGGGTTGATTTCTGTCTAGGCTCAAGCATTAGCTGTGTGAGGTGTGGTTAGACCTACAGATCCCCCCCTCCAGAGAGATTCAGATACAGTATGAAAACGTCCCTCTGCTGACGCTATTCCTTCCCCTGTCCCTTTGATACATCCTCTGCTGGTTTTTTCAATTAACTTCCTGCCATCTTTAGGAGAGCGATGACGGTTTATCCTGTGTGATCATATTAAGCAAGTGAGCAAAAAAACTGAGCTGAGCTATGACTTCTCCTCACCCAGCACTAAAGGTCATGGCTGTCTAATGTGCTCTAAATTTCAGCCGCTGTGCGAAACGTCTCTTTCCTCTTGTTGAGCTCCCACAGCTGCTTATTGAATAATCGCTCAAAAGTATCTCGGCCTTTTATTGTAGCCATTGAATCAGCTGAGATGAGCAGGCGCTGTGGCTCCGTCGGAACAGCCAGTCCACTTTTATTCTCTTCGTCGTAGTGATCTGCGTGGACCATATTAATTAAGTGTGCTTTTTTGTGTTCAGCTCATGTTGTTGGAGAAAAGCCACAGAAAGATTAGACATCACTGACATTAATAGTGGAGCTGTGATGGTAAATACGAAAAGGAAGCAATCAATAAACAGCTCAGTCAAAGCTGTTGAAAAGGTCCGTCTCGGACTCTTTAAATTAAGATAAATTACAACCCATTATATGCTACATCACAGTGTTTTCACAGTAAACAGACAGTGTTTGATGCTCACTAAAAGCTCCCCATGTACCATCCAATCAGTCTCATTTCTCAGCCGCTCACTGAAGTGGATTTTTCCACTTCATGAAGTTTCCACAAATGATCATCCTATTGATTTAGTAATTGTATTTTGGTCACTGATTGCAGTTTTAAGATCACTGCTGAACCACTTTTGAAGTAAGATGGGCTCTCGAAGGGAGGAATAAATGAACAGCTCTCTCTCTCTTAGTGCTGAGAAGCAGCAAATGACTGAGCCGAAACATAACAGTGGCTCCTCCAAGTGGTGCCGCACTTATTAGACACGGTAGTAATAATAAGAAAGATGAGGCTCAACTTTATTTCATATTGTCTCACGTGGAGAGACGGATCCTCAGCAGTCACTGCCTTTGTTCGGCTCACCTTGTCCTGTCCTTTACACTGACGACTACCATTAACTGCCACAGCAATCCTTCAATCTATACATCACATAAATCAGCCACGATCAAACTACTGGAGAGCTGTCACCTCCTGTAATACAATCACACTCACACACACTGGAATTCAACAGCCAACACACATGTGCACGCGCACACACTCCTGAAGCACAACCTGCAAATAATAGATGCCTGCTGTCATTTGTTAGAGAATCTCAATTTCACGAGAGATTTTGACAGTCCGTCTTCTTCATTTCAAAACTATACACTTGATCATATGCAGTGCCTGTAGGAGCTCCAATTCCCTCTCAAGTATGGACAAATTGAACGTGGCTGTTATTAGGCCATATCTGACAAAACAGCTCAATTTCCTCTCCCTTCATTCCTGCATCACTTTGTTGACAGTGATGAGCCTTTTTGTCGAGACTCGAAACAATTTCACAGCAAGTGGACCAGGGATGAAAATACAATAACATTTACTTGAAATGTAAATTAGCTCTCGCACCTCAAGCTCCTCGAAAATAATTGTTTTATATTCCACCTATTGTCCTGCGGACCCAAGTATGAGTCACAGATTTTATTGTTTGCTTTCTGTGCTGTGAAATTGGGGTCATCTGATGTGGGAGTATTTTGAAAACAGCTTGATATTCAACTGTGTATCGGCAATGAAGCTCTGCCTGATTGAAACTATTTTGGGTTCCTCAGACTCTTTATTGGATCATTCACTACTTAAGGATGGATTGCATTTCTGTAAGTTCACTGAAAGCTCAAATTTTGCAGTGAGCACCTCTTGGATCTCCTGAAAACATTTTTTTTAATTGTAGGCCTAAAGATCTGAAAAAAAATTTTTTTAATGAGGAAGCACCATCAAAACAAAAAGGATAATTTCGCTATAAAGAATGATGGGCCAGGTAAGTTTGTCGGCATGTGGGTCTGTTGTGCACCCTATTTAATTCAACCCCTCTGCTGAGCGCTGCAGGAAATGTGACAGAGCTGCACCTGGATTTTATGTAAAAATGTGTCTGCATCATTAGCCTGATGGGATGTGCAGCAGAGAAAAGCTTTTCATTTCCACTAACTGAGAAGCCATTTAACCAGGTTGACTTCTGGTGTGATAACTGGGGGGGATTTTTTTTCAAAGAGTTCAGTAACAACATTTTGCGTCATTTGTTGGAAGCTTTGTTGTCTTCAAAATTTAAAACAAATTTAATAATTTGCATGCTGCATGTTTATGCATGTGGAAGAAGTGAGTAGCATTCTGCCTGTGAAAGTTCAGGATAGTGTAGTTTGTGATGTCATGAGGGTTGTGAAGTCCTTCAAGCTTTCACATTTCACATTAGTCTCTTGTCACCTCATCCTAAAACTGATTTAGGAGAATTAATGAAGCACTAACCTTTCTCATTAAACTTCTCTGATCAAGGTCGGTGCACCTACAATATTTCACACATGAAGTTCATTTTACTTGTCATGAGGAAAACTACTTGTCCTATGAAAACTGTTGTACAACATGTTTTATGACTCTGACCGGAGATTTATAAAGTCTGAGTTTGACAGATGGAGACGTTTACGCAGCAAAGAGGAGCTAATGAAAATCCTATCAAGATGGATTACAGGAAGTGTATGGTTGAAGTTTAACCCCCGGACAAAAAAACAGAAACAGGATATTTCTCTAACTAAAACTAACTCTTGCAAGTCCCTTTACATTAGAAGTGCAATACGAAATGATCAGAGAATCCCTTTAAAGTATCTATCATGACTGTGTTATTAGAGTTCATTTTGATTTTATGCTCTTTCAAAAATGTTTGAGTAAATCATTTCACAAACTCTCATTCGGTTTTAATGTCAATGAACGCCACTATAAATGGTCTTTCAGCTTCACTGTTTACTCTAATCAGTCATGCTTCCAACCACAGACAGCAGCTGTTTTCAGCAGAAACGACGAGCTAAACCCACTGTGCTCGACCTCCACGGCACCAAACGGCTGATAAAGTTAGCTGGTAAACATAGTGGAGCAATTAGCAGCTGAGGAGATACATTTTCCCCATCTGAGTATCAGGTGGACGTAAACCTATAACTCCAAATGATATCAGCTGAATATGTAGGGTTGAGTTGCAAAAGCAGAAATCTCTGTTTGGATTTATTTCCCTAAATGTTTTTCTTCTGCACTCCAGAGGATTTCATCTATCAAACTGGTGATGGGTTGTTTTGTTAAGATATTCATTTTTTCAATTTTTCCCTAAATCATGTTTTTTATTATGTAGGCACGACTGACTTTAAAAATGGCTTTTATCTGTTCTTGCAAATAAACTCTTGTTTGCTTACAGGGTCACCAAAAACTTTACAAGTCAAATGTGTCAACATATGTTTACAGTTTGTTTCACTGCCCCCAAGTGGCCGAGACAACACACTGCTTTAATACAAGGTCAGGTCAAGATCTACCCAATATATTGTTACAATGATATGCCATCAGATTAGACAGATTTAATTATAACTCTATCTGGATTTAATTAGCCTTGAGTAAGAATAAACATAAATAAACAAATAAACAAATAAACTTATTTTACTGTAATGTATTTTAGAGGCTTACTGGAGGAAAGGGACTGTTATTTATGGCCTTTAAAACTGTATCATGGTTCACATCTTTCTTTTTAATGCTGACTGATAATTAAGGAAGCCTTTGTCTCAGCACCTGTGTTATGGTTCACAGTGGACCAGTCAAACCAAAGAAAGTGCTGATAAAAGCCTGCCGTGGATCAGTGTCACGATCAGTATGGCAGCTACAGTCCGCATTGGTGTGTTGTGTTCAAGCAGCAGATGAACATTCAGGAAAATCACATTAGAAAAATGTAAATCTTGCAGCAGATTAATTCAAGGCATAATGTGGATGTATGAAAACAGTGTGCTGCTCTGATTTGAGCTACCAGCAGAGGTCCCCAGAGAGCTACTGTTTCTTGTATGTGTACACCAAGTTTTCACTCCAGATGCTCTTGCTGTCTTCCGCTATGGTAAAAAAAAAAAAAAGAAAAAAAAAAGCTACAGAATAAGTAGCAGAAAAACAGCAGGCAGGCAGTGGTGAGCTGAATCCCAGTCTGCATCTCTCCCGTCAGATGTGATATATATGGACACTCATTACTGACTGAAGACAGCAAGGCCTCTTAATGCCAAGGTCGCAAAGCCAGTCTTAGTGGTTTCTGCCCGTCTAATGACTCGGCTAGTTAGAGGATGAATGGCAGTGTAATTAATGCTGGGTGCCTTGCCAGTCCTTTTCCATATGTTACGTAGGCTTGTGAAAATATATCAAACTAAACACAAATGTCAAGATAGATGCAATCATGTTGAGGGCTGCCATTATTATTATTATCATCATCATTATTAACCATCTGAAATACAGCTTTTGGAAATGGAGTAGCAATGCAGTCTAAAGGGCAGGAGGATGATTGAAGCATGATGAGCAGCATCTGGTTTGATTTACAGTATATGACATAAGCAAACCTTGCTTATGTCATATACTGTAAATCAGACTTGAACACATAATGACTACTCTGCGGTGTCATCATATAATAATCCGAGTTTGATTTACTTTCCAATTTATTGTTTGCTTATTGTGCAGCTCGCAGTACAAAGTCTTACACGCACTGAATGAAAACCCTGACGCTGCACTCAGCCACATTAGAACATTTTCACCCAGGGCACGACACGATTTTTCCCTTGGCACGATAGCTTCAGCTCCTGTGAATGTGTCTGCTTGGTCCGTGTTACACCTTTTCTCCCCCACAGAATTCCTTCCATGCGAATGCACACACAGTATTGCAGCGCACCCTGACTTTTACAAAGTATTATATATTAATTTGCATATAGAAAAGTATGTATCGTACATATAGAAGTATTCTGCAGAAAATCTATTTTTTATCATAGCTGTTTTGTATTTCATTTTTCTACAATCAGTTTTGTTTAGCAGTCTGAGGTCTATGCGTTGTTAGTATAGTATTCTACATAACTGTTTCACAATTGCTTCCAGTCAATACTTAAAAAATCAACTGCTGTCTTCAAACTTTATTTGAAGGTGTGTTTATCTCATTGCTGCGCATCTACACACATAGTGAGGGCAGAAGTTTTGCTCTATTCAAAGCCTGCTCTCCAGCCCTGACTTTGAAGAACATTCACCTTCCTATATCGAAAACAAAAGCCCAGTTATCAACCCTTTTGCATTAAGGTTGGACATCACAAAAATCCAATGCAAACTACAAAATCCAATGCAAAACAGGCCCTCTGTGAGCTATCCTGAAGCACATGGTTCACAGAAATGATGCCACATGTAGTGAATGTTTTTGCTGGTGGAGGAGCTCCCTGCCCTGGGCAGGTTGTGTGAACATTACATTAATGGTCTAAGGTAAGCAAATCAGACAAATCAGTTGAGGAAAGATTTCTAATCCATGTCATGTTATGCAAAAAGACTCTCTGAGGCTGAGTTTACCCTTAGATTACATGAGGAATGCCAGAAAGCTGATTAACTATCTGTAATCTTATTTTTATAAAAACACTTCCAGTGGCAGAAACGCATAGAGGGAAGGGCCGATTTCTCCAGTGAACTCCTGCGATGATACGATTTTCCAGTTTGAAACTGCGGAGAAATGCTGACTGCTGTTTACGTAATGCCAGACAACAATAAAACCAAATATTTCCTCAGCTATGCTTACCCAACTTGTTCACCCAGAGAGAGCATTTCTTGTTAATTAGGGCTGAGCAGGATAGTCAGTGTCTTCTCGAGGATTCAGAGTGAACATGAGTGTCCACAGTTATTCTATGGAACTGGTGGATATGATGTAAAGACAACTGTAAGTGTTGTCTTGTTGCACTACATTTCACATAAGCTCTATTCAGTAGAAACTTCACTAACTCCACGACAGATGACATTAGTATGCAGCATATGCATCCAGTAAATGAATGCATGTTATGCATCCATTAAATTATATTCAGCACAACTCACCATTCAAAGCCCCACGACTGTATAACTTGATCATTTGTTTGACTGATTTATGAGAGAGCTGCAAACCCATCTCTATACTGCAGATCAACATGTTATTAGATATGAGGTTAATTTAGGTCTTCCCTGAGGCTTCTGAGCCGACATCCTTAGATAGTCACGTGGAATTAGACCCTGTGACTTCATTGAATACTCTTCCACCCAGTGCGGTGAGAGAAACAGAGAGTAGGAGTGAGAACGCATAATGGAGTGACGTTTTACTACAGACAGCATTCATCTACTTTGAACCAGCAAACAAAGTACAGTACACAAGCGTTTCATTAGACGATGATGAGACATTCAGATATCTGCAACTGGTGATTAGCAATTACTGGCACTGTATCATTATTATTATTTTTATGATTATGTTGCGTTCTTCTCAGCGTCGATGACATTTCGTCTTCAGCAAAAGGACGGTGGTTTGATGTTGAGTGAAATACAACCAATTTGAGCCAAATGCATGGAATATATTTATCATATGAAAAGAGAAAACAGACTGCAAACAAAGTTGAGCCTTTTACACTGTGACTCACGCTGCGCTCCCCTCAGCAGAGATTGGAAAGTGATGATGACAGATGTCCCCTCTAAAAACTGGACATATGTGGAATCTAGTATTTGTGAGTCGAGTGCCAACCAGCATGTTGTCATTCCCCAATAAAGCACCTCAAGACATTGTAGAATATATACAAAGAATATACTACCAAGTGAAATGGGTGACATTTATCTAAATTCAGAAAACCACTTTGTATTCACCATTTTTCAGTCAATATTGTCTAATTTTGAGAGGAACATGAAGTCATGTTGTGTTTCCCATGAAGCCAATATAACAGGAAAATAATTACGTGAATGTGCTAATTTTCAAGATTAACTTCACTCTAACCCAGGTCTACAGGGAGTCAACTGGAGCCCAGCCTTGTTCTTGTTTTGTCTTTACTCATAAGTCAAGTCATCAATCAAAGACAAATTTCCACTACTGTGTGACAGACAATCAAGTTTTTTGTCTGAATTTGTCTAAAGTGACCTGCAGGACAGCATCATAACACAAGAAATACAAGAAATAAACCAATGCAATTACTATAAATAGGTAGATGTCATCAACTTAAAAGCAGAGACTAGCTGCCAGTAGATGCAAAGGCAGGACAATGACAAAGCCTGCACCGACACAGTTGATCCACCTCTTTGTGATATTGCCAATGACACAATTACATACAGGGCAGAGCAAAGACATTGGCTCTTGTTATGTATGTTGTTAAGTTGAAATCTGTTTTCCTGTTGATTTGCTTTATGTTTTTTGTTGTTTACTTTGGCCAACCACAACCTAAGCCTTTACCCCAGTAAACCTCTCATTTCCAAAACAGGAAGTCATACATTCATGCAACAATTTGCCAGGTGTGTGTGTTGCCAGGGTTTGAACTTCTCTCTCAAGCTCTCTGGGGTAATTCTTTACATAGCTATTTCTGTCAGCTTTTGTTTGAACATCCAAGCGCAACACTGCGGATGCCATCCACAGGAGACTGTCTGAACATGTGTTATCCCCAAAATTAAAACGGATTGTTATCCCGCCCTCAAGTGTGGCAGTAACATAGCACGCCTGCATGTTCGAGTGGGTGGACAACACGTCATGTGAGCTTGTTCTTTTTGACCATACCCCACCCTTAATTTAGGAGGCAGCAATGTTGGAAAGAACAGTTAAAATATGATAATTCTTCCAAGACTCTGTGGCAGAGTGAAAGAATGGCCAGATTTAGTATAACATATCTGACCAAATGTGCTTTTTTTAATATAACTGTAGCCAACTGGCAAGTAAACATATGTAGTAGATGTCATTCAGAGGAAGGTGGAGGCTCAACACAAATATTAGGAGTAAGCTCAAGCAAGTCCGTTTTGGCCCTGTTGTAGGAAAAAAAAAAACCCTCAAACAATTCACGTGCCACCCCCATGTTTATTCATCCCTTCCTTGCACAAACACGAGCTGTCAAAGGCACTTAACTCCAATTACTCTGCGGTGTGTGTTCATTCCAAGCAATGCAATCAGTTCTTAGTGAGAGACAAGTTGATATGTTACAGTGCAACTCGATCCAGTTGTTTGACTCTCTGTGGGAGACGCCGCGGTGAGACTGGAATGGTCATTAAATGTTGAATGCACTGATGCAGACTGCTGAGTTCTTCTTTCACTACTGCACAGTCTTAGTTATAGTAGTGTTGGACAGATACTCTGCCTGTTTGTGTGTGTGTGTGTGTGTGTGTGTGTGCGCACGTGATTGCGCGAGCACATGAGGGAAAAAAAAAAACAAAACAAAAGAATTGGGTTTCAAGGAAAATGTTGCCCCGGTCTCCAGAAGCACGAAGCTTTTCTAGTCTTTTGTCTGCTTCTTATGTTTGTAAGAGCAACACTGCCCTGACACAGTCTAAACATGGAAAATGTCAACAGTTGCTTACGGAAAGTTTTCTGCAGGGCAGGAAAAACAAAGTATTTTTCATATGTTAAACAGAGCGCCAGGATGTGCCGTGCGAGAGATGACCAAAAGATGACCAGCACATACCATCACTCTCTCGAGACATTATAAAGCCCCCCTCCCCTCCACCCATTCCGTCCACAATCCAGGCCAAAGCAGATCACTAGCTGTGCATCTGCAAATGTAAAGTTTGCGACTTGTCTTTATTTTTCAAAAAAAGCTAAAACACAATGACAGGACTTCCACTGTAACAAGGGGAAAGGGAAGTGAACTCGAGGCCCCAGCTGTTTCTCTCTTCTTCTTCTCCTGTCTCATGTCCCTTGGAGGTCATTCTTCCTGCCTAACGTAACAAAATTATCACACACAGATGCTGCAGCAGAGGCAGAGACCCTCTCAAGTATCGTCATCGGTTTCGTCAGTCCCTGCTCATGTTGGTGTCCGTGACATCAAATAAAGGCTAAATCTGCCCCTGCTGCTGACCATAAGAGTGTGGCTCCATGGTAAGATGCTGCATTGTGGTTCCCCTGATACCATCCAGCTGCACTGAAGGTCAGTGTTTATAGGGCTGGACGGCAGAGACGGAGAGGGACACGAGTTTACCCTCATGCATCTTTTCCTCTATGCTCCTTTGTACATGTATGTGTAACTCATTATCTGTCGTGGGATGGTCTCAAGGCATGCCTATGGTGCTGCCTTTTAAGGGTGTGCAAAACGAGAGAACTCCATTAAAAGTTCAAAAGTCATACATGCTACATATTTGTCACTGGATTCATGACAATGTTGCCAAACATCTGGAGCCAGAGAACATCTTTTACCTAAGAAGCAGACAGATCCAAAAAACATTTTTTCTGTCAATTTGAAGTTACAAACAGATGTAAAAGTAGTACAAGAAAATACTTTTACCCGTTTTTATTTAAAAAGGAGTGGACTTTTACAGTCAATCAACAAGCCCAGTAAATGTTATATTAAACCCAGCAAAATCCAGCCAGCGCACTGAGACATTTCTGCTTATTGTTATGGGAACCATTTCCAATTAAAAGATACTTAAAACCCTGTGGTATTGCCTGCCTGTATGTGCTTATGTGTGTGTATGCATGCATATTGCCGTCCTTCTGCACAAGGGCTTTAGAGGACTTCTGCATACTCTTCCTTGCCAGAAAAACAAAGGAAAACAAACAGTGCCTTTATTACAGTAATGAATATGCTTTGGGAAGCAAATTATATAATTTTCCATTAACTCCCCCTCATAAAATGCCAAGAGTGGCTCAGGGAAACCTGTGACATTTGACTTTGCTGGCACTAAACACTGCAGTCCTCCACTGCTACTTGACCTCTGACCCTTCACCTCTGGAAATTTATAAAGCAACATCGCTCAATATATCACTCCAGAGTCATCGGAGCCATCTGAATTCAGCAAAGGTTGAGAAACACTTGACATTGTCACTTTAAGTTTAGGTCTCACAGGATTTGAGCATGTGTGCGCATGAAGGCACACACAGATAAAGAGAGCGATATAAGACATCAGCAGCAGCGCAGATGCTTTTCATCCCTGTACAGTACACAGAGAGTGCATCGAGCCAAGATCATCACTCTGCGCTCCCATTCACTCACACTGGCAAGCAGCAACAGTCATTCAGAAAAGAGACCTTGGGCCAACATAACAAGGTTTTAAAGTAGGTTTGTAAGAATCAAAATGTAACATGCACGCCATAATTATCTCTAATGCATTATTCAGCCCAGTCTGACTCGGTCTGATGCTTCAATGAACTTGAACTGGGAAGGAGAAGAGCGCCCGACCCTGTCACGCAGCGCAGGTCAGAGCCTCGGCTTCTGACTACAGCCTCTCCCTCAGCGCTCAGGTGATGCACAGGTGAAACAATGGGCTCTGTGTGCCGCTCTCATCTCACAGATTCATCCTGGTGGAGGCAGAGTGCAGTGCTGGCTGGCAGTCTGACAGCATGTATTTGCATAGTAGAGGTCAGGTACAACACAAGGCGTCCTGTGTTCTACACTACAATAAGGGCGCTCTGGCCCAGGGAGGCTGACAGACAGGTAGATATTAGAAACTGAAGGCTCATGCCTCTGCTTTGAAGAAAGAGAGCAGGAGAAAGCAGCTTGTTTGGATATAGTTTTTGTTGGCGTCATACGTACAGCTTTGAACTTTCTATCTTTCGACGGCTTCAAACTAACTATAACAAAGTGAAAATGCGGACTGAACAGCAATCATGTCAAGCTGCTTCTTTATGAAACAAACTGCATAACAATGCCATTTGAGTCGCTGTCTCCACCTTTGAGGGGGCTGGGATATGAAACATAAACAGGTCCATATGTTTGTTAGCTGGTCAGCTGGCTCAACACTAAATCCTCCTGGGTCCAATTTGTGTGTAATGATATGATGTAACTTTTTAAGCTCATTCTTCCTGTGTTCATACAAGTGAGTACACATCATAACAAGACACAGCTTCGCTCCTTGTATGGACCGCATCATGTGCAAAGTGGTCCGTCTCATGCTATAGCAAACTGCTTTGACTGGTAGATTGATACGCAGCTCTATGGAAATCAAGGGAGTTGTTCTTTGACTTAGCAGCAGAGGTGAAAACCTGCTTAGTGGAAACTGTGTGCTGAGTGCTGTCCTGCCACATGTGGCAGTTCAACAAGGAAAACTCTGACACATGCAAACACTTTACGCCATTACATCCACATGTTCAGCACGTCCGCACAAAAACACACTGACACATGCTGTCACCTTCAGTCTACTTCTAATGTCCATCTCTATTTGTCTTCCTCTCACTCTCCTCGCCTCGCTGCTGTTACAATATTGAAGTTAAGAGTATTAGGTCACATAGGAATTTATCTGTTTACACTGGAGTCAAATTATATTTTTGTTGCTCCGGACTCTTAACACAAACAATGACTGTGTCATTTCTTGTTTCCTCTGAATTTACGTGTGACTGCAGTACAATTTGGAGCAGGCCTATTTATAGCCGATTACCACCACCGCCACCACCACCCTGCAGCCTGAAAGTCACACCAGGAGATTTTGGGAGGGGAGTCCTTGAGCTTCTCTGTCAATGCGAAGCATTGCAGTGACAAGTTTGCTGATGAGGTTGGTCACTGTGAAGTCGCACTGCACCGTTTCCTGCTCTAACACACCAAGGCTGCATCCTTCAAAGGCACAGATGTAAGTATATACTCTCAGAAACACAGTGCATGGACACATGTGAGTGCATGCACGTCCATGCACGAACACACAAACACAAACACTGATGTACACAAACTTGCACATGCATGCATACAACTTCTGATTTCAGGATATGAACTGTGCTAGAGTTTATGTTAATGTATCTATGTATGCATTTTTTTTGTCTTTGTATTAATTTTTGTGCCAATGTCATTGCAATAACTGATGTGTTCTCTCACTTTTGCTTAAATTGTAAGCCCATAGCAAGAAGCACTACTGTACTATGTTACAGTTATGCCTATATATGAGTGACAGGGAGTGAAATATAAATAAAAACTTACTTTATATCTTTTGAGAAAGTTCCAGAAAGAGTGTATTTATCCACTCCAGCCTACCGTACAGTGTCTTCTGCCTGCTCTGAGAGTCCCAGTCAGAGAAACCAAAACAAACCAAAGTATCTTGTGTGCATCTCTAACACAGCAAGTCCCACTCGGCTGCTCACTGATGCTCTCTGGAATAAGGAGGGAACTCTGCTCACAGCTCCCAGGCTCACAGCCAATCATGTCAGACTGGTTCCTGCCTCTTGGCCAATCACAGGCCTCTCATGGCCTCCCACCCCCGCCCCCTCCTCCTGCTGAAAGTTCCCATGGTTGTGGACAAACTCGAGAGGAGAAGAAAGGAAAGGGGTTTATAACAGGGAGGACGAGGGAGAGGACAGAGTGAGGAGAGTATACACACAGCGTGGGGTCATCAGAATAGAACAGGAAATATTACCATTAAGAGGAAGAGAAATGAGACTATGGAAATTGTGGAATCTGCTGACTGATGGAAAAGATCCATTAACCTGGATATAAGGCAGAGACATATTTAATCCTAATGTATTCCCGCATGAGTTTTTCTTGCTGTTTAAAAACCTTGTCAGCGAGGTTTTGCTGTGGTTTAAAATAGTGAAATTTTGCTCCTCTGTCGGAGTTGGCAGTCATGCTGATTTGTCTGATGCTCTACCACTGTCTATATATGAAAAGAATAATTTAATGCCACTCTCATGTCTGTTCATTAAATATGAAGCTACAGCCCAGAGATGGTTAGTTTAGCTTGGTTTAAAGACCGGAAACATCCACCCTATCTCTACTTAAGGGAAACAAAATCCACAGACCAGCACCTCTAAGCTTGTTAAGGGGACACATTAGGCACCAATTTCTGATGGGTGTGAATTACTGGGAGTGAGGTTTTTTTTTTTTATCTCCAGTGGGGATGCATGTACAATTTACAATTTTATTTAGCAGCCGCTTTTATCCAAAATGATGTACACATGCCAATGGAACAGCCATCAGGGGCAATTTGGGGTTCAGTATCTTGCCCAGGGACACACAGACTGCAGGGGCCAAGGATCGAACCAGCAACCCTCTGATTGATTCCTGAATGGACAGTGGATCCAATTCTCTTGCAACACAGTGGCGAAGACTGAGCTTTATGTTTGGACCGACACAATGAATCTCATAAATCGTCCCTGGCATTGTCAAGTTAACTATGGGCAATAATATATTGCTTTGTATAGACTCTTGCTAGCTATGGAAAGCAGTGTTGTACCCGAACGCGTTCAAAGAACGTTCGTTCATGAACTAACTCATATTTTGGGTGAACGTGAACATCCCGTTCATTTTTGCTTGATGAACGTTAAATTGTGAACGCACTCATTCTGCTGTTTCTTGAACGGCACTCTGATTTCGTTCAGATTACGTTCGTGCCAGATTTCAAGAGCCCTCGGCGAAAAACCAAGCTAAAACAGTAAAAACACATGGTAAACGACCATTAAAATGTCGCGGATAACCACCCGATCTGGCAACCGCAAGTCCTGCCTATCGCTCTACCAACTTCGTCATCAGCGGTCGTCAGTCTCGTCACAATTCACATGTGTGCAAGGAAGGAGGATGCGTTTACTGAGAAACTAATTCCCATACAGTCGGGAATTAGCTCGTAGCTCGTGGCAACGTAAAGAAATAAATAAAAAAGAACTAAAAAAGAACGAAATAGTTCATTTTGGGGAAGCATGAACTTTAGTTCACAATTTTGAATTATGAACGATGAACTGAACTAGTTCATTTTAAAAGGTTTGAACTGAACTTTGAACTAGTTCATATAGAAAGTGAACTTTCCCAACACTGATGGAAAGTTTGTTTTCATATAATAGAATAAATCATTTTTAGGAACAAACTAAGCATAATGGAATATAATGCAGTAAAGCTTCCTGACTATAGTGTGTGAACTCATACCTGTTTGTCTGCCTCTTTGGCTCCTTCTCTGCCATGATGACCGAAGCTTCCTGCATTTCAAGTTCACATGTTAACAAGATTGGCAACCTTAAACATTTTCTAACTTCAGATTGTATGAAATCATCATCAAGGATATGCTTCTTTTTTAACTGTTGCTAACACAACTCAAAACTTACTTCTTTTTGAGACTTGAGACAACATGTCCTAATGTCGGACCTCCTCCTTCTTTTTTCCTTCTGGGGATCATCAACAAGGTCATTGCTTCTTTCTGTTTTATGTCAGATTGCAATTGAAGGGCTGTTCTACGGACTCGTGGAAATAAAAGTCAGGGGCAAATGCACGTGTTCAAAATCTTGAGGGGGATGTGCACGAATCAAAACCCCAAAAAACAAGGTCCTGGAAACAAAGCAAAGATCCAAAAACACTAGGATTAAACATTAGGAAAAGGCTGGTAATGGTACAAAGATGAACTGGCAGGGAGAGACAGGAACAAACAGACTAAATACACCAGAGAGGGAAAGCTAATGAGAGACAGGTGAAACTCATAAGCAGTCTCAAAGGTGGGAAACACACGGAAGTAAAGTTAACCAACACACATGAGGACAATCACTTTCAGCATAAAACAGGAAATAACTGAACTAAAACCCAAAAATTAAATAAGTGTATAAAGAACAAGGTACGATTTTATGGAAGGTCATGTGCCTGACTATTTCTTGGCCTGGAGCAGTGACCTCCTGAAGTCCTTTGGACAGTGCCAGGCTTGTTTGTGTCCTCCTGATTTCATCATTCATGCCAAGCTAAGATAACTGTCTCTTGGCTCTAGTTTATACTAAGCAGTCAGATGTGAGAGCGGTATCGATCTTCTCAACTTGCTCTTGCCCAGAAAGCCAGTTATTATAAAGAATTATTCCTTTATTATCTTCTCACACTATATGAGGGACAATAGGGGGATTGATTTCGGAGATGTCCAAAAATCAGAACAGCTCAATGAATCATCAAATTATTGTCTGACTTTTTAGGATCTTCTCACAAGAAAATAACTAAGACTACGACATTCAGAGACATAAACAGAGACATAAAGATTGAATCTGTTGTGACGTGCTTGCTATGTAGCACACTCACATTTGCACTTGCAATTCCCAGAGGTGATGTGAACATGAAGAATACAGCATACCCTCGCAGAGACGTGAATTGCAAATATTGTTTGGATGTACCAACACATTGACAATGCAGATATGGCTTGTGTTGCGAAACCAGTGACCGTCTGCTCTACTTGCATCCTGCTGAAACAGGCTCTGTCATACTTATTTAGGCTCTGAAGCTATCAGTGACACACGCTGACGCACACTCAGACACCTTTCTTCCTGCCCTGGAGGGACTGGAGCCGGGGTGTTTGGTCAAGAGAGCTTCTCACCTCAGTCAAGAGGTGAATTTAGCCTGGCAGGACTTTGAGCTGCTGCCTGGTTATCTAGAGCATTTGAATAAGGATCTGAGATAAAAATACAGATAGTGTAATAAACAATGGTGCGTAAAGCTTTGCATGCATATTTTATTTGCTTTATGTGCTTTTTCAAGAGCGGGAGTAGCCGGAGCTCAGTGGTACGTAAATGCAAATTCATTGTATTGCATTAGTGAGCCTGAGATGTGCAGGTAGGTGGATTTTCAAGTCAGTAGTTTCCTAGTATTTCCAGTCTTGTCTTAACCCTCCTATTATCCTTGGGGTCAATTTGACCCCAATCAATGTTTATCATTCAAAAAATAATTGTTGCCTTTTTTTGTTTGACTTCATATTTCATGACTTTTCCTAATTTGATTGGTACAATTGATTAAGCATAAAATTATCATGATGATATTTTTTTTAATGTGCTGAACACATATTGCACGCATTGGTGTTCCTCTGGGGTCAATTTGACCCCAACCTGTTTTAACTGTGTAAAACTTGTCGGTCTGTATGTGACCCATCTGTGCCCTAACATCCCCACACCTGCAGGTGCAGAGGTGATACTTTTGAGTTGATACATGCCATGGGGGAGGTCCAACAATATTCTCTCTCCATAGTATGGTCCCTTTTCCCCACTTCAACAGCAGGGTAGACTTAGCGCTGCTAATATTATCAAAATGGTTCAAGGCCCCAACAGATATGCAGTCAGCCATGTTGAAGACATCAAGTCATCATTTGAGCACTTCATAACACCATTGGTTGAAAATATTGTTCTTGGGATGACAAATTTAGAGGGGACGCGTTTGTATGGGGACAGTTGGAAAGACTTGGATGTATTTGACTTGGAAGCCTACATTGGCTTGCTCATGTTGGCAGGAGTTTCCAAATCTAAAGGTGAAGCAACAGCTATCCAAAAACAACACAACAGTAAATAAGTAAGTAAATATCTTTATAAGAGGAAATGGGGGGAGGAAAGTTTGACCTGGTGGTGGCGCTGCAGGAAACGTCATATCATCACCAAAACCAACAGGGTTCATACTCTTGTGGTCACTAAGGTTGTCAGTAAATTTGAGAAGATTTGGAAGAAAAACTTTCAAGATAAATTAATTCCAATTTTGGCCTGTTGGGCCTGTTTGTCCCGATGGTGGCGCTAGAGGAAAGGTCAAGATTTCATTATCAAGGGGTTATTTATGTTTTCAACAAATACACAAAGTGGCAGACACAAAAAAATAGTCAATAATAGTCTGCAAATCATTTTTTTGGAGGGAAATATCCATGGGGTCAAATTGACCCCAAGGGTGAAAAGTGTTAGTAATATTTGAGGAGAATAGGAGGGTAAAGCTAAGGAATTTATACAGTAGCTTCACATTGAACAGACCGATATGAGAGTGGTACCAGTCTTCTCATTTAACTCTCTGCCAGACATCATATACACTTGTATTTTCCAAAATGTTCAACTATTGCTTTAACTCAAGGTCCACTTTTCCACTTTTAACTTGCAGTGTTTCTCAGAGGATGGACAATGCGAGATGTGTTCCCCCCAAAAAAACTATGAATCATGTTGACCATGAATCATCAGCATGTGTTTGAAAAATTTGAATTTAAAACAGAAAACCTCCTGTTTTACAATGATAGACATGAGTTTTTACCAGGCAGGGAGCATCTAACAAGAAGAAAGTGCATCTGGGAAATGTATGAATTTCTGCAGTTTGACCCAAACAAGGGACTAAAAGTTGGGATATTCTGGGTTTTTTTTAAAATCACAATCCCAATTTTATGCAAGTGCAGTGCTAAATTGTTGGATCACCATTAAATCGAATAGGACTGTAGGTCAAAGTAAGTTCAATTCAGTCAGTGCACATGTGGATTTCCTCAGGTAATATGGACATAAAAATCTGATCACATGCACCAAAATAGCACCCATGAACACTTGAAGGATGCCACAGAGTGCAAAGCAGCACCTCTGTAACAACCCTATGTATGGCAAACATCTGGAATAATCAAATCAAGTCAAATCATATTGTGCACCTCTTGAGGAGCCCCTCTGGACAACTGTTGCCAAATCAGCCTCTCGTCCTCTCTCACATGTCTGGAACATGTTCAGCTCAGGGCTCTCGTCCAGACAAACAGCTGAAAGCAGCATATTGCTCACATTGTATTCATATTGCTGATTCCAGTGGTCGTACGTTCTCCGGCACACTCCACGTTCAGGCTGTTAAAGTAAAAACGATGGCAAACAACAAGCACAATAACGAGAATGTAGGAAGCTCAGAGAGTCCATAAAAGCTCACAAAACCACTCAGAGAGATGAGATAACAGGAAAGAGGATTCAGCAAATGTAACTGCGCTGTTGTTACTTTTGAGAATTTCTGAGAACGCATTTTGAGGTAATGTTCCCATCGCTCCCTGAGTGAAGAGACTCACTTACATAAATACACACTAACGGTAATGTACCTCGTCCCTCATCCAAATATTGACTGGGAGCATGAACAGCTGTGAGAGCCAGCCATTTTTCACACAGCACATAATAGTGATGATATTTGAATCAGACGTCCTTCGCAGACGGTCTCATCCGTCTCTGCTACGAGACGGAAGTGCAGTCTTTCAAAACGTCTCGCAGGAAGCTTCATTGCTCAGCTCATTTCGACGTGTTTTAAGTTATCATTCAATACCGTGCGTCGGTTGAATGTGAAACAAACAAAGATTAGTCAGCAGTAAAAGCAATAGTTCAACATTTAGGCAAACACGTTTATCTGCTTTCTTGCCAAGGGTTAGATTAGAGGATCGATATCACTCAAATCTGCCCTTTACATATGAAGCTGGAGCCAGGAGACGATTCAGGTAGCTCAGCATAAAGACTAGGAACAGGGTGGACACGGCTATAGCCTGGGTCTGTCCAAGTGTAAAATAAAATCTAGCAGCCCACCACAACTCTAAGGCTCACTAATGAATTATGCAGTTGTTTAATTAATTTTGCTGGACATTGGAAGTGCTAGACTATTTCTCAGCAGAAGCGGTGACTTCCTGGATTTTTTGTCATCATTGTAAAATTATCAGGCAGCAAAGAAATAGTTCTGCACATAAAACCCTGCAAACTTGCAACTATTTTTATTGTCTGGTTTCCATATGTATTAAATGGGCACGAATGTGTTAATTATGGAGCTTTGGAGATGCAGGATTATTTTATGGCTGTTCCCTCTCTTTCCTAAGTGAGACACATCTGAATCCTGAAATGACAAACTATTTTGAAGGTGCAACTTTGCGGTGAACATAAATGGTAAATTCTGTTGTATGACAAGAAGACGAGCAAGAGAGAAGCAAGACAGGCAGACAGGGAAACAGGCAGTAGAGCGGGCAGGCCCTCGGGCAACAGCCATGCAAACAGGCGTGCAGGCTGGGATTCAGCAACGCAGGCGAGCAGAGTGCTACTGTATGAAGCCGTGTGGCCCTCCAGGCTCGTCAAACCCACAGGAGTGGAAGGCTTATGCTAATATGCAATGGGTGTACGCTTTGTTCCTCTTTTGTACTGTTGCATCAAAATATCATACAGTGGGTAAACAGCAGGAAAATGAATACGAATTTACATCTGTAATTTGTCAGAGCAAAGGGGAAGCAGTTTAGCTTTTTGTTTGTGTACCCTGAAGGACATGAGGCTGAAAATTCCTTGAAAAATCCGAAAGCAGGCTACATAAATAGCCCTTCCTCGGCTCTTGTCCTTAAACAGATATGACAGCTTACAACAGCCGCTGACACACGACAGACCAGACTCGCTCCACTGAGGCCTTATTGGAAGACAGAGCGGTGATCAATAAGTCGGCTTTGGGACAAATGATATACTGCAGCGGGGTATTTAAGTACCTGGAAAACATCCCTCGGTGTGAAACTCTGCGTATTTGTTCCACTGCTGTGCACCCAGAGTTACTGCAAAAGCTGTTGACAGCAGCCATGGCAGAGGGGGGAAGACGTGTTCTTCATGGTGAGAGGTGTGGGGACTCGGTGTTCTGCAAAGGTTTGCCCAAAGGGACGAACACGCAGCTGAAACTAGGCAAGTGCAGGTGCACACAAAAAGCACATTGTCTGCAGAGATGAATGCAAATGTCATTGTTCATTAAAAAATGGGTTTAAAAGATTGAGAAGTCATAATGGGGCTGTTTCACTTTAAGAGAAAAAAGATTCATCAATAATAATAAAAAAAAAAGAATTCAAGAACTCTCACTATCCATTGTACTGAAATCTAGTCTCTTCTGTCTGAAAACCGGTCATGACTTCAAATGGTTCAAACATATTGAAATACAAGGGAAACGACTATATACAAACAAGAGCCTGAAGAAAATGCAACACTGTCTGATTTTAAGGAAGCAAAGCGTCCTGACAGGGTATGTTTGTGATGACTGACATTAAACACAGAAACATGACAACAAGGTACAGGCAAACATGAGTAGCTTCACCTTTACTGAACATATGAAACTCAAATAAACACACACACAGGCAAGACATCTTCAATTTAATGGCATTATGGATGAAAGAAGACTCAGACATCATTTTTGTGCCACTTCGATCGTGCTGTCCGTTATTTAAATCGCAATTATCCAAATCACGCTTATTCTTCTTTTTCCCCCCAGAAGGGATCTTAATAGAAGAAGAAAAAGAGACAGCGAAGAGGACAAAGGAAGATTAGGTTATTATTAGGGCAACCAAATACCCACAATTATCCAAAATACCAATAATTATTCTGAGACAGCCATCTGCTCATTGCCAGCAGACTCAGCAGTACACACACACACACACACACACACACACACACACACACACACACAGTATCCTGATCTGCTTCGCTCTTGTTAAAATCAAGGACTTAACAGACCACCTGGGCAACACTTTGCTCACTGAAAGCCATGATTAAATTCACTCTGCATAATCACAATTTAAGAGGTTCAAGAGATGTGACCAAGGAAAATTAGATTCACCTTCATTCAGACAGAGCCACCGCACATAACCGTGAATTTACACGTCTCTCATCAGGGGAGGTTTAAAACATCTTAAAAGTGACAGGACTCTACTGTAAAGTTTTACTTCCTTTGACCACTTTTTGTGATCTCCTTTCTGCTCCAGCACCTTCTGTTCTCTTCTGTGCACTCAGTCCTTTTATTTGCTTAATTTTGTCCAGAGTCCTGTCACCCATCAGGAGATGCATCTACAGTCACGACGTTAAGAAAAGAGTCACGCTCAAACCACTGTTGCACACAGCGGTGCCACTGTCTGGAAGCGTCGTGATCTGGCGAATTACAGCATCCACAAAGAAAAGCAATTACCAACTAGCTTTTTTTCCCTCCCCCTGCAATCTCCTGTGCACCATGACTCTGCCATTTTACCAGCCTCACAAGTCCTCCTGTCAGTCACCACAGACGTAGACAAGGAACACGGTTTGTCGTGTTGTTTCAGGTTGGGTCACCTTTGACAGCTTGGACATCCTGTTTGGAGAGTCACGACTGCTTTTATGTGAAAGGTGCAAAGTTATGAACCCACAGACAATTATCACTAGACTTTTTTGTGTTTTCCAGTCAGCAACTTGACTGTTCAATCTTGTTGTTCAATTGGTCTCAAGCCCTATTTTCCAACTGCACCAAACTAGAAAAATCACTAAAAACTCCTTGTACACTAAGTTCCCAGCACCAAATGGGCAGACAGACAAAGTTTACAACTTGTTGGTGAACATAGTTTAGTAGTTAACAACTAAAGAGACGGATATTTCCCTTATGAGTTGGTGGTGACCAACAACAGAGCTAAAATGACAATGACACTCAAGAAGCAACAATCAGAATTAAAGCTGGACAAAATATATCTGTCAGGATTATTTATGAAGACTTTAACTCTCAAAACCACAAAAGATGTGGTCATCAGCTGCCTGACAACAGCAGCAAACAGGCCAGCAACCCTTCTTCACGTCATCTTTTTTTCCTACAAGGGCCCTCCTTCTTCTAAACGCAAAAAAGCAAGACAAAGATTTACGTTTTCATTCACTCATAGTAAGAAACTAAGACTTTTGATAATATATAAAAACCTTCATTTAACTCTTTCTTTAATTGGTCATGCCACTTTTACAAATGGCTTCTGGGTGACTAACATAGATGAAATGCTGTAAATCAAATTAAATTGCTCTTTACCACCACTGTCAATGGTCCACTTAACATTTAAATTGATTAAAATGCAGGAAAAAATGTCACTGCACAAATACAATTAGAACCCATTGAACTTGGAATCAGCCTGACAGACACAGCAAATAATGTTGGGATAAAGTGCTTATTTCCAGTATTAGACATAATTGAGATTGAAGTATAAACATATTGTGACATTTGAATTAGAGTTTGAGGTAGGGGGAATAATTCTCCCATAGTTAATGATCCAGAAGTTATTCGACATGTCAGAGGTCATTTTTCTCACAAAGACAAGTCTCTAAAATGTATTAATGGCAAATTAGTCTGATTATCATTTTGCCACTTCTGCTCTTCATTAAGCAAATGTGTTCTTCTGCTATATAAAATATGAACACTGAAACAATCAAATACAACTTCTATCATCAATTTAAAATCATGTGTTGAAAATGCAGGAACAAATCCCGCTCACCCACTTACCTCGACTGTGTTACACATATTTGCAGTGATGAGCCGTCTCACACATCCAGCCTCATAATGACCTAGTTATCCCGGCCTCTGCCACAGTGAAACCGGGGAAGGACCTGCGAGGGTGGCTCGGAGACAGACAGGGGTTGTTGGAACTCATCATGGTGCAGAGCGATCATCTGTGCCCTCCAAGGGTTGGGCTGCCCTGCTGCCTGCTCTCATCTCTCCATTCAATCTGTTAGTTTCAGCATTCATTTACCGCAGTGCATTTACATGGAGAGCAACAGATTTTAAATGATTTCTGTCATTTGCAGTTGTGCTCGTGTCAGCCTCCTTTTATGTATGAAAAGCTCTCATATTTGCTGAGTGTTATTCAGTGAAAAAGCTAAGGGGCTGTTGGTCGGTGGCAGTGTCATTTTGTACCACTTAAGTGCAGAAGGACGCGCTGATATCTAATAGACAGGTCAGTGTGTTCTGCTGTTTCCTGGGTATGATTGTGTGTGTGTGTGTGTGTGTGATGGAGAGGGGGAAGCGTGGGTTGACAGATTGTTAGGTAGAGAAAGAGCTGCCTGTTATTTAGACATATAAAATAAAAACTGTTCAAATCTATAATAAATATATGTATTGGAAAGTTGAGGATATACAGTGGGTATAAAAAGTATCACCCCACTTGGAAGTTTTCATGTTTATTGTCTTACAACGTTGAATCAAAGTAGATGTGTCTTTTCTTACACCTATCAACAGTAAATCAAGACTATAAAGTTAAAGTGAAAACAGATACAAAATGGTAAGTATTCACTTGCTCCAGGTCAGTATTTAGAAGATGCACCTCTGTCAGTCTGTGTGCATGGTGACAATCAGGTTTGCACATCTGGACACTGCAATTTCCCTCATTCTTCTATCAAAAAGGTTTGTGAAGTTGGACAGACATCATGAGTGAAATACACCTTTTTAAAGTCACAAGTTCTCTGTTGGATTGAGATGGACATTAACATGTTGTTCTTATGCTATTTTCTGTGTAGCTTTGCCTTTTTTCTATTTCCCACAATGTAACTTTTTTAGATTAAAAAAAATAAATGTATGTATGTGATCCTTGTTGAAAGATGCATTTAATGTGATGAAAATCCTCTCAAAATCCCTCAGTGTAAAATGAATAATGTTTGGTTAGGTTAAAATCTAATCCACTAACATTTTAGAGAAACAAGCTTTATAAGCAACAACAGCAAAAAGCAATTCACAGTTCATTATCCTGCAGATACATAGAACCACGTGGAGGTACAGTCAACACTGTGAGATTAAAATGAAGCGTTGTTCAATAACACACTGGAACAGATGACTTATAGCAAGGGTGCTGTGCTCTTTATGAACGTGAAATGAATTGTATCTATTGTTGTGTGGTGATCCATCTTACTCTAATCCACAGCAAACCCTCTCTAGTTTCAGTTAAACAGCACATCCTACTGGTGAAAATAGCTCATTATAGTCGGGTCTAACCTTCTGTTAAAGAGGGATAGAGGTTTATGTTTTCCTATTGTTTGTCAAATGTGATTGTGAAGAACCTATTATGAAACACATCCATAACCAGCCACAAGGGCAAATTCAGAGTAGAATTTCAACCTGCACATGTGGTTCAAGGTTTTCCTTTCATAACAAAACTCCCTTCTAAGAGCCTATATTTGAATCACATAAAAGTTGTTTTAGTGGTTTAAGAGGTTTCAGCTTACCAGAAAGCACTACTATAGTGTAGCAGTCTTGTTTTACCCGTTTAGCAATGCATCCTAGTCTGCAAGAATAACTATATCAAAAAGATAGCTCATGTATCAAAATTGATCTTCACTTATCAGGAGTAAGTATCTGAAACAGTCTTAAATCTGCATTTGTAAATGTTGTATTTGAAAGTTTTGATCTAATAATCTATGTCATTATGCTATAAAGTTTTAGTTTAAAAACAGGCTTTTCAACTAACTATCAAAGTGCTTATTTATAATCATTATCTTTCTTACATCACTATGAGATAAGATGAATTACTCAGGGGGGAAAAAATGCTAAATCAGACCAATTCAAAGAACATTGATCGTTTATTTTTTATATAAATACATATAAAATACAATATAAACAAGTCAATTTTTTACAGTATTAATTATAGTTATGAGGGATCTGGTGAGGAACTGAAAATAAAATTAAAAAAGGGTCACCACCCATTTGTATGAACAGCATCTGTAAATCTTTAGTGTTAAACTTGCACCTGAATAAAAAGGAGCGCTCTCCACCCCTGTGCCATGCTCGATCCTGTGTCCTCAGTCACCAGAAGAGGCAGAGTGTTACATTCACTTTTCAGATTAAGATCATCATAACCATGAATAAAAACTACTCCACAGACCTCACTGCCTGACTCCAGCCATCTGAAGACCCCGTTCACCACAGAGCTTCAACACATGAGCGAGTCTGCTCACGTTTGACCGGCTGGGTGGTGAATCCATGCAATCGTGCGTACTGCAGTTCTGTGTTATTTTGCCATATGCTTCAGTAAGGAAGTAGTAAAACTCTAGCTCTGTTCTGGATCCTACAAAGAACCACAGTGGTCCGATCAGCCTTCCTCTCTGGCATCTCCGTCACACAAACACTTCATAGGACGATCATTGAGTCAGGAGAATGAAATGACTCCAGTGTATGAAGATGGCTCTGACCCTCAGCAGCAGTGTGACTCAAGCCATAGAGAAGTGGGCATGCAGACGTGATCAAAAAAACAACTAACTATTTAATTTGTGCAGACTAAACACCATATCGACTCAGTCATTAGGCCAAGTGAAATAAACAACCCTTAATTTTTCAGTGTGCAACTTATAACATAAACTGGATTTCCTAAAATTCTCCTAAGATCAAGTCAAACGTAAAACATGATCTTAGCAGAAACTTTTTGAGGAGGCCCATTATGACTGTACAAGTCTGACAGGCTCACCATAGGTGCAGCCTTAGTCAGTGTGAATAGTGGAGTCGATTTCAGGTCAAGTAAAAAAAAAAAAAAAAATTAACTATACTGTAGTAGAAAAAGGAGGGATATTTGGTAACTTCCATAGCAGAGCATGGGCTTTACCTTCAGTGTAAACAAGACTTAAAAAAACAAACAAAACCCTTCAACTTGGGTCTTAAATATAACTTTGGTCATAATTTAAAGATTGTCTGTTGCAGCTGCAAGTAGAAAAGCAATCAAAAAAAAAATACAGTCCAAACAAATTGGGGTTGTATCTCAGACTGCCGTGGTTTGCTTATGTAAAAGAGGTCAACCCCGAAAACCCCTGATGAGGCGGGTCTTGCGTCACTCGTCCTTTTCATGACTGGCGTTTCCATTCATAACTCCATTGGTGTGGTGTGCCCACGTCTGAGCCTGCAGCACTTTGGGCAGCCTCTTGCCCTTGGTGTAGGCGTGGTACCAGAAGTTGAGGAAGAGGAACAGGAAAATCACGCCGTACAGGCCGATGATGTAGATGAAGACAGGAAACTGGTAGGGGCAGTCCTTCATGAAGAAATACTGAGAGATGTGGCTGGTCACCATAACAAACTGGATCTGGGGAGCGACAAAGAATGGAAGGGTTGGTTCTATTGCCAAGTTTCGAAGCACGCGTTGAGAACATAAGATAAAAATAAAGCATAGTCTTGTAACCACATACCAGCTGAATGGTTGTGAGGTATTTCTTCCACCACAGGTACTTCTGGTAGCTGGGGCCCATGGCAGTCAGGCCATAGTACGAGTACATGATAACATGGACGACGCAGTTGAGGAGGGCGTGGAATGTGCCCATAC
>JBBMOC010000013.1:6682991-6737431 GCA_037975185.1 Centropyge bicolor
AAAAAAAAAAAAAGACGAGAGGAAGTCCTACCTGGTGCAAACCGAACTCCAAACCACCAAGTGAAGGGCATGATAGAGTGATGGTAGACATGAAGGAAGGTCACCTGGCTATTCTTCTTCCTCAACACAAAGAAGACCTGAGAAGGAACACAAGTACAGTTTGTCAAAAAGAGGTGTTGAGACATTGCAGACTCAAATTTATAAATGCAATTATTTGACAAATTATATTTACTGAAACGCTATAAAGAAGGTGTCGTCTCAACTTACTGTGTCCAGCATCTCAATGAACTTTGAGAAGTAGTAAAGCCAGCACACTGCCGCCATCTAGAGGAAAGAGTAAATATGTCAGTGCTGGCTCGGTGCCAAATCCAAGCAGATCCTGCAATACATCCTAATCTGTAAATGATTGACTTACCCTTATAGCCTGTGGTGAATCGGAGTAGTTGACCAGATCACAGTGAAAAGAGTATCCTGTTCCCCATCCTGACATCACAAACTGAAGAGAGCAACAGAGAAAAATTTGATTATTCACAAGTAACTGAGAGTGTTGGATTAAAAAAAAAAGGTTAAGAAACTTTCCTGTCACCTTCTTATTTTTGGGTGTTAATTGGAATCAAAATCTTTAATTTTACTTTGGTGTTTTTCTTTGGAAATACAGTGATTACATCTGCCAATGTGGTTTGATCTCAGATCCAATAGGCAAATTAATCAAGTTCATGAAAGAGAGTATTTCACAACACTGCCTGTGGCATGTTTCAGGCCTGTTCTTGGTGAAAGCACTCAACAATACAAGAAATACCGGTGTTTGCTCTTCCATGAGCCTGAGGTATGTACTGCTGTGTAAACTCTTACATTAAAGAAGGGTTTCAGAAGCACATATTTCATGACGACTAAGTGAAGCAAAAGATAACACGGTGACTCACTTCATAGCACATGTAGAGCGACAGAGCCACCACGCCAAAGTTGTAGACGATGAGAACTCCCTTGAGGTCGAAGGCTTTGCGGTTCTCCATTATCCGAGGCCCCAGCGATGTGACAAAGTAAATGTACGCTGCGATGATGAGGGTTTGGGGGAGGGGAGACGACATGAGGAGCCAGTTTTCTGTCCGTGAGTCTGTAACAGGAAGTAGACTGCCAGGTTAACAAAGTTCAAGTGCAAAGAAAACAAAGGTGGCGTTAAAATGATTCACACACAGAAACAAGTGATGACACACAGTTGTCTTCAATGCTTCACATGTCCAAAAGACTCACCTGCATTCTGGATGAACTCATCATAAATGAGTGCGGCCGAGGACTTAATATTATCAAACTCCATTTTCAGATGAGATTCTTGCAATTCACCTAAAGAGCAAAAAGGCACAGGTTAGGAAGTCAGTTTGGACCAGACATGAAAAAAAAAAAACAGAAAGAGAGTCAGTAACTGTGTCCCTGAACAGCAAAAAACCTCTGGAAATGTTTCAACACCACAGTAAAGTTTCAGGTTGAGGAACTAAGGTTACCAGTTCCTCCACTTTCATAATGAACTTCCAACAGGAAGTAAGCCCCTCCCAAACAACCACTGTAAAAAAAATATAAATAAACTAAATTCACTGAAACTAAGTGGATCATTCCTCCAAATGCAACTGGTATCTGATGAGATCTGAATGGTGTTTAGGTCTGTATAGTAATTTGTAGTTCTACTTAACCAGCTCACTGTCATGACTGAAAGACTGGACTGTACCAGGCAGAAAAAAGGCCACTCAGCTATTCTCTGCTGCCTCTGAGCATCTGAGGCAGACAAAGCAGAGAGTGTACAGGGAGTACAATGAGGAGCAGCCACTGTCTTTCTGCTCTCAGAGAAACATCTGTGTGACCAAAATTTATTCAAGAAGCATGCAATAATGTAAAACTATTTTGTTCAGTTACAATGTCCATGTTGTTCATATGACCTTGAATTACGCTGAGAAACTAATGATACATACAGGAGTGAAACTTGGCCTTAATGTTGTCTCAATGAGAAAAGCTTTTACTCTAAATGACCATTTTAAATGGCTCCAATTAATGTTCACCATTGTGATTTAGTGAGTGAGTGATTTAGAGCTTAAACTGTGCAATTTTCAAAAAACCGATGGTAAATGGGACAACATTTGGTTTCAGCGCTGCAGCCATTAATCCAACAGTCTAATGGTTCATGAGTTAAATCGAGCAGTTGTATAAAAATGCAAGTTCTTAGACATGGGTGATGCCTGGGAGCGAGTCATTGGGTTTGTATTGGCTCCAGTATGGTAGAGTTCACAATGACTGGCCTGACTGGTTTATGAAACGTGCCTGTAGTATGGGAAATATGCTGGAGGGGAAGTGCTCTGCTGAGAAACATCACTTTTAACAAAGTCAAACAAAAGCACAATATTTGATCATTCTTGTGTCTAGAAAACTGTTCTGCCACTTGAGTGGATAGAAAGAGTGAGTAAACGTAAAAGCAAGAAAAACACATGCAACACCATGTCTGCTAAGGTGCATATGACATAACCCGACGTGACAGGTTTTCAAGGTGTGTCAACCTGAATGCAACAAGAAGCTGAACGGAGCATGGGTAAGTCTGAGCTTCTACACTAATGAAGCCATAGCAAGCCTTGACATGCCATTAAAGTTATAGTCAGGGATGTAAAGGCTGCTGCTCCCATGGCACACCTCCCCATTTTGTGTCTGCAATGACACCTCCCAGGGTTTACAAAGATTAAATAAATGTTTGGGTGAAGTAAGGCCTCACAGTGTTTATTAACTGAGGCAAACTTACTGATGTGTTGCATATGTGGAAAAAGCTGGTTTAAAAACTCAGCTTTAGATTTAAACACAAATATAGTCAATCTCATTTTAACCTGATCAAACCAACGTGTAAATGACTATTATATTAAAGTTAATTCTAATGTGGGTAGAAACTAGCAGACTTAACTCATGTTAAGGTTTTAGTGTGGAAAAAGCACCATATAATGTTTGGACGAATGATACATTGAAAGGCATTAAGAATAAATAATTATTTTCCACACCAGTATCACTTAAATCCTCAATAAGCGGTTAACTTGATGAGGACCATGCGATTGAAGGAAAAAGAAAAAAAAAACAAGTTCAACAGCTTCCTTAAAGCTCACAATGACAGGAAATGGTTTCAGGTCGACGCACAGGTGTTCACATTCATTTCATCATAAACATTCTAGCTGTTTAAAAAAAAAATCATTTCACCCAGATTCAGTCAATAAAGAGTCACAATCACTAACCTTTAGTTCTGCTGCCGCTGATGATCAAATAAAACGCTTCTCCTCCGTCAAATTGTCTGTATCCAAACTGCCGGCTCACCTGCGGCTCCTCAACAGGTGTGTTCCCTGCTCCGCTCGCGCTCCTTATGGCAGCCACAGTGTGGGCGGGGCCTAAGCACCGGCCGAGCCTCCTCGCTCGCTGATTGGCTCATTTCTGGTCCAACAAAAGCCAGATTCAGGTTCATTCTTCAGCTCTGTCTCATCGAAAGGGTGTCGCAATAATGCAAAACATCCTCTTCCGACGTAATTAACCATTGGTTTCAGTTAAAAAAAAACGAAAAAAAAACGCAGAAAAAAGATAGTGCTGTTTTTTTCCATAACTTACCCAAAATCAAAGCAAGATTATAGAAGTAGGAGAAAGAACTAAGGTAATATTGAAACTGCTTTTATTATAAGACAAGAGACAGACAAAACAAAACTGTTCAATTCAAGACATTAGTAAAAGACAGCTGGAATTATGTGAAAACAAAACAGTATTTTGGATTTATTAATGTTCAAAACCACTGGAATCATATGCAAGAAATAATTGCATATTTCAATAATGGTTTATTTATTGCTGTATTGGGTTTGTATTTTAGTGGGGGGCTGATTTGGGTCCCAGGTGTTCAACAACAAACAAAGCCAATAAGTAAAACTGTGTTGGGACAGAGAGCCAAGGGTTCAGTATCACTCTCTGCTGGTTTCAGCCAAGTGCCGACAACAGAACTTACAGTACAAACAAATGAACAAATGCAAAGTATGCATTTGTTTAGCACTGCTGCTTTGCACTTGTTAACAGCAGAACTTATAAATGACAACAAGACAATGTGTTTCTGATTGTTCCTCCCATGTGAGGATTACTGCCAGTCTTTTCTCAACTCTGCTGGAGAAACACACAAACTCAAAGAATGACACTACATCTGTTTAAGCACTAAAATATCCCTTTAAGCAAAACCTTATATAAATATTACAAAATGTCTAAATCTAATTTAGTGTCAGAATCATAGCAGGTGTGTGAGCGCCATGAAAGGACAGCAAATATGTATTCTGGTTGTCTCAAATACTTCAAGTCTTTAAAAAGTATTTTATTTGCACAATGTCAGCTATCCCCCATGGCTGCAATTAATTATTAAAAATACAAAATTGGTTTGCAACAAGTAAAGAGGACTTTGTTACGCATATCAATGTTGGCCTTACGTGGAAATAAAAAAAAAAGCAAAACAATGACAAAGCTTTATCAAATGTACAAAAACAATCATGATTCATAACATTGTGAATATTTATAATGTACAATTGTTTACACATTACATTTTCATTTTAAGGCAGGTGAAACCGGAGTGATGAAAGAGGAGAAACTTCTTTGAACCCATAATTTTCTTCGAAGGCATCCGTGGCCCTGTCATGTGTTGACAAGTTAAGCTTGAAGGATGCATGTTCCTTTGCATGGTCACACACCTGTATGTCTACTCTGTCCTCACATTCAAAACACCAGCATTAATCTTCATCACTGCTCCATGCATCCTGAAAGGCAGGGTTGACTGAAGACTGGCCCCCAGCACCCTGTAAGAGAAAAGGACGGTCAGCTCAATATCAACTCTGAATTGAGATATTTTAGTCATTTGTTTACAGAGCCATTGTAAAAACATAAAACTTATCACAACCACGTATGAGAATACATGAAAAACAATGTTTTAGCCACGGTCACTCCCTGTCAAGTTCACCTGGCAACAATTTGTATATGACTGATGAGTTGATCTAATAAATGAATCAAAACTAGTTCAACTGGAAAAAGAGCCATTTGTAATTCGATAAGCACTACTAGAATTCAGAAAAGACATGACAGAGGCCAGTGCAGATCACTATGTGCCACGCAACACTAATGTCTCATAATGTAAATTCCTAAGATGACACATTGCTCAGTTATGAGCTCAGTCTGGCATGAAAACAAAATAAATGTTTGAAATAAAAGCACAATTGTTCTTAATATGTCATAAGTTGATATCTTGTTTCTTACCCTATTTACACTGTTTGACTCTTCTTCCACATCTGAGGCACGAAGGACAGGAACCCAGGCCAAGATGTTACAGTCTTTACCTCCACTATACAGCTCCTACATACAAAGAACAAAGACACCTCAGTTGACACATTGGTTCACACTCTGTTACAGGAAATAAAAACTTCTCCTTAAACCACTTCCAAGTAATGACATCAACACCAGGGGGATATCAGTGTTAACAAGGACTGAAACTATGAGTAAAATAATTAAGACACTGAAAACCGTCCACGTAGTGCAAGTGAACTCATGGGACAGATTCTCAGCGCCATGGGACTCATCAGTGTCATTACATCAGACAAGATGGTCTAGAGCACGACTAGGTCTCCCTTCCTGGAACTCTCCAGAGTGACAAGCTGCCGAACTGCATTCTTGTGTTACACATACAAACCCTGTGTTTGACACCGGATGTTGAACAGGCTAATAAGGAGGACATAAGCTAGACAGTCCTCTTATTATGTAAAATATTTATGCAGGCACCTAATAATTAAGTTGTGTCTCTGCACAAGTTGCGCACTACTGACACTTGAGTAAAAATTAGGTAAAAAATGTAAAAATAGCTACTATTAACAGCTAATTACTACTATGTGGTTATCAAGCAGTAACAAGCATATTGCATCATAATTGCAGCAAGGATTTACAGATACACTGTGAGATTACTCAGTCAGCCATCAGCTTGAATGAAAATAAATATTGGTTTTAATCAGATATCACTGTTAAGTCAATATTTGGCTAATTGTGGAATCAGCAAGTTTGAGTGTCCATTGTAATATTAGCAGCAAAATGTATTTATATATATATATATATATATGTTATTTTCCACTAAAATCAATATAATGATATTGGTTGTTACACAATCCGTTTATAATGTTTTTAATTGTTTGTATGTTTATCTTTATCTATATGTTTAACTTGTTATGTCATCACAATTTGCTCCAATGTTACAATACTGAATCTATTGTTGTCTGTGTGCTTGTACATTTGTTCTGTTGTTGTTTTGCAAAAAGAAACGTAATATTAAAATACAAAAACCTCAACAATAGCCTCAATCTAGTAATTTGATGTGTAGCAAGGAAAACACAGTTACTGTATTTACATAAATTATTTAAAATTGTTCACTTTTCACAACATCCCATCCCTGTCTCATTGGCTTTCTCATTGAGAACTGTGTGTTACAGATAATGGTGAACCTGAAGTAACAACCTATATTTGGCTCAGACACAGGAGATGGCATTGCTTTTGTGTAGTTCACCACATGACTTCTGAAACTAAGTAATAATAACAACTGTGGGAGACATTCGGGTTGAGAGCACTGACTTGGATCACACAAAAGGGGTGCCAATATTTGCATTTATAGCAGCTAAGTATAGTTCAGGAAGTGTTGACTTAGCACTGTTATCTGTCAGGTAAAAGCAGCTCATTTGAGACTGCCATGGAGATTGCAAATTTCATACCCATTACTGCAGTGACAACGTCACAACGAGGTAAAGGCCATCACCCCGCTGCTGTCTAACAAGTATCTGCTGCTGTATCACCAGACTACAGAGCAGCTTCTTTCATTAGGCTGTGAGACTCTTCAATTCATCCTCCGCACTCCACCATAAAAATAATTTTATTGTTCATGACTCATTATGTATTCATCCAGTTATATAGTTTTTGTTTTGTTAGTAGCTTTAAGGGACTAAAACTAGGAGTTCTTGCTACAACTCTGTGTTGTAGAATGATAAATAAATTAACCTTGTACCTTGAAGAGACAAATTAAAAAACACTTAAAAGAAAGAAGAAAACAGTCACCACCTGGGACTCCAGTGTGTCTCACCTGGTAGTCTGCGTGGAAGGCGCAGCAGTCAACATTGTTGTAGTGACCCCTGAGCATAGTGACCAGCTCTCCCGTGTGGAGGGCATACACCGCCACTGAGCTGCCGCATGGCACAAACACAAACTCTGGGCTGCAGCCGCGCGACACTGTAAACTGTAGCCTTTTACGACTCTCGTTGCAGACCTTCCCATAATTTACCTGAGGGACACACAGTGAGGGTAAACAGGGTTCAGATCATGTATGTATCTGTATAAATATAAACTACTTCTCACCCTAAACAATGGGTTTCTGGATGAATATAAAGCTTTTCATTGAAAAAAAAAAATCTGTAGAACTACTTTTTATAAACAAAAATGTATACATTAAGTGCTACTCTTCAAAAGACGTGTACATACTTGAGGTGTAACAAATGTGTTGAGTGCATTTCTTTCCTCATTATTATACAAAGGTTATTTTAAACATACTTTAATCCTGTATTGTTTACAGCTATGTTTACGAGCTTGCAGCCTTTGTCTACAATGCTTTTACAGGCACATTGCTGCATATCTTGGTACGTTACCACCCACTGTAGTTCAGTGGAACAGAGTTCATTCAAGGGAAATCAAAATGGAGAGGATCTATTAGAGGTCAAAAACTCCACAGGACACCTTTAATCTTACACCGAAAGAACAGTGCTGCAAGAAAGCATCATTTCAAAGCATCTAATACTGAACTGAAGGAATAAAGCAGCAACACAGTCAGCTGATCTGATGCTCACTGAAAGGCTGTTCCAGAGCCGAAGAGCCAGTACTGTAAAGACTCTGTCAACCTTTGTTTTTTAACCTGGACTCTGGAATGGTAAGAAGATCCAGACTGGTAGACCCGAGGGTCCTGTTCAGACTGTACAATGTGTTATACATTAAGCTCTGTTATATTCTCTAGCACCACGTGATTAAAAACACTGGATTCAAAAAGAGACTGAAACCCAGTGGAGCAGAGAGAAATTTGTTGTGATGTGTGAGAATCGCTTTGTTTTGCATAATCAAACTCTGAAATCAAGACAAACAGGTACAAGCAACCTCACCTTGATGGTGTAGAATTACTAGGCTTAATTTATGTCACAATTGAGTGTCACAATTCAAAGCATGAAACAGGTTTGAAACAGGTAACACATTCCTTTCACATCCCTTAACGTGCACCACAAAGTCCCTCTACTACATCTAAAATCCCACTGTGATCTTTGCCTAGGAGAGAAGGTCATCTGCCCATTAAGTCATTCGTTGTCTTGTGCTACAGCCTGAAGATGGAAAAATGCCCACCATGGCAACTGCAGTATGAGGCAGCAGAGCAGGAAATTAGATCAGGAGGCTGAGAGAGAGCCCAGGGCAAAGAGCATAGCTTCCTTTAGCTTTAGGCTAAGCTTATGTTTCCATGGGTTGAGGCTGTGTGTGTGGTTGGATACATAAATTTTCCATTATTTTATTACCCAAACACTATAGAGCAGAGTTTCTTATAGACTGGCATACTGTTGGTTCAGCCTGGGTAAAACACCTGTTCAGAGGGATCATTTCCTCTCTTCCTTCCTCAGTTTCTTCTCAATAGTCAAAGAGTCTGTCCTGAAGAGCCTGTAAGATGAGTGATGTAAACAAGGCTGTCCAATGTGGTTAACACTGGCAGATTGTTGGTTGGTTCTAGGTAATTGTTAACCAAACATTAATTCCCGTTTCACTCGTTTGCATACTAATTTCTCCATTCTCCATTCAGGACATTTACTTTAGCAGCTCCATCTGTCTGCTTGATTGTATCCCAATTTTAAGGTATTTAGAGGATATCAAACAGTTTAGAAAAGAAAGCACTGCTATTGATAACAAAACGTTTTTTCAGTCAAATGATTGAAAAAAATAGCTCAATTTTGTTGGTCTTACAATTGAATCAAAGTCTGTGGAGTGCTTTGCCTATATAGCTCATTGTTTTTGTTGTTTTTTCATTGGAGCACCAGGATAGACACCTGAGCTGAACCTGCATTTCACAGATCACTGATGACAATAACAAGAACAGTTTCTGCAGGTCCCAAAACCAGCCTGGAAGGTATCAAGCTGGGCATTTTGAATATCTATTCAAATTGTTCTCCACTCTTCTTTCAAAGATCTAGCTTGGAAAAGGCTAATTAAATGGTTCTGCAACTGCTGCATTTGCATAATTGAAAGTGTTATTTCAGGCAGGAAATAACTCTCTCGCTTACACAATATCTCTCTCACACACACACACACACACACACACACACACACACACACACACACACACAAACCTTACCAGTGTGTTTTCCCCAGTAGCACTATTCCATAATCTCATACGATCATCAGTTCCAGTAGTTAGGAGGTAGAGACCATCGCCAGTAAAGCACAGGCCATTCACTCTGCCATTATGAGCTGTGTTCACTGGTTAAACACAGGTAAGACATGATAACATGCATTTATCATCTCTCACCTACTCCAACATTGTCAAGAACTAACAGTAAATATTTTTTCATATCACCTTTAAAAGTCATCAATCAATGGCATGCTTGTAGTGCAGTTGTTAAACCCCCCTCCCCTGTCTCATATTATTACATAAAATAGCTGAGAACAACAGTTTTAATTGGAAAATAGTTTCCTCTGGACAGTGGCCAGTTTGGCTCAAACACAAAGAGGAACTCACAAGAAAAACAGATACTGTATGTACAGAATGTTGACCTCTCTTCCTGACAGACACATTAAATTGTATTAACCTGAATAACCTGAAAGCTCTTAGACATCACAGCTGAGAGGAAGAGACTGCTTCTTTATAAGATTTAATTATCTGCGTGTAAATTCATCATGAGAAGCATCAGTTACCAGTAAGCTTAATTCTGTGACCCCAGTTCTTTAGTTGGTGCATCAAGACATTTTTGGGCTTATGTGCACCTCGGCTCCTAGTATGTCAGTACAACACCACTACAAGGTATAAGTCATATTGTGGGATTGCTAAATGGACATCTTGAACAGTAATTGCTAAAGTGATATGGTTGAGGGAGGAGAAAAATATGACATAGCACAAGCAATTTTTATCTCGCCAATGACACCCCAGGTGCCATCTGACAATAATTTCTGTGCTGATGTCCTTAAATGCCTGTATTTTTCTGTCTCTAAATAAAGGCTAGAATATCTACAGAGAGTCCTGCCCACTCAGGATGAATGAGGAAAAAGACAATGGAGAAGGAAGAAAAGGGGAGAGGTAACAGTACCTGCCTCAGAGGAGGCTTTTGACTTGTCTCCATTGTGCTGATCCAGAGTGAGGAGACAACCTGAAGCCCGACGCACATCCCATAGTTTCACTTTGCTGTCTGCACTTAGAGGGAAAATGAGGGAATTAATTTTGTTTCACACTCTCCGAGTTAGTTAATGATAATATAGTCCTATAAACGTTACGAAATAAGGATAAGTTTGATTATCCAGCTATGTGCAATACAGGAATTTATAGGTACAATCCATGTTCAAACTGATGAGCTTCATATACACCAGCGTGTGTAAGCCAGTGTTTGTTTTTAAAGGTCAGTTTTCTGTTGGGAATTAACATGCTCCTCCATAATAGAATATCATACACTTCTCTGAGTGCCTCTCTGTGCCAGTTGTTTTCAAAATCACTTGCCATCCACAGGGACAACAGCACACTGATCCCAATTGGTTAATTAGCATGTCTAATGTAGCATAAAACAGGTGGGGACTGCATCTACCATATGTTATACTGACAGGGCCACCAGAGTGCCACAGTTAGCATGTGATGTGGTGGCATTATCCTTGACTCAGGGTTGCAATGTGGCCAGATGGGCAGGAAGTGAGATGACAAGAACTGCTGGGACACAACATGGTTGGGATTGTCCTGTATCTGGCATTATTCTTTGATGTGGCTCTAAGGGCAAACTAGGTGATGGCTTCAGAGAGTGAATCTGCACAGAAAGTCTGGCAGTTAACGGTGCCTACCTGGCAGTGGCTAAGATGTGCTCGTATCTGGGCGACCAACACACAGATAGGACCTCTGCTCTGTGACCTAGAGGTGGAAAGTTATTGTTTATGTGTGCAAGACAAACAGCCAGTAATGTCAAAGCGTGTTTGTGTGGAGAAGTCCACTAACCCTGAAGAACATGAATCCGTGAACCAGACTTCAGGTCACACAGCTGGATTTTAGGGTTTTTGGTGCCAACTGAAAATAAAGAGACAATGAGACAGTTGAAAATTACATCATACAGTTTATACTACATTCCTACTTATCAATACCATCGGATATTACAGATAGTGATAAATGTGAGAGTATAATCTGTGAATAAGGGAAAGGTGTTCCAGAAGAACAGAAACAGGAGCCCCAGGTTGTCGCAGAAAAGGTGTGGTGAATATGAAAACTCATTCATACAAACTAATAAATGATAAACATGATAATGATAAACATGAGCTGACACACCTGGCATGTATTCATGGGAGGAAGTAGTTGTTGAAATGTAACAGAGCAAAAAAGATGATAGCAAAGTCATTATAATCTAAACAGTCCAAATTATACAGAATTAATGACCTACAGGTGCTTGTTAGGAACATATTCCCTTAAGCGTATCTTCCTAGGTAAAAAAGAAGACTCCAGGGATGTTTGCAACTTGTTTGACAAGCATCTGTAACACAGACATTGTGATTGTCTGTCTTAGAAATAGGCGTGTCAGGGAGACTGTGTATGTGACAGGGAACGCCTGTGTGGACATTTATTGGCACATACTCAGCAGGCATGAGCAACCTGTTGGTCCGGCCTGGTGACACGTTGACGTAGCACCTAGATTCCTTCGCTTTTTTCCCCCACCATAGAAATCTGTCTCTGAAAATGAGACCATGTTTAACTAGCGGATGGCCCACTTCTGTCCCCTCCAGGTACATATCACTTCATAACCTGGGTTAAAAACTGGGGCACAAGTTAGGAGCTGTGTCTGAGGTGCGCTGTGGGGAAATATGTAGCGCACTGCCTGAAGAAACAAGCTGACACACAGGGTAACTAATGAGATTTTTGTCTTAAGTTCAATGCTTTTTAGCAAGCAATGATAGAAATGCCAACTCCAGCTGGTTTTCTCTGCATCACAGACATCAGCAAAAAGTGTGTGTACTGTGCATTCACACACATATATACATACACACACACCTGCAATGAGACTGTGCTTCCTGGCGATGGGGGACAGGTGGTGGCTGTAGACATTGCCCTCAAACTCAAAGACTTCAGCGGGCTGAGAAATCACAAAGTGAGGGAGGAGGACACACAGAGAGGGTCAGTAAGCTATGATAGAAATGCAGATATCTGGATGTTTCGTGTCATGTATCCTTGTGTGTGTACGCTGAATGAACATCTTAATTGTGTGATAAAATATGCAGCCGTGACCTTAAATAAAGCCAAGTTTAAAGTTTAACTGTAGTACGATCTACAGTGCAGGGAGGGGGTTCAGGGAATGAATTAGGTAAAAAAAAAAATAACAGTGAGCAGAGAGGTAGGGCACAGCAGCTCAGGAGGCAGCTCACCCGAGCAGCAGTGGCGGTTACAATGCAAATTCTTCAGCAAATATAAAAAGGCTCTCTGTGCCCCATCTGTCAGTGTGTGCCAGCACCGACATGGACTCAGCCAATGGGCACACGCGCACAGAGGAGGCTCTGTTTGCATAAAAATACCGCACATACAAATACACTAAGTGCACACCAATGCAGAACACACAATCATGTGGAAATACACAACCTCAATAAATAATTTAATAGTTATGGGTGCTTGTGTTTGTGCAGGACACAGAGACAGAGTGACACAGACTAAAACAAATGAAAGGGCGGCGGGTTCTTTTCTGTCCCTTCCCTGACCTTTTGAGGTAACCGTGGTGCCAGTGTAACTCTAGCACAGCTCAGGGCCTGCCATATGGGACTATGTGGCATAGAAAGGTAGAAAGCATGAAGCAGAAAATAAGAGAAGAGACAAAAAGAGAAAGTGAAAAGAGCAAAAAGAGAGAAAGGGCAGTGGAGCTGTGAGAAAACAAATATAAGCTTGATACGTAATAAAAAAACTTCCAATATACACTAGGTTACCTGTCTACTGGGGACATGTATAATTTTTATATGTTGATTCAGCTCTATGGTAAATAAGCTTATACCTGAAAGATTATATTGGAAGGTGTTTCTAAATTTTTCCATCCCAATTTACATACTGCATGGAGGTGTACCTAATAAACTGGTAACTCAATATGCATCACATTTAACACGGAATTACTTAGTCCCTGTTCATTACCTTCAGTGTCTCAGTGTCCCAGACTTTCATGGTCTTGTCGAAGGAACTGGAGATAAACATGCCCGTGTCATAAGGGTACCACTGGACCGTCTCAACACTGAATTTGTGGACATGTCGATTTGACCTAAATTTAAAAACAAAGTCATAAAATGTGACCAGAGAAATACACAACGTCATGGACACAGAATCTTGTTTAAACTCTTTAGTGAGCTGTATCCTCCAATTATGTTCAAAATACAAAAATACAGTGATAACAGTGTTAACAGTACTGTACATTTATCTGCCCTGTGTGGACAGTAAAGCTATATTCACACTGCACACCTTAATTCTACATTCTCCTGAAGGCCTGTTCAGCCATATAGGTGCATGAGTGTTCAGACGGAGGTCACATTGGCACAAATTCGATCTTCATCAGAATAAGAGCAATGTATTAAAGTGTACAAAATAAGACTCAATACTATTTTTCTGATTCTCATCATCATTAAAAACAGGCCTAAATTGGAGAAAAAAGGTGGGAAGAAACATTGTAATTCAAGCCATTTCACTTGTATGTAGAGTGGCCAAAAGAACATGGCTGTAAAAATGAAAAGGTTGAGAAAGACAAGGTGTTATGAGAACCTGATGCAGTGCTACCCTCTAGTGGAGGGAATGAGTAAATGGAGTAACACTCACCTGCCTACTGTGCAAACTGCCTTGCAAGTGTACTGTGGTTTCCCACTGAAGTTCTCCAAGTCATAGATGACGATCACTCCATCTGCTCCACCAGATAACATGCTAAACAACAAACAGGCTTGACTTCACAGGCTGCATCACTTCCTGCAACACTGCTTCCACATATTTTTAAGTCTGATTGCCAGTAATATTCTATGAAAACTTATCACTGAACTATTATCACTATTATTATTATCACTATTGAGTTTTTAAAATATGATTTATCCATGTTGTGTACAGCCAAAATAACGCAATTCACCTCTATGGTACTTTCACAAAATTATGCCTAGAATAGATCTACAGCTGCCATTTCACACATTTTGCTGTTAAACAACAACTTCATAATTTCTAAACCAGTAATGGTAAATGAGGACTAGGTGGACTTACTATCTGCCCTCTATTGCTTCAATGTCAATGGTGTTGATGCCATTTCCATGTATTCGGTCCACGTCTCTGTCAGGATTCAACTTCAGACCAAGGACCCTTTGGAGATACAGAAAGAGGAAGCTATGCATCACTGGACACTCCATTAATTCATAAAACATATAGACAGAAACAGACAGACAATACATACTCTATGTTGCAAATGAGACAAAATGATGAAACTGCTGTTATACTTAGTTAGCCAATCGACAGAAAATCAACTGTTTTTCGAATTTTGATCTTTGGATTATCACAGAATTCATTTACAAACGTCGCCTGGTAAAGGCTTCTCAAATCTTAAGACGTGCTACCTGTTCTGTCTCTCTTTTCATGACCTGACGACTGAACAACTTGATATATCCTAATATGCCTCCATACATGTAAGAATATGCCCTCTGGGTTGCAGTAATTCTACTTGAGATACTTGTATTCTCTCTCACCTTCTTGTTGACTCTGTACGTCTCAGTCGCAGAGGATCGTCCAGACCAGCCTGCCTTGCTGTCAGAAACCCCAACATTGTTTCAACTTGAAGAAAAAGTGCTCTTAATTTTAGAGCAGGACTAGAATTTAATCTATGCTCCCGTTCGCTAACCAATTTTAGAAGCTAGCATGTTACCTAAACTGAAGTAGGTTTTTAATCCAAACTGAAATATTTGGCGTCCAACAAGGCATGGTATTGTACCCAAAGCTCTGAAATAGCTTAATATGCTGCTCAAATCTCACTAAGTCACTCCACTTTAATAACGTAATGTTTATTTGACACTAAATTTAACTAGCATCGCAGCAGTTCACACAAATGCCCGCCATGTTGGAACGTAATGCCCATTCTATGAGGAATGTGGTGATTGGCTGGTCAAGCACAGCCATCCAATCATAACAAAGCTTATTGATTCGCTTCCCAAACCCAGGAACACTTGCATAAACAACCCAGTGGGAGGACAGACAGCTAACAAGGGACACAAAACACCACCAAAAACCTTCAGGTTTTATCCTGCGAAGATGAGCAGGATTGCCAGCGTTTTACAAAGGACATTTGGATTACTGCGCCATCACGTCGGGACAGATCATCTGGGCAATAAATATTATATTATCCCAGAACAGAAGACATGGACAGGTAAGTTGAGCCTTATGCTAAAATTAGCCAGAGTGAATTCATTTATAATCTCGATCCAAGCAGACTAATGAAGATGAAGCTTTAAAAAAAGCAGCGATCAAACTTAATTTGGCTTTTTTCCCCTCCCTCCTCCTCTGTTTACAATGACAAACATAGCTTCTCTTTTCTAGTCTGTGTTACAGTGCTAACTACAGATAATGTGCTCTAGTCAAAAAGGAAGTCTTGACATAGCAGCTATGTATTTAGTATTATGTCATAGCTGTCTTTCGAAAATGTATTGCTGTAAATGACATTACCTTTACCCTTTCACCCTTGTAGTATAAAAGGCTCGCCACTAGATGGCGCAACCGTCTCAATAAGAGCATCTCTATATTAGTGTTTTAATAAGATTTCTTAGTCTGAATTTAAAGCAGCTCACTGCAATTTGGATTTTACTAATTCTGGGGGGCAAGCTGATGGCAGCTCCACTATCACTTGGCCTTCAAAGAGGAAAGAGTCGTCCACTGTTGCAGATGAAACGATTACTTGTCTGTGATGAGGATTTAGAAGGAGGTCATCTTTCCCTACTGAGACATGGCAGTGCTACAGAGTGTAATGCTCAAGCCAAGCAGTGGAACTGTGTCATCAGGCTAATCCATGGTGGGATGCCAAATGGTGTCCTTCACACTGTCCCCGACTGTTAGAAGGCCAAGGACTTGCTCGTTGCAGACTCAGATCCTGCTCTTACTGTGAGTCCTTCTCCAGTTGTCCTGTCTTTCTCACAGAGTGTCTTAAATAAGGGTGTCTAGGACAGACAGATGATGAGGCCATTATGATGACTCATCCCAGCAAAGGAGGTTTGGTTGCATCCTGGCACTGGAGACCTTCTTAATTTGAGAACACAGCACGCTTGTTTTTTGTAACGTGTTTACAAGAGGGAGAGTCACTTCTACAAGATGAAAACAAATTGTGGTTATGTGCCATACTCGTACTTGCACATGATCTTGTTTTGGGGGAAACATAAGATGCACAAGGTGTGAATAACTCCTGTCTTACCTAGTTCAACTCATTAGCAGAATCCAGGCTGGTAATCCCACTTATCCCTCCCTTTACCACCATAAATCATCATCAGCAGGGGTCCTACACAGACTATAGGCTGGGGTCAGGGGTCACAGGTCCAAGAGCTCGACCTTTGCCGGCTCCAGACATGATACTACTGGCTGTCTTGTTAGTAACAAAGAGACATGATATGTGATATTTGCAGTTCACTACCATTCCAGAAACTGTATCTGTCTAATCTGGTAACTTCACTACACAGTAGTAATCTGGGAATAACCTACACATACTTGTGTTTGTCTCCCTCTCTTGGTGCCACATTATACAACTTGGATGAAGTCTTTCTTTGACTAGCAGAGGCTGAATACATATTATACAGTGCATACATTCAGTGGCACTTTTCTCAAAGGACAAAACCAAGCTATGTTTTTTTTTTTTGTTTTTTATGTGATTTGTTTTGCTGGAGAGACCTCTGGCAGGTTGCAAGCCTGTGTTCTTTCTGACTGAACTTGACTTTGTGCTTCACCTTTTCTCAGCAGTTTGCAGGGAAACTTGCACCCACCTCGTATTTATAATTCATTACAAGGCTGCTCCTCCACCCCTGGCTGTCAGACTATTCAAATGAGACATCACAGAAGCCCATTTTCTCGCACGCTACAGGCTACCGTATTCACTGTCCAATCACAATGACTGACACTGTGGGGAGGCTAGTTGGCCTGTAGAAAAACTGGTTCCGAACAAACACACTCATAAAAGCCAGACGGGCACATCCCCATAAGCAGACTCACATATATACATTGATAATAAACAAATAGAAATATGGTATGCACATTTGCCTCTTTTTTTCTGCCACTCACCCTGTCCAGCCTTGTGGAAATAAAGCAGATGCATTATTCAGTCCATATGTCTTGCTAAAGCGAGGTCTTTTTGATCTTAAACTGATAGGCCAAGCGTGGGCTCAGGGCCTTAAGGCATGGACCGCAGGGCTTTCCACTGCAGCACATGAGTAGTGGTTGAAGTAGGTGAGGAGTCTCTCTCTCCTCTTCCTCGCTCTCTCTCTCTCCTCTTCCTCTCTCTCTCTCTCACTCTGCCTACTTCTTGTATTCATTTGTCCATCCCTAGTGTTCACTCAATCCCTCTCTACCTTTATCCATGCTTTGCTGCTCCCATTTTCTACCTCTCTCAATCTGTTAACTTTAGAAAACTGGGGCGTAAGCAATTCCACGTGTGGTAGGCTGCCTATGAGGACGTTAATGGCTGCTAAGACAGATAAATAAAAGGAAGCAACTCCTTTTTTTAAATGTGAATCTGTCCTATCTGGTCTCAGCAACTATCCAGATTTCTCCTTAGGTTGACCTCTTTATTTGCCTCCAGTTAGTCCTTCCTTTCCTTTGCCCCTCCTCTTTATTGCTGCCTCTTGATTTTCCCCCTTTGAAGCCAGTCCAGTGAAGATTTCTATTCACAACATTAGAGTAGTTCGGCAGTGTGGAGGGCTAGACCCAGCAGAGAGCTTTCTATCCCCCTCTCCTCTGATGCTGCTGCACATCAAAATGAAAAGGCCTGAGTCTGAAGTACATGCCTAGAGAGGGAGAATGTCTGCCTCTGTCTCTGTCTTTAGAAAAGACGCCTACTGTGTGCTGCTGCCCCATAGAGAGAACTATGCTATGGGCTGTGGAGGCCCAGTGATTGTTGTCTATGGCAGGGCTACAAGAGAAAGCCACTGGCAATCTGGCCACTGGTCTTTAGAAGGTCTTTGCCTTGGTGTTGGCGCCATAGAGCTCAATAGAGAATCTATATTCTTCTCTCTTTCTGTATGCGTCTGTCCCCCAGGCCCAGCTCTGCCTCACACTGCATGGGGCGCCATGTCATGCTGCCCAGATGAAAGCAAAGCATTCTGCGGATGGGCTCATTCGTCTTCAGCAGTGGGCCTGCAGCTTTGACGCCTGCCTTCCCTCCCTTTATTTAGGAAGAGAGGCGCGCTGACATTATCGGCCGCTGCAGGCACATTTGAAAATAATTGCCTGTATGATTGCTATTTTTCTTACCTCTTTGAGGAGGTGTAGCCTTTGTCTTGGAATCAATGGCTGCTCAATACTGGACAGGGGAAAGGCAGTTTCCTTTCATGTCTCAGTGAAAAGGATGTATTTTTAGCGCTATTCATTTTAGCAGTGTGTGCCATGCAGTTTTAATCTATTGGTCCTCTTCACTGTGTGGAGAATGGAAGGGATTCAGAGGTTCTTCAGAGGTGTGCCACACTGTTGCAGAGAAAAGATGCATTGACTTGTCGTCCTATCACTATCCCTCTCTCTTTGTCTATTATTTATTTGATTCCCCAGCTCTGTTCTATGAAGTGAAAAACTGAAAAGGCCTCAGTTCTGCTATTTCAGGATGGGTGACTCTGGGGACTGAGGGAGGTGTATATGTATTTGTCGTACGAGTGTGGGCACCTGTGATTGTGTACATGTGTTTTTATGGGATTGTGGCTACACACCGTGTGTGTGTGTGTGTGTGTGTGTGTGTGTGTTTGTGCGCGCGCAATTGTATCTGCTTTGTATTTTTTTAAAAAGAAAAAAAATTCTGCGATTGTGTGTTTTCTCTCCACTTCATGCCCAAACACACTTAACACAACAACAGATGGCTGTGTGTCATCAGAGCGTTGATTCAAGCCGCATATTTCCATGGAAAGAGTCACAGCGGAGAGAGACGAGGGTCCAAATGGCTGTTTATTCTGCCACAAGTCATCCCCAGGGTGTGATGAAGGAAGGTCTATCCTACAGTAGGACACCAAGTCTGTGTTTACCATTGAATGGCTATGTCCAGGGCAGCTACAGTAAATCATGTTAATTGATCAGCAGCTTTGCAGTGCGTGGGGTTTAAATGAAGGTTGTTTAATCATTATAGGGAAACCAAGTGGGTTTAACTCCTCTTGCTGTATACCGCTTGCCAAGTGTGTATTTGTATGTGTATGTGGTGGAACATCGTGGAGTGGCTTAACTACTTCATTAAAAAGGCATTTGAAAAGATAGCTGCTGAAAATGAGAAACAGGCACATTTATTTCTTATGGTAGAACATTACAAATGGGCCAGGCTCCAGTATCAGTAGCTTAAGCATTTGCAGGTCCATTAAATCTACAGTAGACCCATCTCACAACCTACAAATTTTATTTGAATGTGATTGTTTGTACCTCTTGCGAACAATTACAAAGTCATAGACAGTTGATGATTAATCCAATACATTTCTCCATTTGGCATGGTTGTGATTCACTGTCCAATGCATTCATGTCTCTCTCTGGTCAGATGGCCAGCGAGATGTTTTGACACCTCGGGGCTCCTTGTCTGTCAGAAAGTCAGCCAGAAAGACTGACAGACAGACCGACGCACAAGCAGACATCTCCCGGAGCCTGCCCCTGCTTATTCAATTCAGAATATTTTAATAAAGCAGACAGGCAGAGAGAAATAAGGCGAGGAGTAAGGGAGGAAAGATAAGGCCGAGGGAGACTCACAGAGGGTGGAAAAAGAAGGTGGGGTATAGAAAGTGAGTGACAAAGAACAAGGGGGATGCTGACATATGGGGTGAAATTATAGAGTGGGGGAAGAATGGAGAAAGTGAAAGTGAAAGGAGGGTTTCTGACAGAAAGAGGGTGAAATGAGTGGGTGGAACAGGCAGACAGATAGAGGGGGAGAGATAGAAGGTGGAGGTAGGTTAATGGAGAGAGATAGCAGAGGGGGGGACTGAAGGTGCAATGGAAGGAAAAGGAAGGGGGGTTGGATGAGAGTGACGGAGGTGAATAGAAAGGGGTGGACAGCTCGGTGTATGGACATCACACACATGGGCCTCAGAGGAGCCAGGGAGGAAGGAGGGGTGTCCACAGCGCTCCACAGCCTCACAAAGGACTTCCTGCCTCACCGCTGTCCTTTTCTCTAACCCATTGGGCAGGGAAGAGGCTTCAAGAGGACGGGTGGTCTTAAGTGGCTAAAGTATCTCCTCCACCTTCAAGCACGCCTGGTTAAAAGTAACACACAGGGGAAATCAGAGTATTCTTTTCAGCATATTATTACTTTTATATGAATTATTCTCCTCTGTGCTGCCTTGAGTCGTGAAAGCCTCGGCGGGATCGACAGCAACAGGGACAAACAGAATGAGGGCTGAATAAAAAAAAAAAAGTGAACAGCCTACTTTACGCCTAAGCTCCTCCTCTCGCCAGAACTGATGCAAAACAACGGCTGGCCTTTTCCCTCTAAACCTCATCCCGCGTCACAAGGCACAGGGCTAATGGGTAACCATGGTTACAGGCCTCACACATCCCCTCCATTTTTTTTTCCAGGGAAGGAGATTGGTGGAAGAGAGACGGAGAAGGGGAGAGGGTGTCAGTATTGGTACCTGCTTGTCCTTGTATCGCTGATCCTTATCGGATCACTCCGTCTTCATAAAGCTGTCCATTACCATGCACGTACACTGGTCCCCCAGCCCTCTCCAGCGCACAGCTCAGCCAGGAGAGGCATAAACTAGGCTCAACACCAGGCTGACGGGCTCACTGCTTCACCAAGGCTTTTTGTTCCACCACAGTGTCAGGCCTTAAAGTCGTGGTGACCCTGCACAACCAGGACGCCTCAGATAGCTGCTGTCTGTTGAGCAGGACGACTGAAGATGAATGTTGCAATCTGTTCAGACACAAGTGAGCGTTTTTCGGGATGGACGTCGGCGTTGAGGACAGAATGCAGGTCCACTAGAAGAGCCAGATGCAAAGAGCTCATTCTGTTTTCCCTTATCTGAGTTTCCAGGACTCTCTGTACCCAGATGCTGCCAATTGAAGCTTGTTCCCCTGACATCTTACGTCTGTAATCAAAGACAGAGTGCACAACACGAGAGACAGCCCAAGACACCCGGAATGACTGTAGAGGTGAAAAACCTCTCAGGTCGCCCCCAGCAGCACTCACCTGGGAGCTGATGTGTGAAGTTGGGGGTTTTGTCTATATGTGTGTGTATGTGTGTGTGTGTGTGTTGAAGCAGGTGATGGAGTTTAGCGGGGTGTGTTCAGGGTTCAAAGAGCAGCCCTCCAAGCGCATCACGTCTTATTCCAACGAACAGGAAGGATGAGCGTACCTGCCATTTGATTGGCTCCCGATCTGGCTGCCAAGGCAACCCCCTCACCCATCCCGCCTCCCCGTCTCCTCCCTTCCTCCTCCTTTTCCTCTCCCCTCCCCCTCCGGTTCCACAGCTAGACTCACAGATGAGTCGCGCTCAGACAGGTGAGATGGCTCATGAATATTTATGCGGTGGGATTTTCATTCCTCCTGCCGCTGGCCCCTCCCCCTCTCCAACGCAGTGCTGCGTTTGTCCTTCACGGTCAGAGGCAGCGTCCTCGCTCCTGTCCCTCAGGTTAATCTGCCTGCTTTCTAGCCAGCGTGTGTGTGTGTGTGCGTGTGTGTGTGCATGTGCGCATTTGACTGGTAAGTAGGTTTCCCCCAGTGAGTGATGAGAAGGCAGACCTGTCATAGGGGCCCCACTGAGATCGAGAGCTCCTCACACCTTTCATACATCTCTCTCTCTCTCTCTCTCTTTCTCTGTGGGGGAGAAGGAGGGTGGTGCAGGTCTGAACTGTGAATCTGGAAGATAGCTCACGACTGTCAGTGTCAAACTAGACTGGAGCTATACCTTAAGACTATGTTACTAAGTTAGTTGATAACTAATTAAGTCGTGACTGTATTGATAATCAGCTGATTTGCAGGTTAAAGACCTCCTCCAGTGCAAGTTTCTATCCTTGTTCAAAATGAATGGGATGGTGTCAAGAGAGAAATAAACTGACAATACAATGGCTGAGGATTTCTGCCTTCGAACTGCAGTGAATCAATGACTGTCTCAAATACACGGATTCACACCATTCAGACATTTGGACATCACCATTCTGATACATCGACTTGTTGCTGACCCTGTACAATTTGGTCTTCTTTTTCAGAATTGGTTTCCAGTTCGAACACATGGCTGAATTATACTTATATTACCACTTGCCATTGTGTGGTGTACAGTACAGTGGTGTACAGTCGAACGTGAGCTGGTACGCTCAAGCTACAAGTGAGCGGTGGAGGGGTGGGTGGAGATAGAGGCGGAGACTATTCATAGATCTACTCACACTAAAAGAAGGAAAAGATGCAGAGTTAGGCATGATGGAATTTTTTTTCCATGGAAAAAACTTCTAAAGATGAAGGAGAGTTAGGCGCTTAATCAATGTCAGGAGAGAAACTTAACTTAGCTTTGACTTTTGACCTTTGAGTTAGTGTTTTGTCCATTCCATGTCTTTGTTCACATTCTGCTTTGTTTTGTGATTTGAACACCAACATTTACTAGTTACAACTTTTAAATATGATCATTTATAAGATTGTTAATCAGTGAAGTAAGGAATTTAAAGATGCCTGGATGTCTTTTTTTTGTTTCTACAAGTTTTGAGTTTATGTTCTTTTTGGTCAGTTGATTTGAAGCACAGAAAAAGACTGAGTAAGAAAAAAAATCTATAGATTAATTAGCAATGACAGTAATTGTTAGTTGCAGGCAGTCCCTAAAGCTTAGAAATCAGTATGCAAATAATATGCCAGGACAGCCAATTCTGTGCCAATTCTGTTACGCTAGATTAGGTGAGGAGATGGGCTATATGCAGAGATCGCATTCTTTAATAAGGCCAGTGTCCACAAGTAAGTTTGTTGCTGTTACATTTTTAATCTCCTACATTACTAATTCTTGTATCGGCCCCTGTGAGGCAGCAATTATATTTGTTTTACAGAACTGGTGCGTTACTTTTGAACTTTTGTCGCAGAATGGTAATATAGCCTTGGCCTCTGTGTGTGTGTGTGTGTGTGTGTGTGTGTGTGTGTGTGTGTGTGTGTGTGTGTGTGTGTGTGTGTGTGTGTGTGTTTTCGCACTTGTCCCAGATCCGAGATTACCAAGAGAGCGAGATTCCCCCCAATCAGACTGACAAGCCTCCTCCCAATGTGTATGTGGTGGGAGGATCAGCCGTGTTTCATAAATATATGTACATACTGTATTTGTTATTCAAATCCAAGGATAAAAGCCGTGGTGGAAGGGGTTTAGTCATGCTGCAAAAGCAACAAGACAAGAGGAGAGCCATGTTGGAGTGTGACAGAGAGGAGGAGGAGGGGGGGGTGCAACCTAGTGGAGAGAGATAGAGACAGAAAAAGTGGGTGCCTCTCTTTATGCTTATTAGTTAGGCATTAGCTGTAGCTAAGCACATTGCTTGTGGGGACTGTATCATAATTGTGCCATTTCAGTCTGCTGCCACCCACACCCAATGCAAATATGGATACGATCTGTTTATAATTAGCATACCTGTTAAATGTATTTGTTAGTATTGCCTAGAGAACACAGCCTTTTGTTTGCTGGCAGTTGTTTTTGTTCTGCTATCGTGGGGGTTTTCTAGGAAACAGTTTCTCAGTAGACATTTTAAGGCATACATGTAAACAAATGTGAGGATCATAGAATGTGTTTTACACTTTGCCTGGCCAGCTTTGCAGATAAGGTTTTTTTTTTTTTTTTCAGACAGACCTGGATATCAGAAAGCTAAAGCTCCAGAGCTGGAGCCTGTGAGGCCCTATAGTGACAATCTAGTGGGAACCAAAGCAGAACCAAAGCAATACTAGCCTAATTAGCTGACCTGATTACTATATAGGCTGGATAAAGTATGGAAAAGAATCATCCTCATAAGGCATAATTACAGAAGAGCACACGCATGGAAAATGTTTTCTCGTCTTCATTGGAATTAGTTTAAAAGCACACCGATAAACTTTTATTCAGAAGGCGCGAGCGCAGCCTCCTGTATCCACACTTCCCACCATCACTCATCCATCCCCGTGCCTTAGCTATCTGTTATGGCTGAAGTAAACATTAAGGCCATCAGTCTGCGGTGTGCATGGAGGTGCTTGCCTCCATTTGTCCATGTCCAGTCAGCTGCGGAGAAATGGTGATGGAATCCTGACAGATTGTCTGTGTTTTGGAGCGTGTTGTTTTCCTTGCCCATCCATTTCTCTCCTCCTAGCCATGTTTGCCATGCATCATCACTCTCTCTCTCTCTGTCTCTCTCCCTCCTTCTACCTCCTCCTTCCTTGCCTCATCATTTCTCAGAGGGATGGGAGCGATGGATGGATGTCGGGCTACCTGCGAGGAGAAACTATGGAAACACTGCACTTGTTATTAGTGAACACTGTATGAAGCTCTGTAGCACCAACAAAGACACAACTCCAAGCAGCTCTTTTTTAATTCTCTCGCTCTCTTCTATTCTGTTTCTATCTCTCTCCATTGCCTCCCCACCCGCCCTCCTCTACCTCCGTCTCCGTGTCATTGTGTTCCAGCCAAACTTGTCTAATCAGCAGATTCGACCAAAATAATTGGCGGTGGCCTTGCTGCTAGCGAGCGTCGTGCTGTATACAGATAGGGAAAGGAGCACTTAATATTCCACGCAGCTCGTGCCTCTCCTGTTCTCTGTGATATCTGACCTCTTTTGTCTCCTGCTCGGCTTGATGTTGATTTTGGAGGGCATTGTTAGCCAGAGCGCTGTGATTGGAAGAGGTTGTCAGCGAGGGGGGCTGTGGTTGGTTGGGTTAAAGGGAGGTTGATTTGCATAAAGGCTTAGCCCAGATTTGGAGCCACTCAGCGAGATCTGAGGAGAAGGGCCCGAGGGCCACGAGGTAATCATCCGTGGCCTGTCACAGTGCTGTCATCCCTCTGTGTATTTGTGTGTCTGTGCGTCTGTCTGTATCTGTGTGTCTGCACGAGCAGGAGACCGAGAGCATTGTGTCTGCGCCTCTTTGTGTTTGTTTGTATTCCGTTGCGTTTTGTATGCATCATTGTTGAGCATCTTCATCTCACTCATGCTCCCTCACGCTTTTTTTTTTTTTTTTTTTTTGGTTTTCCAGGAAGGCTCGTCCGTGCCAAGCGGACGGTAGAGGCAGCCAATCCTGCAGAGTATGAATATATAGAAGGCAGCATACCGATGGAGTGGGACGGTAAGTCTGGACTGTACTTTAACTATCACTATCATGGATAAATGACAATGTTAACAAAAGAGCCACCCAGCAGAATACACAAAGTGCTGCACAAATAAAATGGAATAACAAATTCATGGCAGCATCTATTGGGGCCTAGGCTAATCCATTGATTTTCTTTTTTTTTTTCTTCTTTTTTTTAATATCATACTGTGAGATGGGGGTTGGGAAAAGCGTATTCATGAGTTTATCAAAGACGCCTTCTGCTGGTGTTATACAACCGTACCATAAAATAGTGTTTCAAATTTCTTACAACTGGATACAAACTGTTCCCTCTGTCTCAGACTGGCTTTATCCACCTTAAACCCCTCATCCTGCTTCGCCCCATCCCTCATGCATTTTCATCAGGATGCAAATAAGAAAGGGATAAAAGAGGCCCAGAATCCCTGTGCTAGCTGGAGGAAGAGTTAGAAAATCTCTCTCTCTCTCTCTCTCTCTCTCTCTCTCTCTGGCTCCCTTTAACCTGCTCTGCTGTGCAGCCAGCTCAGCCAAAATAGAGCTCCTTAAAAAGAAAAAAAAAAATGAGAGAGAGAGATGACAGACAGACACAGTTCTACTCAGGAGGAGAAAGAAGGACAGAGGTACTGATGGAGAATGACAGGGTTTTTGCTTTCAATCTAAAGATCAGAGCAGATCTGCGCATCCTCTTCTGAGACGCAGCACTCAGTGGCCCTGCTCTGCCTACACTAAAGCAGCATCAGTGTTTTGACTTCATCATGCCGCATGTTTCCCTATAGTTCACTAAGTGAAATGAAACAAAACAAAAGCCCTGGATACATTTTCCCACCTAGCTTGGTTACTCAGTAGTTGCGCCGAGCGACTGTGGTGCCCTGAAACTCAGTGATGCCGTAGCCGCAGCCTTTAAATATGAATGCAGGTTTTGTTTGTGCAGCGTATGTTTGTGTGGGTGTTCTCACTCTGCTTTTTTTCCCCTCCCTCCTCTCTCCTACTCCTCCAGCTTGGATCCGAGGCAGACGGAAGGAGCCCCCCTCCGTCGAGGTACATCTCTTCCCCCCCCCCCCATCTCTCTAGCCTCCCTGCTGCGCTGATGGTTGGACTCTGGGGGACTGGTTACAAGGGAGGGAAAGAAGCAAAGATGGAGAGGAAAAGCTTTGATTTGTTTTATCTTACAGTTTCGAACTGAATCCAGGAACTTTGGGGGACAGGTGTTAAAATAAACAGCAGCTGAAGTGCATTGATGGCGAGACGGAGAGCAAAGACAGCCTCTGAACAAGGGGCTCACTGACACCATGTCCTAGTTTACTTTCTTTTTTTCCAGCAAAAGCCTGCATCTCGGCTTTTTGTGTTTTATTTCTGGCAGTCTCCAAGACGGGAATGGTGAAGGAGTGCAGTTTTTCCCCTTGTGTACCTCTCACTGGGTTTATTGCTCTTTAAATGTGAGAATGCTGGAAATTATTTGGCCGGCGAAATGTGGGTCTATAGGAAATCCCTTGGAAGGCCAATACCCAGGCACTCTTCTATCTCTCTGTCCTCTCTCCCTGCCAGTGGCCAATGCCATCCCCTGCCTCCACTGCCAGAACATTCTCTTCCAATTTTCTGCCTTGCGTCTGCCCAATAGCTGCCATCGACAGCTGGACAGTGTTGATGTGGCCAAGGCTTCACTCCCAGCACATTACCCTACCCCTTGTCACGCTCCCTCTCTTCCCGGTCCAAGCCGACATAAATTGATTGGATTAAATCCTGTCATTAACAGGCTGGAAAAGCAGCTCAGTATGTTTGCCCCCCCCTCTACCAAAGCGGGGCTTTTTGGCCACAGCTCTCCCCTCTCTTTTCCAGTCCTCCAGTTCTGCCAACACACAGCAGCATTATGCCCAGTCCTCCCTTCCTTTTTGGTTTCCCATGCTAGGGAGAGGCTAACATCACTGGACACACTAGCTGTGGCTCAAGTGGATAACTGTTCCACTGGTGGACTATGTTCAGGTTATAATTGTTTCCATGAGGTGGAACGGTTGTTTATATTGCAAATGCCTCCTGTCATATGAATTTACCAAGCCGTTCCAAGCACTACATATTTAACCAGGGTTTATTGGACCAATATAGGTTACCTGAACACCCTTGTTCTTTTTCTAGTAAATGCCCTACTTCATACTCGGCAGATACACACATTTGTTCCTGGAAGCTGCCCAGTGCAACTTTGCGCCTCTTCTGTGTTTGACTAGTGAGCTTTTTGTGCCTTGCTCCCAGAAAAAAACAGAGGCAACTGATTAAGGAGAGGCAATTAAAACTGGTTCCGTTTTGTAGGACAGTTTGTGGGTTCCAGTAGGTAATCTTGTGTTCACGCTCCCAGATCTCCGGGAAACTGCCACCTCAACATTTCGAACACCACAGATGATAAATTTGTCAACTGTCAAAGATTTTGCAGTATTGTTTGTGCTGTGTTAGCGGTCCCTTCACTGCAACCCCGATTCCAAAAAAATGTGATGCTGTGTAAAATGTAAATAAATACAGGATGCAATCATTTGCAAACAAATTGTGTTTACCAACAGTTTTACAAAGTGTTCCCGAGCCCATGTAGTAATCTCCTTTATACAGTCATGTGTTTGACAAAGTGTTGAACCTCTCTTCATCCTCGCTTGTGAACGATCTAGTCTTTCCAGGATGAACCTTTCATACCCAATCATGATACTATCACCAGTTACCAATGAACCTGTTTACCTGTGGAAACAGGTGTTCTTGGATCAGTCCACAACTTTCACAGTCTTTTGTTACTGTCTTTGTACTGTTTTCAGTGTATGTCTGATTAGTAAATTATTAGATTCTGTTTTATGATTTAACACAGTGTCCCAGCTTTTTTTGGAATCAGGGTTGCATGTCTAGGTAGCCATAGTGGGCAGTGTTGGTTGTTATAACTACTGAATAAAGAAAACAAATGAAACAAAGATACAAAGATACAAACAAAGATATCTGCAAGAATTAAGATAAGAGATAAGATAAACCTTTATTCGTCCCTCAGTGGGGTAATTTGCAAAAAATTCAGTTCCCTCAAAAAAGGTTTTTAAAAGTCTTTAATTCCACTGACAGAGTTCTTGAAAAATTTTTATTTTTTCCTGCCTGCTACAGAAAGCTTTTTTTGGGCGGGGGTGATGGGATGCCAGGAGACTTTGTCTGTAAACTACAAGTGGGATTACTGTGACAGTGGATTGCATTTGCAGAAGGCTGTTCAGTCCTTTTTTGTCTTTCTGTCAGTGCTATCAAATGTGTAGCAAACCCTGCTAAACACAGCAGATAGGAAGCTCATCGACTCATAATGGGGAAAGTGTCTATATTAGCAAAACCTTAACTTTAATTAATCTTTTATTGCTTAATCCATCCATCAATTTTCTGCCTCTTATCTGGGACCGGGTCATGTTAATTGAATCATTATGTTACTTGGAAATATTGTTATATATAGCTGGGAAGTACTGACAAAAATGTGATATGAGTATCAATAAATTCATGTACTTAATAATTCCAGGTCATATTGGTTTTCCATTATTCTTTTACTCATATATCCATGAAAAAGGTATTAAATAGCATGTGATATTATAACGGTCTTAAATTTAATTTGGGTGAACACTGCAGAAACCCTAATTTTGAATTTATGTCCACCTTTGTATTTTATAGGAGCTGCTGAAGAATGAGTCTTACAGGGAGCAGATCAAACTGAAAGCCAAGGAGGTGGAGGAGAGAGATCTGGCTCTACAGGCCAAAGAGTATGAGGAGGGTCTGGTGGCGACTCCTGCAAAGACTTTGGCCAAAGGCCACGCAGCCGCCACCAGCTTCGGCAAGCAGGAGATCAGTGAAGAGCCCACCAGCACTGCAAACACTTTCCAGCCTGGCTCCTGGGTACCCAAACCCCCAAAATAGACCAAGACATCCATAGGCTGAGACCACAATACAATGTTATACAATCCAATAGAAAAGCTCTGCAATAAACACCACCTATGTGAAGCTGAACTCACTTTTAGTTCAGGCTTTGAAGCACCTTTCAGTATAATGCAATCCAAGTCAACAACAGAGGAAGTGTTTATTTCAAGGCAGTTTTATTGGACTGTATTACATTATACAAGGGTTTCTATTTTTCCAGTTGCTCAGTGTATATTGTATATACACGAGACAATAACAGTCACTCATCTTGAAGCTGACCAGATGAGACCACAGTGATTTAATGTAGCTGAAAGGTCTGTTAATAAAAAAAAGAAAAACTGACATGCTTGTACTTCCAGTAGTCATTGAATGCGACTGTAATTACACTGTATCATGTTTAAGAGCGATTGAAAGAAATTATTTTTAATAAATTGTGAGTATTTTAATTACATTGATATTGTCTCTTCACCAGTAAAAAAAGAACAGAGATAAATTGTTTTCAATTCAAACTGATCAGAAGAACGGAGCTCAAGCATTCAGCGATCACTGAAGAAAATGTGCAGTCATTTCCAATATCCCTCAGAGAACATTTTTGACATTGTAAAGATGAAAAGAATGACTTGTTGACGGAGCACTTGGAAAAGCATATGTTTAATCTTGTGGGATAATTTAGATAAGTTATACTTTAATTTGAACTCTAAGATGGTGCCATGAAAATGTAATTATATGTGATCCTGTGTTAATGTTTGTTTATGATGGAGGTGGTGTCTGCTGTTTGTAAATCAAAAGTCAGAAGAACAAATAATGTTACAGCATATGGACCCACAGTCAGACATTCTTTCACTTGAGGTCAAAATGCATGTTGGTCACAGAGCTGCAAGAAATTCAGCAGGATGAGATCCTTGCTAAAAGAGTAAAGTGAACTGGGATCCTTTCTCTGCTCAGTGTTATTTCTAAATGAGATGGCAGTACACTGAGCCCAGGGATGAATAAAATTTCAAGTGAATGAAAAGGAGAAGGAATACAGAGAAATGTGTGAATGTCCACCTCTGTATTTAAGATCATCTGTTTTGAGTGCTTCTTTACAAGTTCACAGGTACTTAAAATCAGTGCCTATAAAAAGTATCCATCCCACTGGAGTTTTGAATGTTTTATTATTTTACACTGAGTCATGGGAAGTGTATTTACCTTTTAGTAAAAAATAAAGACTACTAAACTGAACACAGTGTATAAAATGATAATTGTCTGCATAGCAATAAAAACCTGGCCAAAACACAACTGGTTCACTCCCTTAAAGTCAATATTCATGGTACCTTTGACAACAGGTTTGTCCTTTATAGCTATTGTGTTTTCTCTGTTTTACTTTCCAGTACTGTGAGGAATATTCAGTGCCTTTTTTTGTATCCTTCTTTTGGCTTGTTGGCTTGGCTTGGATATTCTGTGCTGAACTGCTTTTTTTTTTTAAACAAACTGACTAACCAGGAGTGGGACTTTGCAGACGCAGGAGTATTTAGCTTAAAATCACTTGTCACACCCTTATTGTTTTCTTTTTGACATCAGAGTCAGTACATAAAAGCCTAATTACATGCACTCTGGTTCACTGTTGCAAAACAATAAAACATGACGGGATGAATACTTTTTACGTGCACTGAATTAAAAGCAGATACTTTCTTCCTGTTCAATATTAAACCCACACAGAGGAAATTAGATTTTCTTATCAACCATGAAAACTTTATTGATTAGAAAGTAGTATTTTGGATATTTTTGCAAGTGACTTGGAAAAAGTTCCAGTTTGCTCATTACATCATCAATTCAGCAGAACATGGATGCTAACAATGGAATGCAAGGTGTTGCAACAGCTGCACAATATTATCAGCGGATCTCTGTATAAAAACATCATACAGATGACCACTGTGCTCTTGCTGACCAAAGTCCCACTGGGACGAGCCTTCTCCAGGCAGTACTGTCCGTCTCAGCACCGTTAGGCCAGTGGGGCCAGTGTCCCTCCTCCTACCCCGGACATGAGGCGTAGTGGCCCTGTGCTGACAGTAGGGCTGGGACAAGGAAGGGCACTGTGTCATTATTTGGAATAAGGAGGGCTGTGAGCGTGGTGGTTGCTCCTCTTTTTTAAATGCCCTCATTCTGCCCTCACAGGCTCAGTCTTTCTTGGTCCTCTTGGCCTTGGCTATGTTTTCCTGGCGTTTCTGCTTTTTCTTCTGTTCCCGGTCACGTGCCTCGATCATCTTGGCCAGTTTCCAGGACAGCAGTGCACTGGCAATGAAGAGAGGTGTGAGAGCCAGTATGACAGTGGTGAGGAAACCGTAGGGGTCTTTGGCAGCCCACTCTACCACATACTCTGCCCATGCCCGAATGTCAATCATCCTGTTCTGCAACGATGAGGCTTAATCAAACCTGAGAAAGGGTACCAGGAGAGAAAGCAGTGAATAGCCAGAGCAGTGTGATATGTTAAAAAAAAAAAAAAGATTACAGCAATAACCAAAGGGCCTTCTAACAATAATAATAATGGGAGAGGACAAGTGGGTGTTATGGAGACAATCTACTTTCACAGTGTATGCAAATTTCATAACCACCCTGTCAATAACATATTAGGGCTGCAACTAATGATTATTTTAATAACGTTTAATGTTCCAACTATTTCACAGTTAAGCAACTAGGGTATAAAACGTGAAAAAATTGTGAAAAATTCTCATCACAATTTCCCAGAGCCCAAAATGACATCTTCAAATTGCTTCTTTTGTCCAACCAACAGTCCAAATCTCAAAGACTCTTCACTTACTACCATAAATGACAAAGAACAGCAGCAAATACTTACATTTAAGTAGGTTGTATCAGCAAATTTTTGCTTGAGAAATTACTAAAACATTTAACCCATTACCAAAATGGCTGTTAATTATCTTTGATCAACTGCAACTCTATAACACATACAGTCATGTGTGAAGGTGCTCTTCTCTCCTTATATGATAACTGAATACATATAGATAGATAGATAGATAGATAGATAGATAGATACTTTATTCATCCCCATGGGGAAATTCGCAAAAAAATATGGGTTTGGGACTGCTGATTGCACAAAAAAAGCAAGTCGACAAGTTGGCTCACAAAAACAATGGTTAGTCCCAGCCTTACATGAGAGATACATAACCTTTCTGGCTAATTAACATACTAGATACCTGACAAGTTAACACCTTGATGCACATTGCTGCCTTTCATACACCTCTCTCTTCCATTGCTTTCTGTCTACCTCTTTAGTGTCCTCTCTAGTGGAGTCAAAAATAATAATAATTTTAAAAGAAAATTCAATATTAACATAAAGTAAATCTGCTCACTGGTTTGCAGCATTGCCCACAATTGCCTAACACAGCCAGAGAGACTAAAGGGATAACATTATGGTAATATTAGTATTACTATATATAGCAGCGTGGTATTAACAGCTGACATATTGATATCATCATATGTCTGATCCAAAGTGATGTTCATCAACTTGTTCTACATGGTCAGGGAGAATTAAAAATGAAAGTGAAATAGAAGGAGTGATTTTTCAATCATCAAGGTCATAAGATATTGCTGAGTCAAAGGCAGGAAACTGGACCTTTTGGGGTTTTTTATAAACTCAGTCAAGAACTGATGAATCATTGTAAAGGAATAACTAAACATATTAAAAGAGCGTGTTTGGAGCCAATGTAGTAAATCAGTCATTCAAAACTCACTTGACTTAGTAAATGGTCTGGACAATTTGTCACAATACTGTCAAAATTCACATAGCAATGATAAAGGATAGGTAATAAATATACATGACTACAAGTTCAGTTATTATAGTTACACAAAAATGTCAAATGGCTTTGCTGTAAAAAAATAACTGCTAGCTAGTTAATTCTGAATGAACTCACTAAGATTAACACAAAAAACTTAATTATATTTTTCAGCAGGTTTTCACTCCATAAGCCATCGTATCATAATGGTAAGCACTGTCATGAAAAATCGACCAAACAATGTCGTTGTATCGAGCCATTAGTCATGAGTTATTGGTACTTGTTAAGCTCCGGTCAAAGTTCCTCATAAACCTGCTAATGACCATCGGCTAACTAGCATCAACCTGAGTAGCAGCTAACTAGCATACGCCAGATGCATTAAAAAAAACTTACACAATATTTACTCTGGCTACACCATAACACACACAAGCTGAGAAAACAAACTGTCTACTACTAGGATTAGATGTGACTTTCTGAAATGTGGATGACAGATTTACGTTTCTACTACCGTTAGCTATGCGAGCTAACCCGCCCATCCATAACGGCCTAACTTTAAGAAGCAAGAACACTGACCACCAGCTAAACAGCGCAACAACACCGCATCTGAATGTGAAGAAACAACGAATATATAGTTTTATATTAGTAAGTGGTGGTAAAAACGACCTAAATAAAAAATTAACTTACCAAAGTACAGAGATTTTGTTTATATCCACGATAATTGCTGCAGCTCCTCCCTGTTCCGGGAAGTGTAACTGGTGTGACTCCTACTTCCTGCTCGCTTGTGATTGGATATGACGCATTACTTAAAACATGGGACATGTAGTCCTTTAGCCTCAAAACTTGATTTAAACCATCAAATCTACATGACAGGCTCCTGCTATGATAAAAGCACTAACATTCACATAAAGCTCTTTCTCTTAGTGACTTTAGAACAACTACTGCCTTTTAAATGATTAAAATATGCTTGCTTCTTTCCTGGAAACACAAAACTTAAAATTAAGTCATGCTTTTGCTGTAGTTTTGTAGCCTACAATTTGTGCAAGTGGTAGTGCACATATTTAGAATATTTAGTGTTCTTAATAAGCCCATAAATGAATATGCCCATTAATATCCCAACATTAACCTGTTTAAAAGCAACAGAGTAGAGAGGTTTTGAATAGTAATTAAGTAGTATTTAAAAATAGTAAATGTTTAACCATACAAAAATAGACATGCAGAATAGTGGGTGAAAGCTGCAGTAATAAATATATACAGAATGTAATGATGTCAGATAGGTAACAACACGGTTTTCATTGCCATTGTTGTTGTTGTTCTTGTCGTGGTTTATGAAAATGTGCCATAATTCAAAAGAAGTGTGAAAGGCCACACTCTGAATTACTCTGAAAATAAAGCCTTTTAGATAGTTTAATTTATTTAAGTGCAGGTTTTATAATGTGACTTTCAGTGAAGTTAAATAAAAGATTGTGCGAGCGATGAAAGTGTTTGATGTATTATGATATGTTTTATAAAGGTATATCTTATCTTGTCTTATCTTGATAAGAACAGGAGAGCAGACATGTTTGAAAAAGTCTGTAAAAGTTTGAGTATATCACTCTCTTGTCTGTGGATAAACAGAAAGATTTAGATGGCATTTAACTGTTGTTGAAACTTCTGATAGTGTGTGGAGCTGCTCAGGCTAAAGCTAACAATAAGGTAATAACAGAGTTAAAAAAAAAAAAAAAAAGGCTCCACTGGCCCTCTGAGAAAGATGACTAACATAACAAAGCAGGACCTGCTGGCTTTGTGAACTTCCTGTGGGGAAGTATTGAAACCAAATCAGGTTAGGCCACATCTGCTCTGTCCATACGGCATGGATCACTTTCAGAGCAGTTCAAAGGCCAGCCTTTTAGAACTACTCACAGAGGAAGGAGAGGGGCAGCTGGGAACACATGCACGCACATTGCAAACACACACTCGGGTTTACCAGCATAGTTTTGGCCAAGTTTTATAGACAATTTAGAAAATATCCCCAATCTGGTGGCTTTTTTCTTGTATGCTTATAATTATTAGCTTCTGCTACATGTCTCACCAGGAGACAAGGAGAACTCAGGGGGTGGGCAATGAAGCCACACCCTAAACCCCTGATGACTGTTTTACTCCTACAGAAGGAGGCCCCCTTTTCATGACACAGCTATGGAACTAACATTATCAGCAGACAGGGAGGAGGACCATAAAATGACGCCACCACAATTTATAGTTAACCAGCTCCACTAGTGGTGTGTGTCATAATGGTTACAAGAAAAACCACTAGTCTGGCCAGACCTTGAGGAATTCTCAACATCCTTTGATTTAGCTCTTTCAGTTGCAAGTTGATTCAAGACCCAACTACTGGAGTGAGTAAAGAGTAGAGGACATGATTAGACCCAGAGCTCGGATCTGGATCTAAAGTTACTAATGTGGGTGAATCTCTAAAAATACCAGATCCTACACTTTACTTAAAGCAACTTGATAGCAATGTAGAGACTTTCTGGCAATGTCTTCTGTATCCCCAGTTTGTCCCAGTCTAAGATAACCCTGATGAATTTATCAGAGGTATTTTCTCAGACATATAGTCACAATAAGATACAAGTGTTTTGACATACCGAAACCACTCCCTCTCATCTGGTGACTTTAAAATGACTATTGCCTTTTTAATGATTATGGTTGCCTAATGTTCTCGACGTCTTCTTTCCTGTAAACACGAAACTTAAAATTAAGGAGCCTGCTTTTGCTATGATGTTGTAGCCTGCAATTTTTGTAACAACACAGTAGTGATTGATTATGTCTATAGTAGTAAAACATACAAAAATAGACATACAGAATAGTGGGTGAAAGCATCAGTAATTAATAGATAAGTGTAATATATTCTGAAAGGTATCAAGACTATTATTATATTGTTCTTCTTCTTCTTAAACACATTTAGGGGAACATGAACATGTGACATAACATTATTTGACAAATATTATACAGGGAACACTTTGAATAATTCTGGAAATAAAGCCTTTGAGAAATGTGAATTTCAATGAAGGTAAATAAAATAGTGTGTCTTTGGGAGTGATGAATGTGTTTTATTATGAAAAGTTTTGTCAATAATAGGTGAACAGACCAGTGGCCAGACAATTCAGATTTCCCATTAAAGTCTGGGTATAACATTCTCTTGTCTGGTCTTGGATATGCAGAAAGAATATGAACATGCTGTAAAACAATGTCTGCTGGATGGTGATTAAAAGAAAATGCTAAATACAGATTAACACTATGAAACTAAATAAAATATTGTGTCCTTGTGAGAGAGTGTTTATAATAATAGGAGAGAGGATGGCCGACCAGACAGTTCCTGGTTGATTTTCTGTAAAGGTTTGTGTGGTTTTGGATATACAGAATATGAATACGGTGTAAAACGAAGTCTGCTGTAAGGCAATTAAAAGAAAACACAAATTAACTATACAAAACTTGATATTAGTGAAATTAAATGAAATATTGTGTCTTATTAAAAAGTGCTTCCCTGTGACATTCATACTAATAATCTAGGGCAAAATCTCTGTGTGTGTGTGACAGAAAGAGGGCTTGTATTTCAGAGTGTATTTGTGAATAATTGCCTTAATAGCACAACACATCCTGCAAACAAGATTTTATGCATGATCCTCCACATAAGCTGCAGCACAAACAGCTGACCAGCATGACTCCAGAGGACAAGCATGTCCAGCCCCATGTCTTCACGTCCCTCCCCTCCCACACTTTGACAGCTGAGAGATTTGAAAACAACCATCACGTTGTTATTGAAGAAGCTGCAGCCCGGGGTGGTAGCACAGCACAGGGCTCCAAAGAAGAAGAGAGAAGGAGAAGAAAAAAAACTCTTGCACCCTTTTACCCCTGTGGGAAACTGCGAGCCCGCCCCTGGATTAAGTCCCCGCCTTTAAACTCAAATAAGAAGGAGACTTCAAAGGCCGCCGGGGCTCCGCCTTCGCGCTCCCGATCGGCTTCACAAAGGATTTGCCGACGTTCGGGAATTCCGCCTCCGGATCCTTTTATAGCGCCACTCGTGTGCTGGCTGCGCTCCAGGGCCCCGCCCACCCCGGCTCCTTTAACAACACAAAGGGCCTCACGGAGCTCGCAGGCTCCGCCCACTTCTGCCAAATAAGGCCCGTCTCTCCATGTACGGCAAACAATCGGTGCGAGATTTGCCCTTTTCTCTTCCTTATCCCGTTTATATGATCGGAGAGGAACTGCGCTTCAGGTCGGAAGCGGTGCGATCATGGCCGAGCGAGTCCAGCAGCCCCCAGCCAAGCGGCTCTGCTGCAGGCCCGGCTACAACCCGGCGTGCAGGCAGGGGCAGCGGGCTGGAGGAGTCCTGTGTGGCGGCGCGGGGTCCGCTCCGGGAGGGTCGGGGAACGGGAAGACGCACAACCCCGAGTCGTTGCTCGACATCGCGGCACGGAGAGTCGCGGAGAAGTGGCCGTTTCAGAGGGTGGAGGAGCGGTTCGAGAGGATCCCGGAGCCCGTCCAGCGGAGGATCGTATACTGGTCATTCCCGAGGAGCGAGAAGGAGATCTGTATGTACTCCTCCTTTAACGCCGGAGGAGAGGAGAGTGGGACTAGCGGGGACAATAATGACGAGACCCAGCTGCCTTTCCTGCGGGGTGTCACTCTGCTGGAGGGCGGCTGGGTGGACAACGTACTGCAAGTCGGTGAGTGGACCTTATAATAAAGCAGCCTATAATAAACAGAAACATCTATTCTGTGGATGCACGCCACTTTTAAAGGGCTCGTGTGTTATAAACAATGCAGGGTATTTCCACGCCAGTCTCCCCTATAGCTGTGTGAGAATAGCCTATTTTCAGATGAGCCAGTAATAGTAGCCCACTTCTCCTTGTTTTTGCCCACCTCCTCTGCATTGAATTGCCCACAGCCATCCCAATTGGAAGCTTAGCACTTTGTTCCTATTTTTATGTCTTTCCAGCTCTCCCACCAATGGGTGCGCAGACAAAAGCCCCCTATATCTTTTCACCGCTGGCTAAATAGACGATATTTAGAAAGGGTGGGAGGGGACGGCGATTTAAAGCCACAGTGCTTCTATTTTGTTTGCCAAACACCTTTTGTGAGCAGACCCAAGCTTTTCTGCTGCCTCCCCAATGTTCAGTCAAAGCTCAGGCCATATGCAGCTGCTGAATGCAAGGATGCATTTCCCCCCCTATCTGCTGCATTATTTGTGGCAAAGCCTGGAGTAAACAGAGGTGCTGTAGGCTCAGCAACCCCCTGCCTGCCTTTGCCAGAGCCACAATATTTCACTGCAATCCTCAGTGCAATAGACTCAGCTGTCAATCCGACTCCCCACCCTTGGAAACGGTTCAGCATTCTAATCCCATTAACCCCCCCAGTTCATCTGAATCTTAATGCATTCTGCAAACAAGATTTTATGCATGATCTTCTTCCTCCTCCCTCCCTCCCTCACCCTCTCTGTCTCTCTCCCATGCTCTCTCTCTCTCACTCTCTCTCACTTCTTGGCTGAGGAGCCCTCCAAAGAATCTGTGTGTGGAGATGGCTTCAGCTCTTGTGGGCTCAGAGAATGTGCAGTGCACAATAGTAGCCATGGAGCAGGCAGACAGGCAGGCAGCTCTCCCTCCCTCTCTTTGGCCTGTTTACCAGATTCCCCAGCATTAGACTCATTTATGTGCTCGCTCTTTTGGGGCTTTAGTAAGCTGAAACACTCAGCACCGGGTAAAATAGTGCGAGGCGTCAGCGAGGGGATGTGTGTGTCTGTGTGTGTGCAATGGAAAATAGTAAGAAATAGTGACAAAGAGGGTAAGGGGGTCATTTGCTTTGGCTACGCATGTGTGTGAAAGAGAGAGAGAGAGAGACCAGAGTATGTGTGGGGGTTTGATAAACATAGAGGGGGGTTGTGCATGCATCTGTGTGTGCATGTGTGTGTCTTCGTCTGCACGGGCTGTCAGTCTCATCCTGCATGCTCATAGAGAGTGGAGGATGACAGGCGAGTACACAGCAGGAGGAGGAGGGCATGCTATGCTGATTGCAATTTTTGCCCCAGAATTTTTTCTTTAGCTGGGGTAGATAAAGCCAAGGAAGGGAAAATGATAAATAAAAGATGCAATCTACTCCAGGGGACAGGCAGCCACTGGAGGATGAGGGCTTAAAAGCAGGGCAGCATGGGAGGGGGCTGTCAGCCACATCACACACCACATGTATTGGCCCATCAAACACATACAGTGGGTCTGGCCTGGAAAAAAAAAGTGCAGGGTGGTTGTGAGGGTGTGTTTGTGTGTGCACACAAGCGTGCATGCGTGCATGGCTTTGTGTGGCTTCTTATGTGTGTGCTGTCAGTGGGATGGGATTTAGTGTTGATGATGAAAGACAGTAGAGCAATAGAATAGATGTGGAGGTTATTGTGTATGGGGGGGGGGAGCTAATATACTTGAATGGATCTGCTGTCGCCGTATTCCTCTCCTCCCCCTCTCATCTCCTCCTCCACCTCCCTCTCTCCCAAGTGAGCAGCTATAAAACTCTCCATATTTACTCCCCTAAGGCCAACTACCAGCCCCCAGTCTCCTGTGATTATTTATCTTTTTCTCAAAGACATTAATCACACGCTTTTTTCCTTTTTTCTCTCTCCATCTCTTTCCATACATCAGTGCTGCGGAGAGAATGGATAGGGGGATGGCGTTTAAGGGGAAGAGCAATAGATTGGGTGATATCAAGAAAAAGAGGGGAAGCCTAGAGGGAAAAAGTGGGTGGAAATGCAAAAGAGGAAAGAGGCATTGAAATGGTGATTGCAAGAGAAGGGGATGTATGAAAGTAAAGAATGAAGCGCAGAGAAGGGGAGAGAGTGAGATGGATGGCTTGTTCTTTCTCCCATGCGAGCTCATCTGTTCCAGTGCCAGCGTTCGAGATAAATATTCATATATGAATGCAAGTGTTATCTAGCAGTCCACTGCTCCTCCTGTTATAGCAGTGTTATAACAGCCCAGCTCCAGCCCCCTTGCTCTCTTCCCACTGTCGAATTAGTGATGAATTTGTCAGCCGCTGACCAGCTAGTGGAACACATACCTAACCTCAACCTGCACGAAAAGGTTCTGTGTGTCATAATACATCAAAAAAACTGCAAATGAATAAAATGAAATATGCATGTTGCTTCGGAGAAAGGTCCCATAACAACCTCCGTCTGTCATGAAAATTACATTGTCATGAGCGGATCACAGAAATATCAGTAAATCTCACCCATGTGCAAAGTTTCAGTTTTCTTTAGCCTGTCAATCACACTCCGCTGTGCCGTTACTGAGCATCAGTTACCGGTATAGAAAACTTCCAGAGCTGCCCGTTCTGATCGCAGCATCTGTTCTCCGGCCCCCTTGTGTAATTTAGACTCGGCAGCTCATCACGCTGAAAGGAAGGCTAGTATTATGGTGCCCCGTCCTCTAATTATAGAATTCTAATCCTATGGCTCTAACATGGCATGACAAAGCATGTTTGCACTTCATTACCCTCCTTCCTGTTTTAGTCCTCCAGTCTGGGTCAAGTTCACCCCCCTTCCTCTCTCATTCATTTATGACATGCACTGTCCCGCTCCTCCTCCCTTTGACCCCTCGTCCCTGTATTTCTAACCCTCCTCCCTGTCTGCCTCCAGGGCTTTGTGCCAGGAGGTAAAAAAAAAAAACATAACCCCCACACCACACACATACACACACCACCACCACCACCACCACCTCACTCTTGCTATCCTGTTACCGTAAGCCCCATGTCCCTATGGAGTGACATACTGATGCCTGGCATATGTCGCTCTCTGCAATGTCATTAGCGTAAGCTACATGCTACAGCCTGTTTATCCAGCTCTCCTTGTTAGGCAAATTTTTCACATGAAGCTACATGTCATTTTATCATGCTGCTGCCCCAAATCTGAGTGATGAGGTGGACACTTTGTTGAGGCTGTTTTAAATTCAGGTCTATTTTGGTGCATTTTCCATGGTGGCGTTGTTGGACTAGATAGCCTATAATATTTTGCTTTCCCCTGCCTAAAATATCACTGAATGTCCATGGCAGTCATGCCTGTTTGAGTGTGAATGTCATCCTCCTCTGCTCCACCTATTTCAGAGACGAATCGGTGTGTGTGTGCTTGTGTCTGTGCGCATATGTGTGTGTCTGTCTTGTGCTTCTGCATGCTCATAACTCAGGTTAATTTGTTCACGCTCTGGAGAATCTTAATTAGGTTTCTGCGTCATCTACTTCTCTCTCTCACCGTCTTTTTATCATGATGTCAATGAAACAGGGGAAATAACAACCAGGCTGGTGGTTCCCTGGTTTTTAACCTGTTCCTTTTTTTGTAACACAGATGGTGAAAATCATAACACAGACTCTCCTAAAGATTATGTTTAGCCCCTTAAAAGCATGCTTCAGGTGTGTGAATGAGGGAGCTGCAATGCCATATGTCATTTCCTATTCACTTTAAATCACATGTGTGCTTAGCATTCAGGCACAATCGTGGCCATATCAGAAATAATTTAACGACAATACAACACATAGACACACAGACAGCACCCACAAAACAAAGGGGCTGATAAAACAACAAAGAATATTTGCACACACTGCTCGGTTATTGTTTGTGTGACAAAGCAGGAAGTCAAATGCCAAGGAGAAATCTGTACCACTTACAAAGGTGGACTAACACCGAGCATGTTTGTGCAAGAACGCACTCATGCACGTACACACATTTTTGTACTCTGCACTTTATTTGAACTAAGAATTCAGGAGGCTTTTCAAAGGGCTTCTTGAGGACCCGCGTCAACATTTCAAGCATTTTGTCCACGAAGGTGCAGAATTTAAGATGCCAAACGTGAATCTTGCATGAGCGTGTTGTCTGCGAGACGCTATCAGGCTGAGCTGGGTTTTCGGTGGTTGAGGGCTTATTCTTTTTGTTTGTGTGTGGGCTGTTTCTTTTCATGTGGGTGGATCTGGTTTTATTTTCCTGTTAGGTTAGAGAGTTCCTTTATCTTTTTACAATGCCCGTCGAGAAGGAGCCCACATGCCTGCCACCAAAGACAGAACGCTTCCGAAAATGCTGTTTTTCTGTGTGAAACCAATAAAGAGACTCAACTAGTGACTCAGGACTTAAAGAGATGCAGACACAATATGACTCAGGACTTTTGAAAAATATTCCCCCAAACGTTTCATATTATTTAAAACAGTAATCGAAGGAGCCAGTTAATCAGATTTGGTTTTTGGACCAGGCTCTCAGGTGAGACCGTCGAAGGAGCAGTGATCCTGGATCCGGGGCCTCAGGTCTACCCCCCAGTCATGTGACTATCCCCGGGCTTGTATCGTCATGGAAACATGGCTGAGCCTAGAGCTAGTGTAAACAAATGGCTGTCCACGGGGGAGAGAGAGAGAGAGCGAGAGAGAGGGGCAGCAACCACATCCATGTGAAGAGACACTGGGTCTTTAGGGAAAGTGCTCTCTCTTTCTCTCTCTCTCTCTCTCTGACTGTGTGTATCTGAGAGACTGGGAGAAGCAGATTCCAGGCCTTTGTCCCATTATGTGCGTTGAATGGAAAGAAGATAGGATACATTTCAGCTGTCGCGTAATGGAAAGGCTTTAGCTTAGCGTGAGTGTGTGTCAATGCGAACGTTTGCATGGAAAGATAATTGTGCATTACGTCTATATTTTTTTTAATGTTTTCAGTTTAATATTATTATCATTTGCTGTGTGAGTTTGCTTGGTGTTAGATAATACCTATGCCAGAAAAAAAAATAGAGGATAGGGCAAAGAATATTATGGCTTTTATTATGACCAACTTCTACCATAATTTCTGCTTAATGAATAGAAGGAAGTTTCTTCATTGTGACAAACAATCTTTGACTCATGGTGCTATTATATAGTTGCTTCATGGTCACAAATATTCTCCGCCAAACACGTGTGCGGGATTATTAGCAAAAGTAGATTCTTTCAGCCCATTTTTATCTGTGTGTGAATACGAGCATGTGCCTGTAGGACTTCATGTGTGTGAATGGTAAGGCATATTTACGATAAGACAGTGGATGGCATTCCTGTTTGTGTAGACAAAAACTGCATTATACACATATATTTTAATGCTGTGTAATATTGTTTGATGTTAGATAGTATCTGGATTTACAAATCGTCCAGGTAACAAGCTTTTTGTTCATCTCTAGTTGTATTGAACATCTTCCGTGCAAACTGAAGTAAGAGAAAGCGTCACTATAAATCTAAAATGTGATTACGTGATAATTACTTTCATTCTACTCATAATGAGTTTCAGCACAAGCTCAATTTCCGCCTTCGATTACTTACAGACAGCCAGCCCAATCCAGTTTCAGTCTGGGTGGCCCCCACCAGGGTTGAACCCATAAAGCAAACCCTGACAGTGGCGTGCTGTACCCATTGAGTGATAGATGACCACCCGTTCTTTTCCTAGCCCTGTCATGTTCCCAGCACGTGAGCAGTTTCCAGAATTTCTCAGTGGTTGTCACATCCCCAACTCCAAACTCTAACCAACCTCATTCCCAGACCCAGATGTGCCTCTAGATAGATTATTCCCACCACAGACCATAAGTCCCTCCAGCCAGCCATGTTCCAGCTTCTGCACCCAGCCATAACGGTCTCCTGCTCTTCACATTTCCAGCACTGTGCCCAAGATGTACCATTAGACTGTCCCTCTGCCATATCCAGCAAGCTCTGCCTGCCTTATTACCAGTCCTTCCACCTGACTGGAGCCAGCCTTCCTCCCAGCCCCATTCCTTGTCCCAGACATAGCTGTTTCCTCCCTGCCCGTCTTAAATCACCATTCCCAGTTCCAGCCCAAGCCACCATGCATCTGCCACACTCCCAGGCCTATTTTGCCTAAAGACCACGTTTCAAAATTACACTGCACGCTAATACTGGCTCATTTTCAAGGACGCTCATTGTACAAGATCAGCGTGTATTGCCCCTGTTAAAATAAACCAGCTAAAGTAATAAACTTCCAGCATGAGCTCTCTAACGTCTGCCCCAGTCCCCGTTCCAGCTTGACTTGTCTCCTGTCCCAGACTGTGGCTGCTGGGTGTGCGTCAGCACAGCTCCTCGGCTGGCTGACTCTGTCTAGGAATCCAGTGCTCCTTCCACAGAGCTCCTGCCCCTCTCTTCTCTGTGAGCACAGGGAGCAGGCGATAGAAAGGCTACTAAATCCACAACGACAAGGCCCTATTAAAAGCTGTTTTTTCTATTTCATTTAATGACTTTTATTACCAGCCGCCCTTCTCTCTTCGATTTGGCAATAATAACAACAGGGGAATGCAGCACTCAGCGTTCTCCTATCTGATGCTCCCTTTCACTTTTTTTTTCTTTTTTAATGAATTCCTCTTTGCACCAATGGGCTGCTGAAATAAGCACAAAGCAGTCCAAGACTCTGCTTACTGCAGTGGAAGGTTCAATGTATGTATTTTGTGTGTTTATGATTGTGTGTGTGTATGTGTGTGTGTGTGTGTGCCTTTACTACATAAGTATGAGAATATGTGTTAAAGACTACACATGCTTTCACTGTTGCCACAGAACAGAGCCTCTCTGTGCAGTTTGGTCAACAGCTGTTTCTCCCCAGAAGCCAAACAGCTTTGGATCAGCCCAAAGGCTACAAACGATTTGTGTGTGTGTGCACATAATCACTGTATACTTTGTTAGAGAGTAGAAAGTTACCTGCTGTTGTCCCAGATTAAGGGAAATATACTTGATCCATCCCAGACAAGAATGAAGGGCAGTGCAAGTGATATCTCAGCTTTGGCTTGTAGTGCTTCCCTGCTCACTGAAAAGAGGCCACACGTTTCAGTGTTGTGGAAAACTAACTTTGACTGTTGATGTTATTATAAATTGCTGGGTTGAGAGTTGAGTGTAAATTTACCCCAGATATTCTCCACCAAATGCACAGGACTGCTAGTAAAGCTAGATTCTTTCAGCCGGTTTTTATCTGTGTGTGAATACGAGCATGTGCCTGTAGGACTTTGTGTGTTAATGGCCCAGTGAGCGTGTTTATGGCTGTGTGTGTCAAGCTGAATAAAGGTGAGGCATGTTAATGATAAGAGGGTGGATGACATTCCCGTCTGTCATCATTCCCACCCTATCCCATTTCCACTCCCGCACGCACACACACTTGCTTGCACACATGCTTTAAGACACACACTTGCCTCCTGGTGCCAGTGACTAGGCGCCTTAGAATAAACAACAGCACAGGATGAGGGCTTACCTGTCGCTGACCCCTATCGCATATACACACACACAAGCTGTTTTTCCATCTAATTGTCAAGCAGAAGAGAACTTCTGAAATGTCACAAAAATGAAAATACCAATTAGGTGCATTTCTATCAACTGGTCTCGAGTGAATAAACTAGACTATGCAAAGTATAGTTTTGGCAGAAGTTGGGGGAAAAAAACAAAAAAGAAGAAATAACAACTTGGAGCACAATGAGCTGATCAGTCATGTAAGTTAAATGTTATCTACATGAGAATTTATTCGCAAAAGGTGTTTTCAGTTCCCATTAAGCACATTAAACCTTTTTCTTAAAGCAAATCCCAGTTCAAGCGAGTATAAAAACTTTCTTTTGAGAAAGTTTTGATGATTCAAAACATGCATTAAAATATGTTGATGGAAACACAGCTAGAGAAAGAGGTGTTGACTCATCGACTGGTTCCTCCTCCAGAATTGAGCTGGCCCAATGTTGACCTCTTCACTTGACCCCCAGGGATTTACTAAAGTCAAAGGTCAATCTGGTCAGATTGTCCCTCCAGTGGCCGATTGCTCTGCTTGAAAGATGGGTCCATGCTTACATTATTGTTTTCCAATAAGCAGCAACAACACACCAAAGGAAGAGACTAGCTGCTTGATTGAATGTGTCTTTTGCACATTCCAATAAGCAATTTCTCACATGAGAGAGAAAGAGAGAGAGAGAGAGAGGACGGAGTATTTGCCCAGTTTTTTTTGTCCTTTCGTGGAATAATCAGGAATCCGAGCCAGATTGAGAGGGGGAGTTTACCCCCGTCTCTCTTCTTGCCCAACAGGCTCAAGTGCCGTGTGAGCTATGCAGAGGAGGAGGAGGAGGCCCTGAGAGTGCGAGGTGCCTCTTGCTGCGCCTGGTCCAACGATGTCGTGGCTGTGTGGCATGTGAGACATGCATTCACTGCTCTGTGGTAGAGCTGAATAGAGCTAGACAGGCATGAGAGACAGAGAGACAGACAAAGAAAGAGAATGAGAGCGATTCGAAGGGAACGAGAGGAAGGCTTTCTACTGGAATTCAGTTTGCACTTCTAGTTTTGTCTTGAAGGAGTTCTTTCTTTTTCTTTCTTGCTCATTTCTTACCTCATTCCTGCCCTTCGCCTTCCTGTTGTCTTATTCTCTTTCTCTTGCTAATCTCTCCATACCTTGGCCTGTCCTCCTTCTCCTTTGTGCATTCCTTCCCTGTGTTTATAAGCTCTCATGATTTCTTTTTCTCCCCTTCTCAATTCTCCAGTTTCATTTCCCAAGCCAGGCAATAGAAACTCATATCTTATTTACACTGCCCCTATCTAGATACAGCATGTTTCCATAGTGTTTCCTGTGTCGAAACTCCCAGAGGAAACTAGCAGACTAGCTAGCTCCTGCTCTCTATGCTTTGCTCAGAGCTAACAGTCTGCATCCAGACCTCAGAGGCTATCACTGTTTCTACATTTAGAAGCTCTCTGTTTACCACTGTCTGGAATTAGGAGAGGAACAGGACTTGGCCTATTTGCTGTGGTGTCTTTCTCTGAAGTTTTTAAATGATCCTCGACCCAATGTTTTCCAGGCATTGAGGACCATCTTGGAACCTTTTCAGGGTTCATCTGGTTTTATTGCTTTTTATATGTCATTTCGCAGATGCACTGAATGAGCTGTTCAGTTGGTCCTACTCATAATCCTGTTTACCCATTCTTTGATCAGATAGTTCCTGATTTCATTTTTAAAAATTGCCAATTAGAGGCTGTTTTATGTTGACAAAGTCCTTGTGTCATTGATTTTGTTCAGATGAAATTTAAAATCTGAGAACTTTGGCTTCTTTTGTTCGAATAAAGGGGGTTTTGGAGAAAATTATGCTTTTAGTTCTGAAAGTCAGGCATCAAAATAAAAGCACTAAAACTGGGGTATCAGCATTAGCAACAAATAATATGAAACCATTCCCAGACCTTTGAGTATTTTTGGGTGCATCCTTTGCCGTAAGCTTTTGACAGAAAAGAGCTGTGACCCCCTTTTTATCATTAGTGGCTAGTGAGAAATTAGCTCTATAAATCAGCTTGTCTATACCATGCTGTGCTCATAGACTTGGTGTAGGTGAAGAACAAATCTACCATTGTTGTCACTTGGCATTGTTGCGGATGACTCTGCCACCGTGTGTGCGTGTGCCACCCTGTTTGTCTGCATTCTTGCCCCAAACCTACTATCTGGCTGCCTGTCTGTCTGCCTCGCTGTCTGGCTAGCTGTTAGCCGGGTAGCTGTCCCTCCTGGGTGGCTGCATCACCTCACCTCCTACCCCCACCCCCTTGCAGCCGGTGACAGCCCAGGCCCAGGGAGACATGGGTAATGGTCCTCTCTGATGTACAGCCTGACTCAATTGGACTGGATGGCAGACACACACCTAAAATAACAAAAGGAGGGGAGAGAAAGAGAGGGGGGTGGAGAGGGAGGAGGGGAGGGAAGGAGCGAAGCGATCGATAAAGCAGGGACACATCGCCTAATAAAGATTTATTCCTTTTTTTCCCCCTCGCCATCCGCCTTGGCAGGGCAGAGAGGGGGAGGAGAGAATGTGATTAGTGGACTTCTTCTCCCAGGGTGCTTCTGATAGCATGTGCGTACGCGTGCACGGCAGTATGTATACCCCAATGCGATGTGTGTATTTTTGCATCTCCTGTGTGTTTATCGCATGTGTCCCTCCCTCTCCCGAGAGCGAAGGGGGTTAAAAACAGTCTCTGTCGTTTGTTCTGCCGGCAGTGGCACTAGCAGCTGCAGCTGTGTCCCTGCCTCTCTCTCTTCCTGTCAGCTAATATTTAGTTAATCTTTGGTCTGGGACCTACGGGACTGGCCGGAGCTCCTGGTGCCCCATCCATCTCATGCTGATCTATATTCCATGCTGGATCCCTGTGCCATTAACCACCACCAAGGGGAAGAGAGAAGGGGATAGAGAGGCGTAGAGGTAGAACGAAGAGGAAAAAGCAGATGGGTGGAGGGAGAGCCGTAGAGAGACAAGAGAGTGATGGAGAGAAAGCAATAGAGGGAGGGGGTTGGGTGTCTACCGTCCCAACACTAAATTAGAGGGAAAAGGAGGAGAAGAGGTGGACCAGCTATTCCAGCCATGCACAGAAATGTCTCCCGCTAATTTGAGGTAAAGCTGAATTTAAAAATGCAAGCATAAAGTGTGCAAATGGATGCTTTTGTCAGGCTTTTTGTTTATTTTTGGAGCACAGCGCTCCCATTCATCCTCTCCCACCTCCTCTTATTTCCTGCCCTATTAGATGCTGCCACGATAAAGTCTTTTATATAAAAAGAGCAGGTGGACTTACTTCAATCCAGCTGAAAAGAGAATAAACAACAGAGAGGTAAAGCATTTTCACAAGGAGGTGTGAAAGGTTGAGGAGGAAAAAAGGTGGCGTAGGTGGAGGAGAAAGGGAAAAAAAAAAAGAGGAGGCATAGGTGTGGGAGTGAGTGATCCATATGCATAGAGTGGGCCACTTCATTGATATGCATTGTGTAGTTATGAGGGGTCCACCTGTGAAGTCTCCAAGTGCTGAGTCACTCACTAACGCACAGACTAAATGCTTTTATCCCAGACGCCCCGTCCATCTGAATGGAATATAATAGGCCATAAAGTGCTTCGCTAGCAGTGGCTGCTTGCCCCATGGCAAAACCCTCGCCCCTTGCTCCCTTACTCCAAATCTCATTTCGCCATTTTTATGGAAACACAACGTGTACGCGCTCCGCTTTAATTACATGTTGTTTTTTTTACTCCTCCTTTCAATGTTTTCTCTCCTTTCCATCCCTCTCTCTTTGTTGTTCCTCCTGCTTCTCAGGCAGCCACAGAGAGCCCTCTCTTCTCGCTTCGGCCCTTCTATCTTCACTCCCTGCGTATCTCCCCCTTCAGTCATGTGTGATCCCTTTGCTGCTGCTGCTGCTGCTGTGTGTGTGTGTGTGTGTATGGGGCACCTGTTTGGGATCTCGGTGTGTGTTTAGGGTCATGCTTGCAGGTCGTGCGTAATGAATAGCAGGGCTGTTGCTGAAGCACAACTGGTTGAGAAGGAGGTAGCCAGAGAATAGCGCACCAGTGACGGAAGGAGAGGACTTAGGATGGAAGGAGGGAGGGATGGATGGACGGAGGGAGGGAAGAGAGGAATGAGGGAGCAGGAGGACCAGCGAGGGAGGAAGAGAAGAGTGGTTGCGAAGCCAGTGAGCCTTAACCACCTTCTGTCAGTCTGTCTGCTCTCAGCGCTGTTTTCTCTCTCATAGGAATCTAATGGCTTTTCCACTGTCCTCTTTCCAAACCTCCGACACCACCCTCTCCCCCTGCTCTCCTCTGTCTCTCCCTCTCTATCTCCGTGCTATTTTTTCCCTTTTCTTACTCCTTACTCCATCTCCTCTCACTTTCCGTTCCTCAGTTAAAATTCTCCCCCGAAGTCTCTGCACTGTCTTCCCCTGCTGCCTCCCCTCCCTTTCTCTCCCTTCCAGCTGCTGGCCAGGGGAACAGCTGACTAAATCTAAAGCTGGGGCCCCTGGCTCTGGCCCCGGCCCCAGCCCCAGCTCTGCCACAGCCTCCTCCTATTCTCAGCCCCCCTCCCTCCCTCCTCTGGCCTCTAGCCCTGGCTCCTCTCTCAGCAGCCCCAGCTCAGCCCTGGCCCTGCCTCTGAGCCTCGGCTCCAGCTTTGCCTGACTCTCAGCAGTTCCCTCCAACCATCCCCCTCCATCCCACTTCGGAGCTGAAAAGCCTCAAAACCCCTCTCTTTCTCTCTCTCTCTGTTTTGCCTATAAGCCTGCCCTCTCTCTTTCTCTTTTTCTGTTTTTTTTTCTCTGTATTTCTTGCTAATTCACTTGCTCCCCCCCCTCCTCTCCTCGCCGCTCTGACGGGCTGTAGCTGGGCCCCTGGTACTGTCCCAACTTATCTGGACTGAGGCCTCATCCAGGTTGGCTGCAGTTCAGTTCTCTGGCTCCTATACCCAGCCTCTCTAGCCAGGCATCTTTCTCTCTCTGGCTAGTAACGTTAGTCACTGTAACTCATTGTGGCTCGCTTTACTTCGAGCCACGTTCAGCTTGTACATTTGGTGGTTTTTGGCTCGGCACCTCCTGCAAAGCTCTTTATATCATCGCGTGTCTCTTTGTCTCGTAGACTCTCGCTTCTCTCTTTAACTTGTGTAGACAAGCTCAGCCCAAGCACAAACACATACGCTCGGCACACAAACGCATGCATCGTGCGAGAGTGTGAAGCATTTGACACATGATTGGCAGCGGGGGGAGGATGGGGAAAAAGCAGCGAAAGGGGAAGTGGGCCTTGTCACATCTCCAGGCAAGCCGGGGGCTCGAGTTTGATCGCTGCCCAGGGAAAGGAGCCTTTGTCCCCTCCCACCCCACCCCACCCTCCCCAACCTCTGTGGCTGTCAGAGCGAGGCTGCAGGCTTGTGTGATTAGGTGCAGGCCCAGGTTCCGCCATCACTCTTCTGAACAGACATTGCCCACAGAAGACACCTGTCAATGCTCTTCCTCCTCTCTGACACCCAACTGCACCAAGATGAGCGACAGAGGGCTGACAGAATAAAGTTCAGAGAGCGCCCCACAGCTACAGTGGGACACACTCGCACACCCACACATTCCCTTTGTGAGGAAGTGGGCCAAGGAAGCCCAGGCAGGAAGAAGCAGAAGAGTCAGTCTGCACCAGTTGAAGCAACATCAGAATCTTCTGGAACACCTCACAACTCCTCACAGATTATCATTCAGCCCACTCCCTGTCTGTCTAATGCCCAATACAGCCTTTGTCGTTCTCGCAGTCTTTGTTGTCATTTTTTTTTGTTGTTGTTTTGTTTCGGTTTTTGTGTGCAAGTGTATGTGCAGGGAGGAAATTGGGGGAGAAGCAGCAGCAAAAAGTTTCCTTTTGGAGTCACGTTTTCTCTTGCTGACTGACAGATGCGGGACGATGAAAGCTAAATCACAACGTGCGACAGACTTCAAAGGTTCCTGTGTTCCGCCGTTTATTGGCAACGACGCACAAAAACCCCTCTCCCGGTGTGGATTCTTGAAAATAGGGAGGGGAGCAAGCTAGACGAAACAGAGGCAGATGACAAAGAAGCTACCATCCAAACAGCTAGAGGGGTAGAGGGAGGAGGAGGAGGGGTGCTAAATAATCAGACCTAAGCACTGTAACCGAATCGGACTGCTTTTCAAAAGCATTTTCAATCAAAACGGGCTTTTTGAGGCGCACTGATTCTGATACCGGGGATGTTTGAGTAGAGAAAAAGTGACGGCTTGAAGTTGTAAAGAACTCTCTCTGCTTTGGGGGGAGCTTTGGTTCCTCACTCCGAGGCTTCTTTTTTTGTGGTGTGTTTGAAGTGCGTGTGTGTTTTGCATGGACCAGTGCAACAGTAATTAACTAAGTGTAAAAGCTAAGTTGAAGTAAGCGGCTTGGTTCTGCTCTCCTAACCTTATAGACTATCTCTGTCTTTCTCTCCCTTTCCTTTTATTCTTTCTCTTGTCCAGGATGGCACCCATTGACTGCCACTGACCTAATTTGGGCAAATTTCACTGACCTACTTCATGGGTGAATGCTGACTTGCCCACGGGAGGGGATTCTCTCACACACACACATACGCATGCACACATATTCTTTTCTATCTTTATGATTAATATGCAAACCCTTACCCCCTCAGCTGTACCACCCCTCCCCACAATCCCCCGTTGAACCCCCTGCCGTTGCCTCCTTCGGCACGGTGGCATCCCAAATGATCATAATGAGGATCTCAAAGTACAGACATGTGGTAAAATATAAACAAAGCAGTTGGTCTTTGTTTCATGTGGTCTCAGAGGTGACATAGCCCTTCACTTCACAAGTCTCCGAAGAGACATAATCGTCGTAATTGCGCATGGATATGATTATTCTTCTGTCGTCTTTGAAAATGCTAATTTGAGCAAATTTGATCAAACAATGTGGAGGTGATTTTGAGTGTACAGACAATCACAGTAATTCCTTTGCAAAGTTGGATGGATGGAGACTACGGTCTATGGAGCAATGCTGATCCCATAGGAGGATTGGCATCTTTAGCCCACTTATATTAAAATTAATTCAAGCATCATTGCGTTCCTCCAGCAGATTAATTCCCACTTGACTGGACACGTGCGACACTCTGGAGGGTTTGGGAAAATGTGTTGTCATACTCGGATTAGTTTTGCCCTTTTTAACGTGAGGATGATTAGTAATAAACTTCTCTGCCTGCAGCCTCCTACGAGGACATGGTAGTTGGAAGCGAGGCTAACCTGATTCAGTGTTTTGGTCACGCTCGTGTATTATTCTTATTCGCAAGCTTCTGTGCAGCCGTGCTCGTGCGCGTTTGAGAAAGAATGAGAGAGGTATTTGTGTCTTTGTTTCTATGTGTGTGGACCTGCCCGCTTCCCTGCGTCCTTGTCTCTGTTTGCCCTCATGTATGCAAGGCCGCAGATACGACCCGTGAATGCAAGCACACACGTACGTACACGCTCGCGCTGGGCAGACGTATGTCCTCATGGCAACACATGCAGATGTCAAGCGAAAGAGGCTCCGGGGTGAACATGGTCTCCCTCTTGTCCAGCAGGGTGCAATTTATCTCAATGTAGCCACGAAAGGCAGCTATTTACATGAAACGAGAGCCGTTTCTGGGAAATAGGGGTCTCTCTGAAGGTTTTGATGTCAGCTGCCTGCTTTTAGCTTGAGAGCGGAAACCTAAACCATCTAGAGAGGCAGAGAGAGAGAGAGGGAGAGGAGCGAGCTATAAACCTACCGAGAGTGCTCAGTTCCCCCGCGTGGCTGCAAGCTCTTCACCCCCAAAGTCTCTCGCCGTTCCCCCTCAGCACGCTCTGAGAAGGCCAAGCGTAGCGTGTGATTTCAGATGCTTACAGTTTGCTTTATAGCTTATCCTTAAGAGAGTGGTCCTAACATCAACGTCAATATTTACAGGAATAGCCCGCAGGCAAGAGAATCGACCACCACGATTCAGCAGAGACATATTCAACCTTTCTCTTGCCCCCCCCCCCCCCTCCTCCTCCAGTTCCCTCCCTCTCTCCCCTCTTTCCCTCACTTGTCTTCATCCCAGTTGTTCCCGTTCTCCGCAGCAGCCCGTCGATCACCCAGCCAGGTGGCTGAGATATTTGTCTTTGGCTTGCCTTTGTGTTGTGTTTGTGTGTGTGTGCATAAGGTGCTCCCTTTGTACGCGTGTGTGGCGCAGCATCCTCGACAGGGCCGCGGATTTGACACAGGCTCAGCGGCTGTTTGAGAGATGCTGGATGACGCGTGTCAAGTGATATTAAATGTGAGAGTACCTCCCCTCCTCCCCTGCTCCCCTCATTCACTCCCCCCTCTGCTCTGCCCATCCCTCCGCCGTGGACTGTGTCTGCTGTGGTTAGCGTGAGCCGTGACACTTTTCATTGGGGTTTTTTCGAGGGGGAAGGCGCCACGTCTGATGTACGAGGCCTCACATATCTGTGGGTAGAGTGGACACTTTGGCCCACATAAGCTCTGGGAAGGTCAGTGGATATACAGCTGAATAGATACAGTGAGCACATAACGGACTGGCCACATTACACTTGCTTTGCTTTTTGTGATATCATAATGCAAACAAATGTGTGTGAAGGTGGTTAGTGTGTGTGAGCTACATGTTTGTCTGTGGTAATGATAATTGCCTGGTAATTGCCAGCTAATGGGTGTGTATTTGTATTGTAGTGCTGTAGTTTTGTCTTCAAAGAGAGATGTAAATCCAGGTCACTCTCAGACAGAGACACCTAGATTTTTATATAGTCTCA